>CM043117.1:68782052-68884522 GCA_023701765.1 Hylyphantes graminicola | reverse complement strand
AAAACTTCTTACGGTTCTTCACGCTTTCTTTTTTATTATTTGGGATAAGGGCGCGTTGAGTGATTGGTGATGATTTGCAGCGAAAAAGTTTAGTAATGTGAATGATGTCGAGATGCTGTGTCGCGAGTTCTTTGCATTGAAGCCGGTCGAATGGTACAAACATGACATTGAACTTTTGACAAAAAACCATACTCCATAATGAAGTATACTTTGAAGAATAAATCCTTATTATTGTGTGACTGTTGTGCATTTATTTTAGAATTGAAAATACAAAAAAACTTTTGACTCAACCTGGTAAGTACGGCGAACATATCCGGAACCACACTGTAAAAAAAAACATGATATTTTACAGTTATTTTGGATTATTTGTACTGTAAATGCATTGCTTTACAGTCATGACGCACAAATACAGTACTATGAACTGTAACATATTGGAGCACTTACAAACGAACAGAATTTTTGTTTTCGTTTATATATTTGTTTAAATATTTTTTTAGATATGGTACTTAATTGGCAATGTTTAATTAGGAAAAAAATATTTCGGAACCTTCAATGTATTTTATTCGATAATATAACAATAATCTTTAAGAACTATTTTCACGTGATGTGATACAAGATTGGACCGCATTACATCCTCATTGAAATCTTCAAAACAGAACTACCGAAGGCCGCCACTCGCCATTTTTGAAAGATGACATTTTTGGATTGGAACTTCGAAAGCGTTTAAGTAAGTTTCTTTCTGTATTCTATTCTATCTTATTCATTATATAACATAGTATATATTAATTTATGTAGTGAAAAAATCCTGTATTCATATATGCTAGTCGCCTGTCGCCATTGTTAAGATACATTTTGATTGTGTTAGTTTTGTTCGATTCTAAGCAATTTTTTATTCGCCTGTACGGGATTTTTTCCCTTGGCGTGACACTGACACTGTTTTGTCGTATTATTTCTTTGTTGTTTTTGTTTTAGTGATTATAAAGATAGTTGTTATAAACAACCAATCTATTTTGATTATAAACTATGCAACGCTAAAATTGCCCTGTATCGAAACAAAAAGTGATCGGAAGAGTGTAATCTCATTACTTTTGTCGCTCCGATTCAGGCAAGTTGAAACCACCAAAATATTTTCTTCTGATCAAGTGTCAGTGAGTCGTGATTACAAGAACAGCTTGAATTTGATTACGTTTAAAACTTTTAAGCATTTTTCTTCTTCAGCCTATACTGTGGTTTCTGATTTTAGACAGGTTTAAGTTTGAAAAGAATATGGGAGGTCGTCTTATAGACGCTTTGGCTTCATATATATTCAGATTATTTTTTGCTAGTAATTTCTAATCTACTAAAATAACAAGCTTTTTCCACAAAAAAAAAAGAAAAAAAGTACAACATAAATTGAAAGGAATTAAAAATAATTTTTTATTTATTTATAAACGATTTAAATATTCTTGTAAATAAGCAACTGTGAATATACATATTGCCACATAATAACCATGTACTTCACAATCAAGGTGTTGTATAAAATATTTTTCCACAGGAATAAATATAAATAACTAAATATTTCACCAAGTATTTTTTAATTAAGTTCCTAATCAAGATTGTATTCCATTTGTAAGTTCTAAAATATTTTTTTTTATTTACTTTAAGCAAATAATTATTTAATAACGTTGAAATTTCAGTTGCTTATTGAAGGGGTAATGTTATATTTTATTTCTAAAATTGCAAATTTTTTTAAAGATCAGTCTTGTAAATTTTGATGGCACCCATGCATTGTCTTAAATGATACAAGCAATTTGTAAATGTGGACCTCCCCAAAAAAGCTAGTTTTTTTTTCGGCCTAACTTCTAAATTATCTGCTAAAAATTTAAAACTAGCTAATCTTCGACTAATATTTTTTATGATTAGAATAATTAATTTGTATGCATCATGAACCATAAGAATACACTTTGATTTCAACCTCTTTGATTTCAACCCTGTGCAAACGATACTTAGAATTTTTATTTCACCTGTTTCATATCTTCGTTTTTTATTGAACGATTGTTGGCAAGCGAAGCATTTCCGTCCCATCAAGTTATATTGATATTTTTAATTCGATAGATTTAGGAACACACATCTGTTTTGATGTTTGTACTCTTTTATAACTTAAAAAATTATACACATTCTCTACAGGGTCAGGAAAAATTAAATTGCTGTAAAAAAGTTATAAACTTGTTATCAGTACCTATAAAAATTAGTTATAATATTATAAACCTTTTGTGTTTTACATATTCCGTACACAAGTTCAAGATAGTGTAGTGTAATCGTTTCCTGCTGCCTATTTCTAGCCTCCATTAGGAGCTTTGACACAGCCAATAACGCCTTGTAATTTAGAACCCTGGTCAAGTGACGAGGTCGACGTCTGAGCGGGCACCAAACGAACTTCGAGCGACATCGTACGCTGACGCCGTCGGGACTTAGGACTCCACAGATTTAACGAGCACGTCTGCCCCAGTGTACTCGGGCCCATCCGTCACGAGTTGGATTTTCTACTACTTCCCAGTACAAATATCCGATTTATAGGATAACTGGCAGTAGGTGGGATTCGAACCCCCGCACTCCTGAGAGGGCTGAATCCTGAGGCGGATACGTGTAGGATTTTTTCCCTTGAAACTTGACTTATCAAATGCTAGTCTTAATCTTCCTCCCATGATTAAGTGGATTAGCCGAAACATGTAGGGATTTTCAAGACGTATATGCAGAATCTTGTCTTTTAATGTTAGATAAAGTGTTGTTGATTATATATGTTTATATTGGGTATTGTATTTTTTTAAAAATATATTTGACATTTCTTTCTATTATATTTTTATAAACTGCTGTTTAAACTAGTTAAATGTTGAATTTGCACACTTACACATTTTAATTTTTATAATTATTCTTTCTGAAAAAGTTGGATAAAACACCAACATTTGATTTTTGTCATTGATGAGTATTTTTTTTTACATATTCTGTCATTCATTTAATTTTTTTTACGAATTTGTGTTTATATTTGAAGGGTAAATTTTCAAGGAGGGGTGTTCGAATTAAAAAATTAAGATTTGTAATCATTTCGAATTAAGTGAAATGAGTGTCTTGGACATATTTTCCTTCTAGTTTGTTCGTACATATGATGGGCGTTATGCAATTAGTTTGGATAGTATAAATTTATACATATAAAAAAATTTAACTTTATTAAAGAGGAAAAGGTGGCAGATTGCTTATATTTAGGGAGTGGTTCCTTGCTCCCCACCCTCCTTTGTTTTTGTGTGTAATTTAAAAACAATTTATATTGTGTATGCTTTTTTCTTTTGTGTGTGTTTAATAAAAAGATTTATGTCATGCTTGAAAAAATTTATTTTATTTACATTTTTTGAAGACCATTGTATCTTTATAAAATGAAACAGACCTATTTTACTATCTCGACAATTAAAAATTATGAGAATTCCAATACAGAAGTAAGTTTTACAATGTTTTGTAGAATTAATTAAAAAAATATAAGAATTTTCTATTTTTCCTACTTATGGTAATCATTAAATAATTTTTCAGTAGCTTATTTTTGACATTTGCAATCCCAACATTTTGTATAGATTATAAAAATGCATTAACATTATTACTGTGAGGACATTAATGTTAATTACTCTTGTTTTATTCCTGTGTTCAAAATAGGAAATAGCCTGAAAATACTTGTTTCCCTGGTAGTAAAGAAAAAGGCAAACGTGTCATCAGGACTAATTGTAAAATAATACAATAAATACTAAAACCGTAGTTTAAATAAAAAATACAGAATTGCAAATTAATAATACTGTAAATTTTACAGTCAAACTATCTCGCTAACATTACTATGTAGTGTGAAATTGACAGTATTTTAATTAATCTACTACTGCATATTTTACAGCGACTACTGAACCAAACACAGTTCTTTGTACTGTAAAAAATACAGCAGTTACAAATTAAATGTACCATGAATTTAACAGTAAAAATATCTAATCGACACTACTAAGTAGTGTAAAACTTACTATAGTCAAACCGTATTTTATTACTACTGTATATTTCACAATAAATACTTAACCATAAACAGTACTTAGTACTGCTAAAAATACAGTAGTTAAAAATCAATAGTACTGTAAATTTTACAGTAAATAGTGCTGGCGCCCTGGGTGCCAGTACTTTTTACTGTAAAATTCACAGAATTTTTTTTGCAGTGCATGTCATGCAAAACGGGATGTACCTTTTGCGTCCTCGGACGATTCGTCAGCAGCGGTGCTTTCCGGTGGAGGTGCGGCCTCCTTCGCCTCTTCTGGTGGTGGTGGTTCCTCGGTGGTGGTGGTGGTGGTGGTATCCGCCTCGTCCACCACCTCTATGGAGGGGGCCTTCTCGTCGATGGGGGGTGGTCCCTTCTTGTCCTCCTCGGCTTCCTCTTCTTCGGTGTCCTCGTTCATCTTGCCGCAGTAGACGTCCGCTTTTGGTCTGCAAAGGGGGGAAATGTTAGTGGACTGCACACTCTCAGAGTAGTTAGTGGACTGCACACTCTCAGAGTAGTTAGTGGACTGCACACACTCATTTTTGACGATTCATGAATCCTCAAGCCTCATTTCGTTAATTTTGAGGATTGTTTCGTCAAACTATCACGTGACTTTTGAGTAAACTCGAATCCTCACTTTTACGATCGTGATTTGACGATTCCGTATCTTGATTTTGAGGAAACTGAAGCTCAATGTTGTACTCACATGCTCAAAAATGACGGAATATTTCTTTAGATTAGACGACATTCAAATCCTCATAAAAATGACGATTCAAATTTCCTCATTTTGAGGAAACGAAAACTCGGAGCATTTGCCAGTAACGGAATCGTCAAAATTAAGGAAAATTTCGTCGTTTTTGAGCATTCATTTTCTAGAGTGCAGGGAGGGCCAAAAATAGGCTAAGTAAGCTGAAGCATAAAGCGGCACCAAGATATCCAGGCCTGATACTCTATTCAATTTCGTCTTGGAATAACAAAATGGGAGTCCGGGAAAAGCATAGATATCTTAGTAAAAGTATTAGAGTGGAAGTCACTAAAAAGAGTACATAATGCAAATAGTATTTTTACTGTATTTTTTATCATTTTAGATTAAATATTATTATTTGGCCACATTCTTCTCATTAAAAAGATATCAACACTGGCACGTTTTTCATGGTAATGTCAGCTCTATGCGTGTCTTTCCATTACATCCATGGTTTTTAAAATAAATTTTAAAAAACTGGAAGCTTAAAAAACACTGCTGTGAATAAATAAAGTATACACCTTTCGAGACATGGCTTTTCAAAAAGCACAAAAACAAGTTATTCCTTTCCCAAATTGTCGCAATTTCATACAATTACAAAGAAAATCATTTAAAGGTCATATTCTATTGATTTTCATCACACTATTTAATCTAAGTGATATTACCGCAAAAACAATTTTAAATGCGATTTGCATAATCGCTATGTTTTATTACGCACCAGATTTTTTTTTTTGCAAATATCTAAAAAAAGCTAAATAATATTTACTGAACAATGAATTGCCTGCGTCAAACATCGAGTAGGTATTGCCATATATAATTCATAACACCTTCTGTGCACCAAGTATGAAATTGGTTTAAATTACTCGCACAAAGGACGATTTAGGTTAGCCATTTAAGTAGCAAGTATGGAGGTTAAATAAATTGGAGATGCTTAGCGGAAAAAAATGCGGTACTTTTCCATCGGGTGGGCGCAAATATCGCCCAGTTACTTTTGGCGACAAGCAGAATTTTCCGGCGACAAAGCTCGGCATACACATAGTTAAAGGACCATGGTATAGTCATTTAAGGGGGGGTCACAGGAGTCTTAAAAATGTGCAAAGAAGGTAGTACAAAACATAGTTTGATCTTTCATGTCATTTTTTAACTACTGAATGTATAAGTATAATTTCTTATATGTAATTCTACAAGATTTATTTATTATAAAACAAGTTTTAAAATTCATGAAACTTTAGCAAAAACTAAAATAAATGATATTAAACATGAAGGTACTTGAACACACTGTGATTAGGCTAGCGCGGCAAATTGTGAGGTCAAAATTGAAAAAATGAATAAGAAAATGACTTTATATTGTACAAATATGTACAAACAAAGACTTATACCTAAATTCTCAGCTCAATTTTAATTAGAAATTATTTTTAAAAAAAATTTAAAATCAAAAATTTTAAAATTTTTATTAATTTTTTTTAGAAAAATGTTCTTAAAATAATTTCTAATTAAAATTGAGCTGAGAATTTAGGTATAAGTCCTAGTTTGTACATATTTGTACAATATAAAGTCATTTTCTTGGTCTTTTGTTCAATTTTGACTTCACAATTTGCCGCGCAAGCCTAATCACAGTGTGTTCAAGTACCTTCATGTTTAATATCATTTATTTTAGTTTTGGCTAAAGTTTTATAAATTTTAAAACTTGTTTTATAATAAATAAATGTTGTAGAATTACATATAAAAAAATTATACTCATTTATTGAGTAGTTAAAAAATTACAAGAGAGATGAAACTATGCTATGTAGTATCTTCTTTGCACATTTTTAAGACTCCTGTGACCCCTTAAAAGACTACGGTATCCACAGTGTAAGTACTGCAGAATGCAAAGTTAAAGGTCACCATTGGCAGTATTTTGTTTAGCGGTAGTTGTACATTTTTTGGGGACTTTATCACTTGCAAACCTCGAAACGCAAAAGCTCCAAAAAAAATGTGCCAGAAAGTGGATATTTCGATTTTATATACACAACATTTATATTTCGTGAGAGACGCAAAACCTATAATTTAAATCGTTATGGATCAGTAGTAAAAACTCGAATATTTATTATTTGTTGTAAACAGCAGAACAAAATCTGATTAAATGCTTGGGTTTCCCTTCAAACGGATAATTTGCCATTGGCTGGTTTCAGCTTTCATTTCTGAATTTCCTTCAATCGTTGCTTTGATTGGTGCTTTGTTACCAGGTAACATTTGTTCACGAATCGATTCTTTAAGAATTTATTTTCATTCGGCTTTTCTGTTGCCCCTCAAGACCACTATGCTTTTTAACTTCGTTGAATGCATCATGACTTCAAATCATTCGCAAACTGGTTTGTTTGGGTGTAAAAAAAGAGCGATCCTAGTATCACAAGGTAACCCGGTTTCCTCATAGCTTTCAATCCAACAGCACCTCCATCTCGTTTTATCTCCATAGGTTCGATGGTATAATCAGTGCTAAACATGTGTCCGTTTTTAGAACAAAAAAGAAAGATGATTGGCGACTAACCTGCAAACCAATTTTGCAAATGCTGTAAAGTGCTGTTACACGCGTGCTAAAAACGGTTGTCCTTGTTCTGGTATGTAATTGCAAATTGATTTCTATATCATTTCAAAATGAGACGCTTTTTTTTTTTTTTTGTATGTTTTGCTTTTTTCTCTATCCATTATAATGTAAGCCTGCGTTTAAGTTGAGTGACTTTGAATTCGACTTCTATGTAACTCTTTAAAAAAACTACATACGTATATGCATAATTTGGCTTGGCTTGTAAAAATACAAGTCTCACTAGAGCCACCTATTGGCAATTGACATCACCAATTTGAACAGAGTTCAAGTAACTACACCTGAATTGGTACTCAAATTAAACATCCCTTCAAGAGGTAAGCGAATTGGTTGAAATATAAACTTGTTTTCCCTGCATGAAAATATTTTAATTTTTAATTACATTTTTTAATAATTTAAATTATACAATAAAGGTCGGTATCCTTGGGGCTAGCAAAATCGCATTTTATACGTCAAGACTTTGAACCCGTACAGGTTTAACATGCACCAATCCCATTCAAACCAGGTGTTATTTACTTATGAGATTTTTATATATAACTATTAGCTTTTTAGTATATCTAATACGGAGATGAACCATTTAAAACATTACTACCCCTAAAATAATTATTTTGTTAAAAAAAACTAAAAGGGTTTTTTTATGTCTGGTTTTCTCTTTATGTCGAATTAAGTTAAATAAATTTCCTCGTGTTTAATAAACAATATTCATCTGAATATATGTCTTAGATTTATCACGCAACTTTTGCTAGTTTTTTGCAGCAACTTTTGTAACAAAATCGCTACCTTTACGACACAGTAACAATATTCATCTGAATGTATGTCTTAGATTTATCACGCAACTTTTGCTAGTTTTTTGCAGCAACTTTTGTAACAAAATCGCTACCTTTACGACACAGTAACAATATTCATCTGAATGTATGTCTTAGATTTATCACGCAACTTTTGCTAGTTTTTTGCAGCAACTTTTGTAACAAAATCGCTACCTTTACGACACAGTAACAATATTCATCTGAATGTATGTCTTAGATTTATCACGCAACTTTTGCTAGTTTTTTGCAGCAACTTTTGTAACAAAATCGCGACCTTTACGACACAGTTTTCAGATAAAAAAAATTGTGATTTTTGTCTTTATAACTAGGTTAAAATAGAAAGTTAATTATCAATCTATATTAAATGACATAGTGGGTACTCAACTTTTTTAATGGCCACTTTGTCACATCATCATACGAGAGCGTTTTTATCAAATTGGTATTGAAGATAAGTGAGATTTTTAACATGAGATGTAATTAAACAGTTTCAAAATTTCAAAAAAATTCAAAAATAAATATAACAACATAAAAACTGTCAAGATTTCGACGTCTATCAATTTTGTTGAAGGGGATAGGGGATAATAGACGGGTCTTTCTTTTATAAAAATGTTGCTGGCTTACATTGATCTATAATACTATTTATTATTATTATTATTATTATTATTATTATTATTATTATTATTTTAATTGGTTCAGGAATGATCTTGAACATAATCCATAGAGTAGAATATCTATTATATCTGAATCATTTGGGACAATAATCTTAGTGGATAAATGTATTTTGATTCCATTAGAATCACACTGACTGACTAATCAAAACGAGCATTGACGATTTGGCTAGACAGACAGACGAAAGCCAATAGAACTGCAATTTTATTTGGACATCGGATATTCGGAAGTCGAATAATTGGAGTAAAGATAATCCAGCTTCGGATATTGCAGTTGACATAGTAGTAATTCAGAAAGTTCGAGTTCGGATAATTCGCATATTTCGAGTTCGGATAATTCGCATATTTCGAGTTCGGATAATTCGCATATTTCGAGTTCAGATAATCGCATATATAGGATACTGGAGTTGAGATGGTCATAGCTAATATATGCAGCAATTCGGATAGCCCTACTTCAGATAATTTGAGTTCGGATTGTAAGACCTTGGGTATTGCAGTTGAGATAGTCGTAGTTCGGATATTAAGGTTTAGATAGTTGTACTTTGAATAAATTGAATGTGGATTATAGTTGCTTCGGATATTACAGTTGAGATAGTCCTACCTGGGATATTGAAGTTAAGATGGTCATGGACTAAGATATTTTTGCTATTCGGGATAGTCGTACTTTGGATATTGCAGTTGGAATAGTCGTAGCTCGGTTATTTCAATTGAAATACGTCTGTAATTCTGATATTGAAGTTTCGATAGCCATAGTTCGGATATTGGTGTTAAGATAGTCGTACTTTGCATGTTGGGGTTAGGATTGCCATAGTTTGGATATTCAGCGATTCGGATAGTAGTATTTTGGATATTTCGAGTACGGATAGTCTTATTTAATATATTGGAGTTCAGAAAACCGTAGTTCGGAAAATTAAAGTTTGGCTAGTTGTAATTCGGGTATTGGAGTTCAGATAATCTTAGCATAGAATAGATAATTCAAGTTCGGAGAGTCGTACTTCGGATATTGGAGTTGAGATAGTCGTGATTACGATGTTCAATGACTCGGATAGTCGGAGTTCAGATAATTCTATTTCAGATAGCCCTAATTCGGATAATTTGATCTCGGATAGTCGTACGTTGGACATTAGAATTAAGACACCTCTTAATTAGGATATTCAGCCATTCACACAACTGAAAGAAAAAGAAACTTTATTTAAGCAAATTATATTGGTCACTAACGGGCTCATGCACGTCCAGGCAACTCAAATAACAAACACGTTGAACACATCAACAACAAAAAATCACTAAATTCAAAAAAGACGAGGCACAAGTTAGCACAAAACAACGAACTATTATATCATTTTGATAAAATGTCGGGATAACTTATCTACAGGGTGGCCCAAAACTAGCCTAACAGTTAATGTTGTACCATTGGTAAGGAACTTTGGGTATTTTAGAACAGGTATTTGACATATTCGTGCTTAGTATTGTTGGTTGGCTAAAATAAAGTCGTACTACAGTGTATCAAGCCAAAGAGTAGCAATTCGTGGACTTCGATTGCTTTAGCTTCGAGATATCTTCGGTTTATTAGGCCTTACCGACCAGGCTATGCACCAGGCAGGAATGCATCAATGTCGAAGGTAGGACATTTGAGCACCTTCGGGATTAAGAATGTAAATATATGCATGTAAATAAAGCTGTCACTTTTGACTACGGTTCTTAATTACGATGCCTGTCGCCAATAACTCTCATGTGGCTCTAGTACTACGATAATTCAACCAAAGTAAACTTAACCTGCATCAAAATAACAGTTTCTGTGTCTATAACTGTATACCTAACTAACTGTTAGGCTACTTTTGGGCCACCCTACATATATCAACAAAGCATAATTCGGAATTTGGATAGTTGGAGTTCGGATAACTGGAGCATCCCCTCACCTGGGTCCCTGGGTGTCGGCGGCGTGCGCCACCTTCATGTGCGCGATGTCGAAGTAGATGGCGGCGCGCATCAGCATCTCCAAGGGGGCGATGACCCCGTAGCTCTCGACCCCGTGCTCGATGACCAGGGGGTCGGACACGTTGGGGTCGAACATCACCGCGTTCGGGGTGATGATCAGCACGCCCGACACCACGCCCTGGACACGAAAAAAAAAGGAGTTTAGGATTGGAAATAGGAAGAGTACAAGGGGAAAACAACTTCATTACATAGGAATCTTCCAGAATTTTTTTTCGTGCTTGGCGGACATTGGCGAAGGAAACCGTTTTTTCTTTCGGTTCGTCTTTCGCGATACAACTCGTGTCAGTGTTCCTTAAACATCGATAGTTTCCTATTCGAATGAATAATTCATTCGTAGGCCGAATAGATCGAGTTGACAATCGATAGTATTCGCCGAAGCGAGACTATCGAACTATCGATACTATCGAAGTGGACGAAGTTTTCTGGCAGCGTGCCAAAACAATCGAACTATCGATACTATCGAGCGGCCGAAGTTTTCTGGCAGCTTGCCAAAACAATCGCTTGTTCTGGCACACTGCCAAAAACTTCGAATAGATAATGCTTTAATGTTGCTTCGATTGTTTACGTAATGTAGGTGTGCTTGGCATTGAAATAACATTGTACTAGAGCTACGCGAACATTTATTTATTTAGTAACATATTTGGAAATTTAGTAACTTATTTAGTAATTTATTTAGTAAAATATTTATTTATGTATATAGTAATTTAATTATTTATTTAGCAATGTATTTATTTATTTAGTAATTTAGTAACATATTTAGTAACTTATTTAGTAATTTATTTATTTAGTTTGTAATTTAGTAAGTTATTTAGTAATTTAGTAACTAACTTAGTAATTTATTTAGTAATTTAGTAACTAATTTAGTGATTTATTTATATAGAAATTTAATTTAGGTATTGCCTTAAAGTATTTTAATGCATTGTATTTAGGTATTGTAGAGTATTTAATTATTGTATTGTATTCAGGTATTGTATTGTATTTAGGTATTGTATTTTATTTAAGTATTGTATTATATTTAGGTATTGCATTGTATTTATGTATTGTATTGTATTTAAATATTTATTGTATTGTATTAAGGTATTTAAGTATTGTATTGTATTTAGGTATTGCATTGTATTTTAATATTGTATTGTATTTAGGTATTGTATTGTATTTAGGTATTGTATTGTATTTAGATTTTGTATTGTATTTAGGTATTGTATTGTATTTAAGTGTTGCATTGTATTTAGGTGTTGCATTGTATTTAGGTGTTGCATTGTATTTAGGTGTTGCATTGTATTTAGGTATTGAATTGTATTTAGGTATTGCATTGTATTTAGGTATTGTATTGTATTTAGGTATTGTATATTAGTTAGGTATTGTATTGTATTTAAGTTTGTATTTTATTTAGTATTGTATTGTATTGTATTAAGGTATATTGTATTGTATTTAGGTATTGTATTGTATTTAGGTATTGTATTGTATTTAGGTGTTGCATTGTATTTAGGTATTGAATTGTATTTAGGTATTGCATTGTATTTAGGTATTGTATTGTATTTAGGTATTGTATTGTATTTAGGTATTGTATTGTATTTATGTGTTGCATTGTATTTAGGTGTTGCACTGTATTTAGGTATTGAATTTTATTTAGGTATTGCATTGTATTTAAGTTTGTATTTTATTTAGTATTGTATTGTATTGTATTAAGGTATTGTATTGTATTTAGGTATTATATTGTATTTAAGTGTTGCATTGTATATAGGTGTTGCATTGTATTTAGGTGTTGCATTGTATTTAGGTATTGAATTGTATTTAGGTATTGCATTGTATTTAGGTATTGTATTTTAGTTAGGTATTGTATTGTATTGTATTAAGGTATTGTATTGTATTTAAGTATTGTATTGTATTTAGGTATTGCATTGTATTTTGGTATAGTATTGTATTGTAATTAGGTATTTATTGTATTGTACTGTATTGTATTTAAGTATTGTATTGTATTTTATTTTAGTATTGCATTGTATTTAGGTGTTGCATAGTATTTAGGTATTGTATTGTTGTATTGTATTTTATTTAGGTATTGCATTGCATTGTATTTAGGTGTTGTATTGTATTTTATTTAGGCATTGCATAGTATTTGGGTATTTATTTTATTTAGGTATTGTATCGTATTGCATCTAGGTATTGTATGCATTTAGGTATTGCATTGTATTGCATTTAGGTATTGACGTTAATTATTGTATTACATTTAATTATTGTATTTATTGCACTTAATTAACGGTACACTGCAACTTCCCGAAGGCATTTATTTATTTATTCATATACAGTACTTATTAATAATGCTTGGCATTGAGTAACTCTACACTAGAGCTACACGAGGGAATTTATTTATATATATTTATGTATATAAATATCGATATATTTAATCGATATCAATATCGATATGCATATCGATAAGTTAAATGATATGTATGTCGATATCTGAATCGATATCTATTCATATCGATATGTATATCAATCTGTATATCGGTAGTTATATCGATGTGTATTCGATACGTAAATCGATATCTATATCGATATACGTATCTATATCGATATACGTATCGATATCTTTATCGATATCTATATCGATATGCATATCGATATCTATATCGATTACATATCGATATCTATATCGATATACGTATCGATATCTATATCGATAAATGTATCAATATGTATATCGATATACGTATCGATATCGATATGTATATCGATATACATATCCATATATACAGGTCGATATCAATATCGATATCTATGTACATATCGATATCTATATCTATATACATATCGATATCTATATCTATATACATATCGATATCTATATCGATATACATATCGATAACTATTTCGATATACGTATCGATATCGATATATATATCGATATACATAACTATAACTATATCGATATCCATGTCAATATTTACATCGATATGTATATCGATATACATATCGATATTTATATCGATAAAGATATCGATATTTATATCGATAAAGATAACGATACGTATATCAATATAGATACGTATATCGATATAGATATCGATTTACGTATCGAATACATATCGATATAACTACCGATATACATATTGATATACATATCGATATATATCGATATGAATAGATATCGATTTACGTATCGAATACACATCGATATGACTACCGATATACATATTGATGTACATATCGATATATATCGATATGAATAGATATCGACATACATATCATTTAACTTGATATCGATTAAATATATCGATATTTATATACATAAATATATATAAATAAATTCCCTCGTGTAGCTCTAGTGTAGAGTTACTCAATGCCAAGCATTATTAATAAGTTTTTGAATAAATAAATAAATGCCCTCGTGAAGCTGCAGTGTACCGTTAATTAAGTGCAAGAAGTACAATAATTAAATGTAATGCAATAATTAACGTCAATAACTAAATGCAATACAATACAATACCTAAATATAATACAATACCTAGATGCAATACGATACAATACCTAAATAAAATAAATACCTAAATACAATGCAATGTCTAAATAAAATAAATACCTAAATACAATGCAATGCAATACCTAAATAAAATGCAATACAATACCTAAATACTATGCAACCCCTAAATACAATGCAATACTAAAATAAAATACAATACAATACTTAAATACAATACAGTACAATACAATAAATACCTAAATACAATACAATGCTTAAATACAATACAATACCTTAATACAATACAATACCTTAATACAATACAATTCCTAAATACAATACAATACCTAAATACAATACAATACTAAATAAAATACAAACTTAAATACAATACAATACCTAAATACAAAACAATGCCTAAATACAATGCAATACCTAAATACAAAACAATGCCTAAATACAATACAATACCTAAATACAAAACAATGCCTAAATACAATGCACTACCTAAATACAATACAATACTTAAATGCAATACAATACAATACAATACCTAAATACAATACAATACCTAAATACAATACAATACAAAACCTAAATACAATGCAATACCTAAATACAATGCAATACCTAAATACAATACAATACTTAAATACAATACAATGCCTTAATACAATACAATACCTAAATACAATACAATACCTTAATACAATACAATACTAAATAAAATACAAACTTAAATACAATACAATACCTTAATACAATACAATACCTAACTAAAATACAATACCTAAATACAATGCAATACCTAAATACAATGCAATACCTAAATACAATACAATACCTAAATACAATACAATACCTAAATACAATGCGATACCTAAATACAATACAATACATTACCTAACTACAATACAATACCTAAATACAATACAATACCTAAATACAATGCAACACCTAAATACAATACAATACTTAAATACCTTAATACAATACAATACGTATCGATATCTATATCGATATACGTATCGATAAACGTATCGATATATATATATCGATATACGTATCAATATCTATATCGATATACGTATCGATATCAATATCTATATCGATATACGTATCGATAAACGTATCGATATATATATATCGATATACGTATCAATATCTATATCGATATACGTATCGATATCAATATCTATATCGATATACGTATCGATATCAATATCTATATCGATATACGTATCGATATCAATATCTATATCGATATACGTATCGATATCAATATCTATATCGATATACGTATCGATATCTGTATCGATATACGTATCGATATCAATATCTATATCGATATACGTATCAATATCTATATCGATATACGTATCGATATCTATATCGATATACGTATCGATATCTATATCGATATACGTATCGATATCAATATCTATATCGATATACGTATCGATATCAATATCTATATCGATATACGTATCGATATCAATATCTATATCGATATACGTATCGATATCAATATCTATATCGGTATACGTATCGATATCTATATCGATATACGTATCGATATCAATATCTATATCGATATACGTATCGATATCTATTTCGATATACGTATCGATATTAATATCAATATCTATATCGATATACGTATAGATATCAATATCGATATACGTATCGATATCTACATCCGATATCTATATCCAATATCTATATCTATATCCGATATGTATATCGATATCGTATGCTTATTAATAAATACCCATTTGTAGCTCTAGTATTACGTTAACTCAAAGTCAAGAATAAATTACTAAATACCCATGAGTAGCTTTAGTGTAACGTCAATCCAGTGACCTTTTGTAGCTCTAGTGTAACGTTAATTTAATGCTAAAAGCAACTAATAACTATATGAATAAGTAAATGAATACAATCGCGAAGCTCTAGAATACAGTTAATTCAGAGAAATAAATAATTAAATAAATTACTAAATAAAATACTATATAAATAAATTACTATATGAATAAATAACTATATAAATAAATTACTATATGAATAAATAACTATATAAATAAATTACTATATGAATAAATAACTATATAAATAAATTACTATATGAATAAATAACTATATAAATAAATTAACTATATATATAAATTACTATAAAAATAAATTACTATTTAAATAAATGAATGAATGAATTCCCGCGTAGCTCCAGTGCAACGTTATTTCATTGCCTAGCTTACTTGATAAGGGAAGCATTTACTAAATAAGGAAACAAATTACTGAAGTAATTACTAAATTACTAAAGAAAGAACTAATCAACTAACTAAAAAAACAAATACTTACTTAATTACTAAATATATAAATAACTTACTAAATTTCAAAATTTTTTAATAAATTACTAAATATATAAATAACTCACTAAATTACTAAATAAATAAATAACTAACTAAAAAACTTACTTAATTCCTAAATAAATAAATTACTAAATTACTATATAAATGAATTACTTAATTATTAAATAAATAAATTACTTAATTATTAAATAAATAAATTACTTAATTATTAAATAAATAAATTACTTAATTATTAAATAAATAAATTACTTAATTATTAAATAAATAAATTACTTAATTATTAAATAAATTACTAAGTTACTAAATGAGTAATCATATAACTAAATTACAAAAAATAAAATAAATAACTAAATTATTAAATAAATAAATTACTAAGTTACTAAATGAGTAATCAAATAACTAAATTACTAAAAATAAAATAAATTACTAAATTATTAAATAAATAAATTACTTAAATAAAATAAACTGCTAAATTATTAAATAAATAAATTACTAAATAAGTAAATTACTAAGTTACTAAATAAGTAATCAAAAAACTAAATTACTAAATAAATAAATTACTAAATAAATAAATTACTAAATAAATAAATTACTAATTAATAACTAAATTACTAAATAAATAAATTACTAAATAAATGACTAATTAATAAATAAATTACTAAATAAATAAATAAATTCTTGCGTAGCTCCAGTGTAACGTTATTTCAATGCCAAGCACACCTACATAAGGGAAACAATCGAAGCATCACCAACTCGATGTAACGAATAATTCATTCGAAGTTTTTGGCAGTGTGCCAGAACAATCGATTGTTTTGGCAAGGTGCCAGAAAACTTCGGCCGCTCGATAGTATCGATAGTTCGATTGTTTTGGCAAACTGCCAGAAAACTTCGTCCACTTCGATAGTATCGATAGTTCGATAGTCTCGCTCCAGCGAATACTATCGATTTTTCACTTCGAAGTGCGCCCGGCGTTGAAACTATCGAGTTGCGTACGAAACTATCGATAGTCTATCGATGTTTAAGGAACACTAACTCGTGTACTTTCGCGGTGACTCGTGTCCACAACATTTGCAAACAATTTCCGTTTAATTTTTACGTGTTTTTTTAAATAGAAACAAAGTTTGTAAAATTTGATTTATGAAAATTTAATCACCGAAACAAATGTAGTCAGGTTTTGATAGGACTAAAATTTGATAAGATTGCACTTCAGAATTTGAAGACAGAAAATTTACACCAATTTTTAGTGTAATATATATTTAGTTTAATGCAACCCCTCTAACCGTAATTTGCCTAACCTTCATACCCACAATCTTCAAATTATTGCTAGACAGCTGGGGCTTATGGCTAAACCAAAATGTGGAGTGTTGACATGCACCTAACATAAGATTAAGTTTGCTAAGATTAGGACATAGAGTTAGGAAGGAGGAGTAGAGGGGTCTATCAGTTCAAATGGTATGAAGCAGGGCTGTCAGGTTTTTCAAGCTACTGCGCATAACATAGCTGGTAAGAGGTATCCCAAGCACTGCTTAAGGTTTTTCGAGCTACTGCGCATAACATAGTAACTGAAAATGGCACTTAGGTATCCCAAGATGCACTGCCCTTCCCTCTTCTTTTGTGCGTTACTGCTCACATATGTACATGGACCGCTCTATTCTCTTTCTTAACTCTATGGGTTGGGAGAAGGTAATTGGTAAGGAAGTAAAATTAGGCACCACATTTTGTAGCCAGAAAATTGACTCATTTCTTTGAAGAAACATGGCCCTTTTTTATCATAAATAAGAGCCGTCTTTAAAATCAGTCAGAAGTCTTAACTAATCAAATTGCAGGCAAAATTTACCCAGATATACGAATACTTTTGACCGTCACTTGTTTTATAATCGAGAAAAGTACTGGATATTTTTAGTCGTGTATTTACACTCCGAAGACCAAATTTCAGAAAACGAGCGGATTTAAGCCACGTAGTGATAAAAAAACGATACTCTCTGAAAACTAAATTTGATATCGTTTTTTAAGTGCTGTACGAATGATATAGAATTACACAAGAAGCTCTTATATTTTATTAACTAAAGTTCTTTTTGTCACTAAGCAACTGAAACAAAGATGTATAACAACATTTTTCCCTCCACATACAGTTTGACCATGTAATCAACGTTATCCTTGTAATGGAACCTCACTAAAACCTCATGCTAATAAATAACCCACAGAACTCACTGCGTACTTTTCCTTATTAACTTCCATGCATCCTTCACATCCAATAACCCAGATCCCTTGTATAAAATACAAGTCCCCTGATGCGACCTGACACACACAATCCCACGCCATGCCGCAATGCAATTTGTGACCGCGCTGTTTATTCAGACAGAGTGCAGCAGTTGGTAACATAAAGTGAGTTCTTTTGAGGGAATAAGGCTAGTCTCACACGTAGGAGTTCCGGCAATGTTTAAATTTTTTCAACGGGACTGCATTACTGGCTGCTACGCCTTTGCAGATTCGGCATATTCCCCAGAACTGAGCACCATTTTATTAGGGCACCATCTAGACGGCTCTCGCTACCAATTTTGACGACCTGGTTACAAAGAAAAAAGCTCTCTGTGAAGTATGACGAGATTTTAATTTTGCCGAGAGAACCCAATCCAAATGGGTACTCATGTGATCTTTTACATGCCACATAATCATATGACATGCATGCCCAAGATTTTCCTTATCCAGAAAATCTGACGACTCAGCCGGGTCTCGAACCCACAAACTAGGGCTTATAAGGCGGGCACGTAATACCTCTTTTCCTGCAATGTTCGCTGTACTTTCTATGCCGTATGATTATAGTAGGTTAAGTTAATTATATTTTCACGTGCGACGGTATCGATTAACGTACTTATGTTCTTACCAGCGATTTTTAATCAAATGGTAGCGATATTAAGTGAATTTGAAGTTCGGAAAAACTTGCTCTAGTTCATTGTCGCATGGACGTTTAACTTGATCATTACTTTGATTGAAATCTGCAAACAAAAGCTGTAAATACGTTTCTCACTTCTATCACATGTGAAACGGGCACACATGTAAATGTCCAAGGTAGGTAGTTCATCTTTACCGACTATCAATTTATATCTTCCGTGAGGAGCTTATACAGAGCCAAAATATCTTCATATATAGGGAGTAGTCCAAAAAGTTATCGAATTATAAATTCTTGGATGTATAATACGTATAAATGAGCAAAGTAATTTTTTTATATTCTCTCTCTTGACATCAAAAAGGAGTATTCTATTTTTTATTCCATCAAAACACCGAAAAACAGTATTCTCTAAATTTTGAACAAGCATTTGAACTTTAAATTAAAACCTTTCTTAGCTTTCAGCCTGAAACAAGTGCGAAAAATAACACGATGCCACCGATCTTCTACATCCCTCTAACATCAGTATGTTTGATAGTGAGAACCAGAGAGCAAAAAACACAAGCAACTCCGGCCTCTCTAATTGAATGGAGAGACTTGGTGAAAATACATCAGAGAAAACGGTCCAAAGAAGATGGACTAAATAATGAATTGCTACCCATCGGTAAAAAGAAATCGCGAAATGCTTGTTGACATCTTCCCGGATAATCTTATTAAAACTTCATAGGGGCTGCGTAAATATTAGAGTGAAGTACTAACTGTAGGGATTTGGGAGGGTAAGAATTGCTGTTATAGGACTTTATACTTATACGTGTGCTTACTTCGGGGTTTATTTAAGTAATTCTGAAAGAAATTCTGAAAAGAGTTTTTAAAAATTGTGTGTTTCATGACCTATGATTTTTTTTTCTGAAATATGAATACTACTCGATACTAGGTAGATATCTGCATAATTAGTTTGGTGGGTCACTCATGGCTTGAAAGTCAAGGTCATTAAAAAAAGGTCGTTTTCGTTTATTTTAGTCTTAGTTCTGAATAGCCTGGCACACTTCTGGCACACTCGTTAGGATTCTAGCCTTTGGAGCTGCTGGGGTCGGGTTCGAATCCCGGTCAGGCATGGATGTTTGTGACTGTCAATAAATGTTGTTATTTGTCTATGTGTTTGTGTCGTCTCTTTCTTTGTGTGTCTCTTGTGCTTGTGTCATTTCTGGGGCTTAGTACAATAGACTTAAGTCGCAGTGCTTGGCGATCTTGCCCCCCACCAAGAAGGTCAAAAGTCATAAGTCATAGTTATGGTATGGTATGGTATGATACATATATATTCCAGCTTGTGTGCTATAAGTCATAGTTCTGAATAATTATCCGCTAAAAGCCACAAGTGACCCACAAAAATAATTCTTGAATTAATTGCATACCCCCAGGGTAGTATCTAAAAAATATATAAAACACCATGGGTGATCCTTTCCTATGTAGTTACAGTCGCCAAAGTTTATATGTTTTTTAAAAAATATCAATTACTCCGTAACTATGAGTCAATAACTTGGAGACACAGTTATAAATTACTTCGAATGTTATAAAATTTTAGACCCAGGTTACAAATCTAAGGGACTTTATCAACTATTTTATTTAGAGTAAATTTTAAATCTTCAAATTACCGTCAGTGCGGGTAACTTTGGTCCAAAATCATAGTTTTTTTTACAAAAGATGAAAAATTAAGCTAGAAAAACGATTTAAACATTTAAAAATCATTATGCATTCTAAGTACTATACTTTTAGGTATAATTTCCATGCATTTTTGCTAAATGTAATGATTTAAAAAAAATGGTGTTAGTTTAAAAAAAATTAGGATAAGGTTAGGATCCGGGCGGGTAACTTTGGTCCAAGCATAGAATGCAGAAGAAACATACATTTTAACATCCTTAAAAGCTGCGTTACCGAATTAAAGAGTTAGTAATATTAAAATGTTTAAACATAAAAAATAACAAAGTTATTAGATACATAGTTATTAAAAATGATAGATAACTTTACATTTGCCTTGCAGTGCGTCGTCGAATGACATTACACTATGAATACCAGTATTGATTGTCGAATAAAGAAAAGTAAACTTCAATTTTAATACGAATAACTAACCTTTTTTGGAAGAAATATTTAAATACAAATATATTTATAAAAAGCAATCGATTTTAATATGAAAAGAAAACATAATATATTCGTAATTACTAATTTGAAAATGTTTACATTTCGACATTAGCTATTCTAAATGCTGTACCTTTCTTGCATTTGATCTTTATGTTTTTACCGTTTAAAATCGCTTAGCTTTTGAAAAAAGCATCTCAAAGTTGAGAAATCATAAAAGTAAAACTTCTTCAAAAATAATTGAACAGAATGCAATAGACAAGCATTTTTTGAAAGTGTAAAGCTCCATAAAGAAATCCTTAGATATTGGACCAAAGTTACCCGCATTCATCGGTAAAAGTTTCCCATTGACCAATAATTAAATATAGCATAAAAAGTATTCATTTTAGATTCAAACAAACGGTGTAATATTCATATTCGTAAATAAAAGAATAGAATGAAGTGTTTTATTTGACTATTTTCAATATTTTTTCAGGTGTTCCAGACAAAAGTTGGAAGAAGTAGATTTTTGTATTTAAATACTCGTAAGAATACAAACGTCATTTGTAGTAGTGCAAAAATTCGAATGATAATTTTTTTGTGCATGAAATAAAGGCAATGTTTCCACATTTCCGAAAATGTAAAATAATTTAGGACGGGATCATTATATGAAGACAAATTAAGAAAAAAAAAAACTTTTTCCGACACCTGGACCAAAGTTAACCTCACAGCAAAAAATACCGACTTCGACGTACGCATGTTTGCAATTTATATAATGACTTGATGATTTGGACACAGTAAGTTAACTCGTCTTACATTGTCTGTCTCTGCTTGTTTAAAAACTTCATATGTTGTGGAGGGAACTATACCAAAACACACCTTAAGTTTGCAGCATTGAAATGTTCTAGGCGGAGGAAACGGCGCAAACAACGCTGCTGGCGCCAAAATTTTGCCTGCTCTGATTGGTCGCTCCTTTGCGATACGTTCACCCTGATATTCGTGCGTCCTGTTACTTCAAAATTGAAGGAAAAAATAATTAATATTTCATACTAACTAAATAAAATAATAAAAATATATCTTGCAATAACGACTATATTGGTTTATTGAATGTGAAATACCTTTTTTTATTCGATTCTCTCACTCGAAAATGCGAACTATTTACCCTTTTTCTCGTAGAACATTTCTATACTGCAAACTTATTATGAGTTTTACAGTAGAAATTTTTGTGGGGGAAGGGGGACATAAATCTCAAAAATAATGATTATAGCGTATTTTTTTTTACACCAATGAATGTAATGCAATCACAGTGACAAAACAGATTTGCCCTTACCTGTCCGTCTTCTAGCCTTTGGAGCTGCTGGGGTCGGGTTCGAATCCCGGTAAAGGCATGGATGTTTGTGACCGTCAATAAATGTTGTTATTTGTCTATGTGTGTCGTCTACAATTGACTTAAAGTCGCAGTGCTTGGCGATCTTGCCCCCCACCAAGAAAGTCATAAGTCATGTGTGTCGTCTCTTTCTTTGTGTGTCTCTTGTGCTTGTGTCATTTCTGGGGCTTAGTGCAATCGACTTAGAGTAGCAGTGCTTGGCGATCTTGCCCCCCCCACCAAGAAAGTCATAAGGTATGGTATGGTATGATACATATATATTCCAGCTTGTGTGCTTGTTCATGGAACCGCTTATAAGCTTTCGTCAAGCGAGACGGGCACAGAAAGAAATTTTACAGTCACAAAGAAAGGAATAACACATAGACAAATAACAACATTTATTGACTGTCACAAACATCCATGCCTGACCGGGATTCGAACCCGACCTCAGCAGCTCCAAAGGGTCATAAGTCATACCTGTCCGTCCGTGAAGTGCCTCGCCTTGACCTTGAGGAATCTGTGCGCCCTCTCCGACGCCCTCCGGTACGGGATGCGAAGGTTGTCCGTCACACTGGGGCGGCGCTCCTCGCGGTCGAAGTCCTACGCAAGAAGTTATTTTTATACTTTGAAATATTTATAGTTTAAAGAAAAAAAATGTATGTAAGGTGCAAAATATGAAAAGTTTATAACGATCTCATATAGTTCCCG
Source organism: Hylyphantes graminicola (assembly GCA_023701765.1). Classification (NCBI taxonomy): domain Eukaryota; kingdom Metazoa; phylum Arthropoda; class Arachnida; order Araneae; family Linyphiidae; genus Hylyphantes; species Hylyphantes graminicola. The sequence goes on along the minus strand of CM043117.1, from coordinate 68,860,801 downwards.
AGAAAAAATGTTCCTTAAGTCCAACAGATTTTTTACAGTGTGGGAAGATCAAGAAGACATCTTCAGAATCTATCCAAAATAAACATATCAAGATATGTTTGATTTGGATAGATTCACACTGTCACTAGATAACACTAGTGTCACATTTCGCCTAATTCTTACCATATTTCCTTTTACAATTACTTTTGAATCGGCAATTTAATTATAACCTCACTACTTAATTGAAAATACTGCAATGAAAAAGAACTCACTGGGGGTGGTTGAAGAGAGTCAGATGATTCTTGACCCTCGCCCCCTCCTTCCTCCTCTGTCCCTTTGTTCTTCTTCTCCGGAACAAATAGTTGCTGTGGGGGGAAACAAAAGCAAAAGTCAATGAAATAACTCAATAATTCATTATATTAAGCACCGTACGAATCCGGAGAAGATTAAGTTTTCGTAGAAGGATTTGCGATTGCTTTTTGTTTGAGTTTCATTTGTTCCCAATTCGCAAGATCTACAGAACTGCACTTCGAAAAAAGTTGTGTTGACTTTCAATGCAAGAAATTGTGTTTCCCCCGATTATTATAAGTTGTGTTGAAGCAATAAAAAAATTGTGTTGCGACCAAATAATAATGCATGGTTGGCGCAAAAGTTTAGTTAAAGGTGCAGCACAAATGTATTTTTCCAAAATGTAGATTAGGATATAAGTTTCATAAACTTATTTATAATACTTTAAACTCCTCGACGCAACAGCCCATCAATGGGCAAAGGCCTGCCATTCCCATACCATTTTTCGTGACAGTACACAGAAGAACCACTTGATTTTTTATGAGTCTTCCCTTATGTGTCTGCTTTGCGGACTTTAGCGACAGGAAACCGGTTTTTCTTTTGGTTCTTCATTCGCGGTGCAAACGTGTTACTCGTGTCAACTGATCTCTGGTGTGAATCAGGGTTGCCTCGAAAGAAAAACAAAGCGAGTAACCGGTTTCTTTATACCAGTTTAGGGGATTTCTCGCTATCATTGCCGAAGAGGCTTATTCAGGAAAGCCTTCTACGAAATCAAGTGGTTTTTCCCTTATACTCTTCATATGTATTCTTCCAAAATGTAGATTAGGATATAAGTTTCATAAACTTATTTATAATACAAAAAACTCCTAGGCGCAACAGCTTGTGCGCCAAGGCCTGTCGTGCACATTTCAACTTTCGTGACCTAGGGATCCGGGGTGCTAGGCATATGTCCCAGTAAGGTGGTCAGCCTCACGCTGAAGCCCCATTATTTAGTTCCCAAGCATTATTGGTACCCATTTTATCGACCCACTCAAGGGATGAAAGGATAAGTCAACCTCGCCCAATCCGGGATTCGATCCCCGGGCCTGTTGCTTGTCAATGCGAAGCACTACCACTAAGCCACTGGGCCTCATATTAATAATTCACTTTGGAAAATAATACATTACAATTTATAAAATAATTGTGTAATTTTCTGGTGCCACATTTTAGTGAAAATCTGAAACTACTAGACAAGCAAAAACTTACGCCTAAAATATTAGTTCCGTTTTGTGTTGGTAGAATAGTCAAAGGCAAAATAAAGCTCAAAATAGTATTATTGACTTTTTTCAAGATAATGGGATCTATTAATTAACATTTGCTTATATTTCCGTACACGAAATATCGCCCAATTATTTTCCCTCGAACATTACTGGATTAAGAATATAACCCTTAAAGTATTTTTTTAATATTCGAAGTAGAAGCCAACTTTTATTTAATGCAGACAAAAATGCATTGCGTAAATGATTAAAATTATTTTCTATTAATTAAAAAGAAATAATAAGTTTCAAGCTTTAAGCCTTTGCACAACTTTGTTATTTTTTACTTAAATAGTCAAACAATTCACAGTTTTACTTGTATTATAAGAAACCTTATTTTTTAAGCGCATTTGCCCTTAAATCCTTAAGATTATAAATTGCTTCATTCAAATACAAAATCTTAAATTTCCAACCCCATCTCAGTTCATCCAATTAAACTGCCTAAATTTTAACATTTAAAAAAAAATCGAAACGATTTTGAAACTTTTCACAAATATATTATTTCTTACTTAATAAGTCAAACAATTCACAGTTTTACTTGTATTATAGGAATCCTTATTTTTTTAAACGCTTCAGCCCTTAAATCCTTAAGATTATAAATGACTTTATTCAAATACTAAATCTTAAATTTCCAACTCCCGCTCAGTTCATCCAATTAAACTGCCTAAACTTATACATTTAAAGAAAAATTCGACTACAGTAGCAATAAATCCCAGCACACTCCATCTACTATGCTCCAATTCAAGAGTGCACCTGTCGATTTTTTCTTTATATAAAATGCGAATTCAAAGTAAGAACTGCATAATCGATTGAAGATGCTTCCGTGGAGGAAGGAAAGAAAAAATCAAGATGAATAAATCCGTAGAATAAAAAAAAATCTTAAAAATTTCAGCCATCCCTTTAAATTTTATGTGTTCAGTTTGAAAGGATTGTGTCTAACAGTTTTGATAAAACGTAGTTTAAGTTTTGAATTTTGACAATAAATATTTTTATTTAAAAAAACGGCTTTGAAATTAATTCCATAGAAAAAAAATACGAGAAAAGGAAAAAAAAACGTTTTCTCTTCCAGGGTTTATCCATTATATACATAGTGTCAATTCCACATTATTGAATTTCGACATCTGTCTAATATTTTATAGGATATTTGTTTTTATCGTTTCGTTATTCTAACTGATTTGTCAATTTAAATAAAACTCTGAGTTTTATTTAATTGACTCATTTTGTTCTTCGTTGATAGGTTTTTTTAGCTGTGGAATTAACATTTAGACTTTATGATAAAGAATATTTTTTCTCCTCATGGGGATTCAGCCCTCCAGATATTTCCAGATCCATTAGAAAAGTGTATCAACATGAATCCGATTTAATAAGTGATAAGAAATTTGCCATTAACAAGGGATATGCGTGACGAATAGCCCTTGAACACTGGCAAATTTCTCTGTCCGTCCGTCTCAATCAGTCCGTACCTAGTTGGGTTAGGTTTGAATTATCGTCGCACTAGTGCTACACGAGAGCTATTGGCGACGGCCGTCGTATTTTAGAACCACAGTCAAGTGACGAGCCGACACCTGAATAGGCACCCAACGCAACCGTTAAGGGCGACATCGTACGCAGCGTTAGGACTTTGAAGACTATTTAACGTGTACTCCCTTACACGGGGTATTATTCGTCGCACTTTTTTGGCTGCACGGGCTGTTTATAGGTCGGCAGTTATTTTGGTGATGAACGGTCCCGAACCTGGGACCTTTCGCATGCTAGGCGAGTGCCTAACCGACTGAGCTCCCCAGCCCTCATTCCGTACCTAGAAAGACATCTTTATAAGTATACGCAAAAGAATTAAGCTTTGTTTCGATGAAAAGAATTAACATTTTTACCATTTATAATGCTGTATGTTACGATTTATCCTACGTTAGATAAAAAGTAGATTTTACTACCATGAATTTTTTTTTCGAGTTTTGCTCTTTCTCCCATTAAATCTTCGCTAGGGAAACATAAGTGGACTGATAAATCTAAATTTTAAACCCCTTTTACATTTTATTCGTCCACTGTTTAATAACTATTTTACTTAGTATCCGTCCATATCTCGCCTTTTTAAACTCAGCTTTATCAATCTTTGATCTTTCGCATTTGAAGCCTATTTCAACCAGTAGCAATAATTTAAACCATATTTTATGGCAAACCAGTTAGAGTTCCGCATTTTAAAACTCATTTTACTCAGTATAAGTTACTAGTTATAATTCCAAGCCTATTTTACAATTATTAAAACCAGACTCAACACCAAACCAACAATATGAACCGCATACACTCTTAAAACAAAAGAGTGAAATCCACTCCAGTTGGAGAAGTGCATTTTCGGCACTGGAAAGGAATGAATATTAACTCAGACAGAGTTAAAATCACTCGTTTGGAGTGATCCTGTCGGAGGTTTAACACACAAAGGATCCGCTCCTCCAGGAGAAGTGCATTTTCCAGACTGAAGGAGTGTAATTAACTCAGACTCAGAGTTAAAATCGCTCGTTCGTTTTAAGAGTGTATGATTTCAACTATTTTATTCTGTGTCAGTCCATGTAGTTATCATTTTAAAGCACATCTTACTCAAAATCAATATTTATATTTCTAATTCCACGCCCATTCTAATCAATATCAGTCCCTAGTACGAATTCAAATTGCGTTTTCATAAAATCAGTCGGTGCTTCCATGGTTCTAATTTCAAAATTCTATTACTCAAAATCAGTATTTGTAGTTCCCATTTTAAAACACATATTACTCCAACACAGCCATTCATATTTCTCATTTCAAGTATATTTTAGTTAATATCAGATTAAAATTCGGATTTTAAAACACATTTTATGTAAAACCAGTTGGGGATTCTCCTATATAATCCCATTTTACAAAACTCATTCTTCAACAGCTCTCGCTTACTTACTCATTTTACACAAACCCAGATTTTTACTTCCTCCCGGTCCCGTCCGTGGCTGAGTGGTTAAGGCATCAGCCTCAGGATTCAACCTTCTCATGTTCGAATCCCTGTACTGGAAAGAGTAGAAAAATACAACTCGCAACGGATGGGCACGAGTACACTGGGACAGACGTGCTCGCGTAAAATCTGTGGAGTCCAAAGTCCCGTCGCCTTCAGCGTACGGTGTCGCTCTAAGTTCCGCTGGGTGCCCGCTCAGGTGTCGATCGCGTCACTTGACCAGAGATCTAAATTACGCGGCGTTATCGGCAGTGCTAAAGCTACTAAAGGAGGCTAGAAATAGGCAGTCGGAAACGATTACATTACCATTACTCCCTCCCAGACTTTTACTTTTACCAAATCAGTATCCTCCGCTACTTTACCAAACCAGGCCCATCGCAATGCGGCCGCAACCCAGAATTGGATTTTCAGTCCTTTTTGCCCTGTCATATTTCCTATTCGCGGCCGCCTACTAAATGGGGGTAGGCTTCCCATTTTTCATTCATATGCCCCCCGCCATTCAGCCATAAATGAGATTTTATCGCTCGAAATGTTTATGAACGCCATCCCTGATATGGAGGACAACGAGTGATGCACTGCTACTTCGATGAGTTCAGAACCATAGGGACTTAAGGCTGTTCATCACCCCCAGACCCGGTCCTCCTTCGACCGGGCTTGCTAATGGTAACTCTATGGGGGGAAAATGGTTTTTGTTCCAAAAAAAAGCAAAGAAATTATAGGAATATTTTGATGCGGTTTTTTTTAAATTCATAAAAATCCAATAAAATAGTGCTGTATAAGGTTATTTTTTTAAAAAAGTTATTTCCTTTTATTTTAATCTAAATTTTTTTCTATTAAAAAAAGGCAAGTAACGTTTTTAAAAAAAATAACCTTATAAAGCACTACTTTATTGGATTTTTATTAATTTAAAAAAAACCGCATCAAAATATTCCTATAATTTCTTTGCTTTTTTTTTTTTGAACAAAAACCATTTTTCCCCCATAGACTTACCATTAGCAAGCCCGGTCGAAGGAGGGCCGGGTCTGGGGGTGATGAACAGCCTTAAGGAGACATGGACTTCCATAAACGAAACTAACTTCTCCAATGTTAGCCCATAAAAGGCACTTTTACATGAGCCATCGAATCCATGGATTGAAGAGCAAACTCAGCAATTTTTCCCCCTTTTGTGGATTTTCACCCAGACAGAACCGGAATTGCAGGGTTCATTGGAGGGTTTCGCGAACCCTCCAATGAATTAGGGTTTGATGTTTCATACCATGGATTCGACCACAGACTGTTATTTGGGTTTTATATTTGGGTTAGAAATAATACTCGACCTCTTTTTCCCCTAATGGAGATTTTGGCATTCCATGGATTCGATGGCTCATGTAAACGCGATTAGAGAAATTGGAAGGATTTTTTCATAGCTACACTCTTAAAAATAACACTTTCATTTTTGACGATTCATGAATCCTCAAGCCTCATTTCGTTAATTTTGAGGATTGTTTCGTCAAACTATCACGTGACTTTTGAGTAAATGCGAATGCTCACTTTTACGATCGTGATTTGACGATTCTGTATCTTGATTTTGAGGAAACGGAATCTCATTGTTGTACTCGCACCGTTGCATTCTGGGATTGGAACTTAGCGGTTCAAACAATGGCGGCTTCTTGAAGTTTGGTTAGGCCTAACATAAAAATTCGTAATATATACAAGCAGCTTGAAAATTAAATTTTACAGTAAAGAACAATAAGTTGCATGTTTCTAAACATAAAACTATTTGCCTTCATTAGAATATGTAAGTATTATAAAAATAGAACGGAATTATAGCTTTTGTTTACTATTGATGCTGATTTTCAACTGCTAATTTATACTACTCTTGAATCAAGTTTAACGCAGTTAAAGAACGCTTTGCAGTTGAAAAGTTTCATCAAACGACTTAATAAAATTTGCATATTAAAATTAACATTATTTTAGAAAAATAATTTGATAATGAGTGCATAAACGGAACACATTAAATAATAAAACATAATATTTTAAAGCAACTTTAAATATTCGTAAATCGTTTGAAAAACTTTTGAAGATTGCATGGCACTGCTCAACTCTTCTTTTTTGAAAAAGAATAATTCTTTTTTTTTTTCGTTTTCTTTCGATGAAATTAGAAGCTCGATAGAATATACGAATTAGTAAAAAGTAGCACTAAATGTAGTCACATAAAGTTTTGAGTCAACTGAAAAAAGGAAGACAATTTCATAACATTACACTTTGTTATGTGTTTAAAAACGACAGGTGATAGCTTGAAATCAGAACATGAAATTCGAAGTTCGCCGTTCAATGAAAATAAACTGCTTTTTATTCGGACAGCAGATGTGACATCGCCAGTTGCCTATTCGAACTTCGATTTACGTTGTTGGAAAGTATTTGGATTATTATTAATATTTATTAAGGGTAAGTTTAAATCATGTCATTTTGTGTCAAAGTAAAAATGTGTTATAAAAATGGTTTATTTTCTTAATTCAACTAATATAGTATAAGGTAATTATTAGTTAACCATTAATAAAAAAATAGTTTATTTATATTCTGCATATTTATTAAAAGTGAAAAGTATTATTTTGACGATGCATAATTTGTGTCTTTAAATTATGGTTTTTATAATTAAAAAATATTTTACACTGAAAGATAAAATTTTATGTGCACTGAATGCATTATATTTCCATAATTTTTTTCATTAAAGGTACTTTTTATGCAAAACGTATTTAATAAAATACCTTAATAATAAGGGTTTTTTTTCCTAAATATAATATTTAACGGCCTTGATTTTTAGGTAGATGCTTTTGGGATGCTTTTCGACTCGAAGATACAACTAAAATTGATTTAATATAATATATTAGTTTTGTGCCAAGGATTATGGATTTCCAAGCTTCAGGAATATTGATTTGAATCTCTAATAGAAATAATTAAAAAACAAGATTAAATGTAAAGCTATAATATTCAAAATAAGCCGAACTTTTTAAAAAGAATTATTTTTTAAAAAAAGTTATTTCTGTAATTTATGTTTGAGAAAATTATCCAACTGGAATTTTGTGTACTATTTTATTGTTTAAATGCATAACTTCTAAAAAACTATCATCCCTCCTCTCCCCCTAAATACTAAAATTTTAATTTCAGTAAATTTGATGTGTTAGTATTCCACTTAAACTTGTAAGTTAAACAAATGCTATATTTGTTGTTTTAGCTGTTGTTTTTTTAGACTCGCCTTTATAAGGGTTGGCCCAATTAAGTTATGAAAAGTATATTAAATGCTTCCTATTTTTTTAGAAGACAAAACTGCTGTAATGATACGACTGAAGTACTGATGATTGAAGCAGCAGTTTGCGAAGTACAACACAAAATGCCAGCCTGCCCAGCAGTTCCCAGACCACCGGCCCCGTCATCATATAACCAATATGTATATAAAAAAAATTCGACACTTGTGTTTATTTTGATAACATAAATTTTCAGATTTAAATAAAGTGAAATGTTATTTTGTTGTAAAAATAAATGAACAATTTAAAAGTGAAATTTCTAGATTTGAATGTAATAAACTGATTGTATAACTTATATTCAAAGCAAATTGTGGTTCCGAAATGCATTGAGAATCTTTTTAATATTTTATAAACATTATATATTATAGTTTTACATGCAAATAGTCAATTTTGTATCAAAATGCCTTCAATATTTCAGAAGCTGTACATAGATGGATTCGTGTCCGTAAAAAAGACAAATGTGGAATATAATTATAGCTTTTTTGTATTTGGGTGAAAAATACCAATAACTAAATGAGGTAGTAAAATCCTATAAAACATCCTTAAAAACTTTTTAGAAAAATGCATCTCCTCAAATATGATGAAACTAGACCGAATACGACGTAACTCTAGTTAAACTCATAGTTTCCTTGCACAGAAGCCACGACCATGGGAGGAGCTATAAAACGCACGGAACAATTAGATGAAGACAAAATAACACGTCTGAAATTTTCTCTTCATCTGATTGCCCCCCGCGTTTTATAACTCGGCCCATGGTCGTGGCTTCTGTGCAAGGAAACTATGAGTTTAACTATAGAGCTGCCCGAACAATAAATATAAATGCTCAAAAATGACGACGCAAAACTCTCAAAAGAACAATAATAATCCTCAATTTAACGAAACCGGAACTATCAAAACAGCATCACAAACTCAAAAATAACGATTCCAAACTCTCAAATCAAGTATAACAATCCTCAATTTAACGTAACCAGAACTATAAAAACAAAATCACATGCTCAAAAATGACGATGCCAAACTCTCAAATTAAGAATAACAATCCTCAATTTAAGGAAACTAGCTCTCAAAACAACTAAATTCACATGTTCAAAAATGACGAAATATTTCTTTAGATTAGACGACATTCAAATCCTCAAAAAAATGACGATTCAAATGTCCTCACTTTGAGGAAAGGAAAACTCGGAGCATTTGCCAGGAAACTGAATCCTCAAAATTAAGGAAAATTTCGTCGTTTTTGAGCATTCATTTTTAAGAGTGTAGCTTCCGTAATTTTTTATCTATTGTTTCTGAACTTGTTGGTATGCTTAGGTATTTCTAAGTTCCATGTTTATTGTTTGCGTGTTTTAAATTATTTCCTCTAAATTAATTAAAACTTGTCTTATAAACTGACAAGCAAAACGATGCCTTTATAGCCGATAAAAATAATTTGCAAAAACAATATCAAGAAATTTGTTACAAACAAACTTAGGGCAGATCAATAACAAAGCATACCAACAAATTCGGAACCAATAGATAAACAATACTGGGTGCTAGTCATGAAACAATCAATCAAATTTCTCTAAGGGTTAACATAGGGTAACACAGATTCGTTTTCTGACATTCATGTCAGTTTTGAATTCATTTACTCAACTCAACTTTAACCTCGTCATTCCAGAGGTACACATACGTAAGCCTTTGTGGAGTTCACTCCATAACTTCGTTTTAAAGTTTTTCCGGAGGCTAACTATTCTATAATATACCAGAACTTTCAGATAAGAATGACAGGAATGTTCAAGGTTCTAAATATTTACACTCATAAGAATGAGTTTAAAGTTTTATTCATTAATTTAATTCCATAGACAACATAAATACAATAGAACTGTAAAATATATTATTAAAATGCTTATAGGATGCAAAATAGATAGCCAAGAGTTAGTTTGGGCATCCTGTAAAAACAATCATGCCTTCACTTAGAAAACTGAATGTCGCATTAATTTTCACCGAGTACCAGCTCCATCTACTTCTAACCTGCAAGATCCTAAGCGAAGGTAAAAAAAAACTGACAATCTGCCTAATCTTCCATAAGGCCCATTAGGCCCGTGAGCCCCCAGATTTTTGGGCCCCTAAATTTCAGTTTCATTTATGCTAAATGTTAAGAACCCTCAAAATTTTAGTAAATTTTTAATGTTCTACCAAACACTTTTTTTGCATGATTTTGACTTAGACTTTGACTCAAATAGGTCTAAGGAAGACTTCATACATCAGCCAACTATCACTATGGGTAGATACATATATATTCCAGCCTGTGCGCTTGATCAGAGACCCGCTTTATAAGCCTTCGCCAAGTAAGACAGACACAGAAAGAATTTGTACTGTCAGAGAGAAAGGAAGTACACCCATAGCGAAGGCGGGAATCGAACCCGCACCCGTTACAGCACGCAGACTGCTAGCGTAATGGTCCAAACCACTCGGCCATCCGGGCCCCAACTATCACTATATTTAAGAGTAATCATGCACACAAATTTTCGCAAGAGGTCCCCAAAATCCATTGTGGGGACGGGATAGCCTGGTTGGTAAGGTCTTGGACTGACATCCCTAAGGTAGCAAGTTCGAGTCCCACTGCCTTCCAAAGACCCACGTGTATGCTAATGGTGACGGTTGCACGTTAAATCCGCCGTGGTCCCAAAGTCCTCCAAGTTTCCATACCAAATCAATACCTCTAGGGGTGACAAGTAAATATTGGGGATCCTCTAGTCGGCTTCTGTTTCCAAAAATTAGATGAATCCACGTATGTGCGTGGGTGTTGTGTCTTGACGAAGGTTTAACAGCGGGTCTCTGACCAAGCACACAAACTTCGATATATATGTATATGTCTACCAACCAACCAACCAATCAAATGTGCCAATAATCTGTGTTTGCCTAGATCAGACCCTGGACATACGTCATTTTACTTCTGAGGACCGCAACTGATCCCGCGCATCCCCTTCTCTTGATGAATTCTGTTCAGAATGGGAGTGGGGGGTGGAATGAATTGCGGATGGGGGGAATCACATGTTGCGCTCTACTTTCGGTCCTGTTCTATCTTTCAATTTATCTTGGTTTCTCCCATTCGCATTCTCTGCTAATCGCATCATAATAAATCACTAGTTGCTCTCCTTCATTTTCTCTTTCTCTTCCTTCTTCTCTCTTCCGCTTTTCGTCATTTCCCCTTTTTATCCCTTTCCGGATTTTACTGCAACTTTTTCCCTCTAAAAATTCAGATTTGTAATTTTTTATTAATGTTTTAGGTAGCTTTCATATCATCATCTTCCCAGTATTTTTAAGTAATTCTTTTGCTGCAAATATACACTTATGTTTGGCAAACACGGGATCAATTCATATTTTCTTACTAAATTTTAACTATCAAAATGGCGTGCGAAAATTCGATATATAAATTTAAAGTTGGATTGTTACTTATCCATCTGAAAGATATTATTTCCGATCAACCGAGTTCCTACAAAAATAGCTGTCTTCAGCTTATTTTCTCTAATAAGGCTGCAGCATTGGCGGTCAAGCCTTTGCAGACTCGGCATATTACCCAGAACTAAGAACCACTTTTTGCGGCACAATCTGCGCGTCTCTCGCTACCAATTTTGACGCGCAGATTACAGTGATTCTGAGCTCTTCTCTGTGAATGTTAATGTGTGCCGAGATTTCATTTTGCCGAGAGAACCCAAGCCAAATGAGCCATATATTGGTCATTTACATGCCACATAATCATATGACATGTAGAAGATCCCTAGATTGCTCATAGAGTGCTACATAATCATATGACATGTATGCCCAAGATTTTCCCATCCAGAAAATCCGACGACTCAGCCGGGACTCGAGCCCGCGATCTTGGGCATACTATGCAAACACATTTAACCTCACAGCAACTGAACCGCTTTCTTCATCGAATTGAACTGATCCTAAAACTCCATTTGTAAATACGATCAAGCCGTGCAATTACATTTCGAATTAACAGTAATCCCGATCATCCGTGTTCGGATTAAGGGGTCATAGGAGTCTTAAAAATGTGCAAAAAAGGTACTACCAAGTACAGTTTGATCTTTCATGTAATTTTTTAACTACTCAATATACAATTACAATTTTTTTACGTGCTATTCTACAAGATTTATTTAATATAAAACAAATTTTAAAATTTATGAAACTTTAGCCAAAACTAAAATAAATGATATTAAACATAAAGCTATTTGAACACAATGTGATTAGGCTTGAGCGGCAAATTTTGTGTGCAAACGAAGACTTATACCTAAATTCTCAGCTCAATTTTAATTAGAAATTACTTTAAGAACTTTTTTCTAAAAAAATTAATAAAAATTTTAAAATTTTGATTTAAATATTTTTAAAAAATAATTTCTAATTAAAATTGAGCTGAGAATTTAGGTATAAGTCTTTGTTTGTACATATTTGTACAATATAAAGTCATTTTCTTATTCATTTATTCAATTTTGACCTCACAATTTGCCGCGCAAGCCTAATCACAGTGTGTTCAAGTACCTTCATGTTTAATGTCATTTATTTTAGTTTTGGCTAAAGTTTCATAAATTTTAAAACTTGTTTTATAATAAATAAATCTTGTAGAATTACACATAAAAAAATTATACTTTTTCATTGAGTATTTCAAAAATGACATGAAAGATCAAACTATGTTTTGTAGTACCTTCTTTGCACATTTTTAAGACTCCTATGACCCCTTAATGCGCTTCGATTGCATCCCAAAACGAACAGTCAACAAGACATTCCGACCACGTCCAAATCCAATCGGAGCCACTCCAATCGATGCGACACTTGATTTCTCTAACGAATCGATCCCCCGCTAACAAACATCCATCACACTGCTTGTACCCAAACCTTGGAGGATCTTCAATAGCAAAAAAAAAGGATAAAATTCCCCCTCACCAAGGGTCATCCGAGCCCCCCGCAACACCCCCTTCAGACAGAGAGTTACAACTCCCGAACATTTGGCGGTGGTTCCTCCGTAAAGAACCAACTATTTCGTTTTCAGAAGAGAGTCTCAGGAGCCTAATCGGTAAGGCGCTTGCCTTGCATACGAATGATCCTAGGTTCGGACAATGCCAAAACAACTGTCGACCTCTAAAAGATCTGTACATACAATTAGTCCGACGAATGAGTCCCCGTGTGGAGGTAAGTACACGTTAAGTAATCTCCATTAATTTCGTTTTAAGTATAGGCATAAATCGGTTTTCTACAATAAATCAGCATGAAAATAGTAGATGTAACAACAAATTTAATTTTTGTGGTAGCCGATTTTCATAATTCTCCTTTAAATTCTTATTTTAAACTTTATTTTTTCTTAATTCTAGTAAAAAAAATTAAAAGCTCCTTCATCAAATCCTACTTTTGGCCGTCTTTTCAAGCTGGTGGGTATGCAGTAAGCTATATTCTTCGCCTAAACTAGTCTTTGGCCACTTGTTTCATAATGGTGGGTTTTGGAAGGTTGCTAAATTCTAACTATGGTTAAGGGTTGAAGATGGATGGTTTAAATGCTACATTCGCGTGGACTGAGGAGCTGTATACACGATTTCGTGCTAAAGATCTGCTTTGGTTGCCGGATCAGCTGTTGGCTCGTCACTTGACTGTGGTTCTAAATTACGACGCCTGTTGATAATATAGCCCTCGTCTAGCTCTAGTACTACCAGGATTCAAACCCACCCTTTTCAGAAGGCCACTTCAGTCAAATAGTGGCGGCTTATTATTTATTTTAATCTCTCAGTTCCAAGCAAAAAAATTGAGAATATAATAACCATCAATAAGAGAGAGAAAGAGAGAGTTAAAAAGTGTTGTCTAAAATAAGTGAATGAATATCAAATATGTCATTTGGGGGGGGGGGGGGGGATGGAGCCCAACTATAGATCTTCTACATTTATTTCCCTTCTCTTCTTCTTCTTCTACGACGCTTTCTAATGTATAAAACAAAACAATTAAACTGCTCAAAACAATTAGGAAAGCGCATGCTATAAAGCCTTTCACCCCCAGTGATTCCATTTGGAATCATCATCAATTTTGCATCGTTAGATGGAAGAATCATATGTCTTTTAAATAATTAAATAATTTTTGTTTTAATTAAATAAAAATATGAAAATATGGTAAAATAAAATTCACTCTGAAACAATTTTATGAAACAAATTGACTCAAAATTCTTCACGTTTGTTTCCTAGATTTTAAAAATAGATTTTAACTTTTTTTAACAAATAAAGTTTAAAAAAGTAATTTTTACAATTTATCCAAAAGTTGTGTTTCGAATTTTTTTTTTTCGAGTCTCGATTTTTTGCGAATTTTAGTTTAAAAAAATTAAGATTTTTTCCCCCAATTTTTTACAATTTCAGTCAGGCTGCATAATGAATTTATTTAATAAAATTTATATGTGTGGAATAAAAAAAATAAAAAGTTGGGACTGAAAGGGTTAACAAAATTACGCAAAGTACTCCCCTAATTTTTTCAAGCAAGTAACAACTTAATGTTTCAGCATGGAATCTTCCTCTCTTCCATTTTCGTTAAATTTAAAATCAACCAACCTCCTTAACACAGTCAAAACCTCCTTAGTCCCTTTCTGCCCCGCACGCCCCATTTGTCGATTCGACTCTATTCCCCGGCACTTGTTCGCGATTACCTTGACGAGCCCCTGAAGAGGGCGGCGACAGCGCGACGCCCCTTTCTTGCCGAGTCCGCGGAATCCGGTGGGCGCCGAGGGCGGCAGGCGTCCAACTGGCGCCCCCCTTCACCTTTTCTTAGGAGAACAACGGATTATAGGTGCTGGGGGGAATTCGAAGAAGTGTAAAATTTTGATTTCTTTGCATGAGATTTATTTTTAAATTAAATCGATATTTTTTTGTGTACCTATTAGTAGGGTTACCAGGTCAAAAAAGTAAAAAACAGGGCACATTCTTTTAAAAAGCAGGACACATTTAAAATTGACCTTATTATTAGCGCAAAAACCTTTTTATTAGCACAATATTACATTATATTATTTAAACATTATATTAGCATATTTTTCTGCGGAACCAACGCTGCTTACTAAATGCCTTGTAATTTAGAGTAATGTATAAAACACGTTTCGGTGTAAACTAAAAAAAAAGTAAGCTATTACACTTTGAAATGTATACAAACTTCTTTAAAAAATCTTCAAATTAAATTAAATTTTCAAAAATACGAACATTTAGGGATTTTCAAAAAATAAATACGGACGGCAGGACAGAGCTTCTAAATACGGACGTGTCCTGCTAAATACGGACGTCTGGTAACCCTACCTATTAGTTAGTTTTGTGTATACCTATTGGTTAATTTTTTGAATACTTATTAGTTAATTTTTCTATACCTATTAGTTAATTTTTTGTATACTTATTAGTTAATTTTTCTATACCTATTAGCTAATTTTTGTAAACTTATTAGTTAATTATTTTCTGTTTGTCTTAGTTAATTTTGTGTATACTTATTAGTTAATTTTCTATACTTATTAGCTAATTTTTCTGTATCTATTAGCTAATTTTTGTAAACCTATTATTTAATTATTTTCTATGTCTCTTAGTAAATTTTGGTGTACCTATTATACAATTATATTTTTGTGTAAAATGTCTTCTGTATTTTTTCCCTCTATTCTTTAAATTTTAAAATTTTAAATCCGACAAGATGAAATTGATCCAGTAGTGATTGTCTTTGGAAGAACTAGGCATAGATGTTGAAGTGAACATTTTTGTAAAAAAAATTGCGAGTCTTTAATTTGCGTTTCGTCTTGTTAGGTAGAAAATTTGAACCAGATTATTTAAAAACTTATTTGGGACAGATGCTTGAAAATTTTCATCGCTATCCCTGTTTGGAAAACACTTGCAAAGTTGCAAATGTTATTACAGTTGTACCGCAAAAAAAATTAAAAATAATTCATTCCACTAGTTTGAAAGATAAATCTATTTTTAAATAGGATGTAATCCTAAACTACATCTTGTTTAGTGTATTATCGCTATGCATTTAGTATGATACCCTGTTACAAATTGTATTCTTTATTACACCTTGCAATGGTTCTTAGAAGCTGCATTAACTGTGTGGTTTCTGCACAGAAATGCAAAAGAGGTTTTCCAGTTAGATTGATGGTTTAATGCATTGCTCCTTGTTTAGGACCTGTGCATAATATAATTTGTTTTGTACGTAATTGTTAATTCCTTCGTTCAATAAAACTAAAAAGTGTAATTTTGCCAATTTCAAGGTACTTTTCCCCCTTAGGCCTACTTGAATGTAGGCATGGGAACACTCACCTGCCCTGGGAAGACCATTCTAGCAGAGAGTCGGTTGAGCTTGGCGAGTTCTGAAGGTGTGGTGTCGAACCGGGCTGCGATGCCAGCAAGAGTGTCCGAGTTGGCCACCTGCGACAAAACATTTCTTTAGCCCTTTCAGTCCCAAAAACTTACTACACTACAGAAACATCTGATATTCACAAAATAAGCTTATTTTAGGTCAAATATACGAATTCCATATGAAAAAAAATCCATTTAAATTTGTTATATGGTTTTTGAAACAATGCCAAAATTCTTTAACTGTGGGAAAACAACAAAATAAAAATATATATTTTACTAAAAACACTTCGAGTTATATATTTTAAGGTATCTGACCATATTATTAAAAAAAATTAGAAATTATTTTAACCGAAATAGTTTAAATTGTGTTTTAAATATGTGGAACTGAAGTGAACTTTTCAAAAATCAGGAGAAACGCTTGTTGACTATTTTCTAAATAAAAAAAATAGTAGTTCTGACTTCTATTGAGATTAAAGTAAAATTTTGTCTGATAGAACAAAGTGTGAAGAATCGAATGATGTATGTTTGGATGTCATAGCGCGACATAAACATTTTGAAAAAAATATTGAAAGTGATGATGCCAAATGGCATCACTGGGACTGAAAGGGTTAAGTACCTTGTGGGTACTTCAATTTTCGAATTGTATTGTGGTTCAAAGATAGTGCACTCTTAGCCATATAATAAAAGTATCACTTTTGAGGATAAAAAAAATGGTCTTATATAGTCATCTCTCAATCGTCTCATCTATAGTTATCGCCTCTAATATAGTTTTCAATCATCAAAAAAATCGTCTTTTTTGACAATTTATTTCAATTTCGTGGGTGCATTCGAAAAAAAAGCCAGAATATAAAACTAGCACTTAACAGATTATTTCCAATCGTTAAATGCATATGCTGTGTTTTCATGCAAGATATTCTGTATGCTTCTAAAGATTTTTTGGCCAGAATTGCGCTCTCGAAATAGAAAACTACAAAAACTAGGGTTAAGTGGGGTAAGTGTGATAGGGTTTCTGCATTTTTCATTAAGAAAATTCGTTCTCTGCTTCAAGTAAATTCCAAATCCTAAAATTGGTAGTGAATTATTATAAGAAACATACATATGTAGAAAAAAAAATTATATGTTTGAATTCCAATTTTAAGTGTACAAAATTTGCATTTCAAAATCCATTGCTGTTTTATCACACTTACCCCACATAGGAAAACCCACATAAAAAGAAGACAGTTGCACTTAAATTCAAAAGCTCAAAACTTTCTTTAAACAAAAAATAAGGTCAATATTTCTTTTTAGTTTAATTATAAGTGGTCTAATGTTATATATTGTAAACTTTCAGATTTTTAGAATGATTTCCAAAGTTACAAGAGCTGTTTATCACACTTACCCCCAATCACACTTACCCCACTTGACCCTACAGAAAATCCTTTTCTCGCGAAGTCACATGACTTCTGGGCTTTAACTTAAGTACTTTCCGCCAGGTAAAAAAAATTTTACTCATTTCGTAAAAGATGCGAAAAACTTCTATTAGGGGAAATGCGCGCAAATAATTCGCTTCCAAGCTGAAAATTATCATAAAATTGAGTAACGAACATTGTATTTTTTTTTATTTTCAGCAATAATATTGATTTTAATTTGAAGAACCGAAATTAATTTAATTAAAATTTGTGATAATTAATTAAAATTGTTTGCGGCATTCTTTCTCTTGACGTCAATAGCCTTAACGCCAAAAGTTCTATACCAAATTCGATTAAGCAGTTTTTATATTGTTTTGTGTACAGAAATTTCTAAGTAATAATGTTAGCAATAATATTGATTTTAATTTGAAGAATAGAAAATAATTGAATTGATATTTGTGATAATTAATTAAAACTCTTTGCCCCATTCTCTCTCTCTTGTCGTCAATAGCTATACACCAAAAGTTCTATACCGAATTTTATTAATTAGTTTTTGTTTTGTTTTTTGTACTTTTTTGTACAGAAATTTCTGAGTACAGTAAGTTTAAATATCAACACTCTACATATGAAGAGTACACGGGAAGAAGCGATTGATTTATTAGGCGGACGCCCGCAATTGTATGCTTGGCGGCATAAAACCAATCGCCTGAATCTTGGTAGCTAGGAACCACAGAGATAGTAGTTTAAGTACTACAGTGGCATATCACGTGACCTACAACACTGACTTCATTGGGGCTCTTCTGGGAGCTCCTTGCGCGTCCCGGCGTTAGCATTGGAGATCACGTGATCTGACACTCAATTACTTTAACTATGATATCTGTGGTAGGAACTGGTTTCCTTGCACCAGTTTAGGCGATCACTCGCTATCATCGCCAAAGTGGCCTGCTAAGGAAACTTCTCTGGAAAATCAATCTGTTTTTTTCCCTTGTACTCTTCATATACGTATGGAGTCAGGAAAAACTATGTTTAATTTCACCTTTTGAATATTCCCACTTTGTCCATTCCTCCAGACAAAACAGATCGATGGTCGAGAACTAAATTCACCTTACAATTATTTATCGACCGTGTCTGACTTCGGACTGACTTATTGTCCTTGCAAGTTCGTTAAAAGAAGATTTCTAAAAGGTTTTGGGTTCTTTTTGAATGCATGTAAGGGTTAGCTGCTTTTGAAAAAGTGTTTTAAAAATTGTTCGCCACCATCGAAAATCTATTTGGTGAGAACGTTTCCGGCTTCTCTGCAGGAAATATTTCCTTTCATCCGTGAAAAGTTCTTAGTTCTAAAATTAATGTAATCATCGGAATGATATATAGTGTGAAAACGCGGAATGGGCTTGTTTCATGAGGGATCTGTCAACAGCCTTGTTTTCATTTTTCTTGAATAACTTTTGTTGATATTCGAAATTGAGTTTTCTAAGAATAAGTTAGTTCAGTTGTTATTCTTTAAAAGTAAAACTTCTTGCTGTGCTGTTTTTTGTTTTAATAATTTATCAAAGAAAACTTGCATTGAACTCAATTTCGAACATCAACAAAAATAATTCGAGAAAAATGAAAACAAGACCACAGAGCTGTTGCCAGATCCCACGTTAAACAAGCCCATGGTAAGTAAATACGTAAATACCAACTAATATTTTAGAAATAGAAAACGTATGAAAATTATTTAAAAGGTTAGCTGATTTTACAGACTTCCTACAAAATTCTTTTGAAATAAATAATAGGAAATATGCATAGGGTTAATTTTTGTTCAATTTAGAAAAAATGACAGATAATAATACAGAAAATAATGTAGAAAATCGATTCCTTTCATCGGTGAAAAGTTCGTAGTTTTAAAAATAATGTAATCATTGTAATGATATATAATGTGAAAACGCAGAATAATATGTAAATCCGTAAATACTAACTAATATTTTATAAATATAAGAAAATGTGGAAAATCGCTTTAAAAAGTTAGCCGATTGTACCATTTTCCAACAAGATTCTTTTGAAATAAATAATAGGAAATTTGATTCGAATTAATTTTTGTTTAACTATGAAGAAAAGGACTGAAAAATAATACAACTTAAGAGCATTAAATACATTACTCCTTAATTTCGTTTCATTGGTAAAGCATAATAATAAGCAATAAATTATTATTTTTATAACAGCGTGCAAAAAAGTTAATTTTTTATAAAATATTCATTCATAAATCGTTCCGAAAATAACACTTAACGTGCTTACGTCACAGACAGTGCCGAATGTAAGTACTTTCGGCACTAGTGCGGTAAAGTAAATAAGAGTATCTGGTTGGTAGAAAAACAAAATGATATCATGAATATCTTCATGGAAACTAAATAATGTCATGAAACTCACTTATTTCTATTGGTTTATCACTTTTGCATTTTCTAATATCCCCATGGAAACTACAAGTACTACAAAAATTATTAAAGGAAATTAAATAAGACAAAAGTAAGAACACAAATTTCACACTTTTGCACGTTATTATAAAACATATTGTAAGCAAGCAGGTTCCAAATAATGCTTTATTAAGCTCTTGCCATTATTTCACTCGACCTGCGGTGCCGTGAAATAAGAGCCACTCGCTTAACAAAGCATTTTTTTCGGCACTAGTTGCTTAAATAACTATTAAATGAAGTTTTTCTTTCGCACCTTGTAATGCTCTGTGCCCTGTGGTTGGGTAAGGGAACGACCAAGAGGTTTCTTCTCTGCAACAATTGAACCTGGAAAAGAAAACAGATAACTTTTAACACTACGTTATTTCCATAATGCTTTGTGAGAAAAAGTTTTCATTGATTTTGGCAATTCATTTGAATAACAGTGCACTCGGTATAAATAATCCTGCTATATTACACAACATTTTTGGCAGCAAAGTAGTCAAAATTTATCAGCAATGCTACGGTAAAATCTGTTGACAGAATTTTTTCCGTAGAAAGGAAATGCAGAAGATATTCGTGCCTAACAGATCTTTTCGAAATTGCTCAGCACGTTTAAAAATAGAAAAGCCAAACCATAACCCATATTCGAACTGTCGCCGACAGGATAGGAGCCAGGCTCACTGACCACTACTCCACCGTAGCACAGAAGCAGTTTGTTATATCGTCACTTAAGTTCCCAAATGTGCTATCCCATTGTTGTGCACGGATCAGATTTACTGTACGGTAACCCTTGGTGCGACAATTTCGGATTTGGCGATAAATACTTTTTTGTGGCAACCTGTCCGACTTCGACTGATGATTCGAATTCTTTGACTTTGCAACGATGATGTTTACCGGCAAACCTTTCTGACCCTCTCTCTTCTTATTTGCTCATTTCGGTCTCTTCAATTTCGGTTGGATTTTCGTCCGACTTTTTCCGCGATTTCGGAAAGTTCGCCAAGGGTTACCGTACAGTAAACTTCTACCGTTGTGCTAAATGAGATAGCACATGTTTGAACTTAAGTGACCATATATGAAATTTCCTTGCGTAATTAAGAACAGAAAAATCTGTTATCAACCATTCTATATCAGTAGTTACAGATCTAATCTGTTTACAAAGAAAATGTGTCTTATAACATATTGAAATATAATTTCTGTAGTTTTAGAAAACACAAATATTCTGTTTTCCAACAGATTTTTTATTGTGCATTTCTACATTTTACCGTACGCCATGAGGTTCCAGAATGCAGAGCATCAGAATGTTATCAGTTTTAAACAAGAAGTAACTGTACGATATTCGTACCCATAGTATTATTTTACGATTAAAACATTGCGAACATGCGTGTATTTAATTACACGCATGTTCGTCCTTTAATACAAAACGAGATTGTAGGGAAAATAAACAATTTGCTATAAAATGGGCTTTTAATGACTTTTAGATGATAGTTTATTGAAATTTGTAATAAAGTTTCTATGAAAAAAATACTTTGAAATATATATGCTGTGCTGGGTAATATTTTTTCTATCTTTTCTTGTATTTCTTTTCTTTGAATTTTTTTTTTAATTCAAGTGAATTTTAAAAAAAACTTTAGTAGGTAGTGAAGTGACGGAAATTTCTGTCCGTCTTTAACTCCCCTCTCCCTTTCCAAATCCAGTCTATAGTCGTATTTAAATAAAATCCATTTTGCTTGTTTGTCTTATTCAGCCCCTGCTGGGGCGCAACTAGAAAAAAATCCTGGGGGGGGTTTCAATTTTTTAATATTATTTTTCAATTCTAATTATTTTTAATTAAAAATAATTGTCATTAAAAATAATAGTAATTAAAGTTAATTGTAATTAAAATTAATTGCAATTTAAATTATTTTTTAATTAAAGTTAGTTTTAATTAAAATTACTCAATTAAAATAACTTTTAACTAAAATAATTTTTAATAAAAATTACTTTTTTTTTAATCAAAACTATTTGAATTAAAATTGATTTTTAATTTAAGTTACTTTTGTTTTAATGCAGTTTTTGTAGTATTTAATTTAGTGTTACTAGTTACTATTTATTAACATTAATTAGTTTATTATACGAAACCCATATCTGTATTTAATACAAGTTAATTAACGTTTTATTTCTTTAAATAAAAATTACGTGTAATAAATAAAAAATTAATTATTGTATGTTTCATATCGTTACTTAAATAGTTAGATAATTTAAATCACCGGATTTGTAATTAGTTAAAGTATTATTACTTTTGAATTACTATTTTTATTATAAAAGGAGGTAGGAGTAAATATAAATTGAACATTTATTTAAATTAAAAAATTTAAATATTAAAAACATACTATAATTACAAAACTATTTGGACAATTTTGTTTAAAGAAATTAGTGTAAATGTTACGGTCACAGCCGAATTCGGCCACTTCGCGAATTGGCCGGCCAAATCGCGAAGTATCTAAGGATGCAGGCTTTTAATAAAACAAAACAATCGGGTAATCTTTAAATAAGCACGTCGCGTTTTGGCCGATAACTAATAAATTTGATAGGAATCGGACACATTTAATGTTTAAGCTGACCAATAAAAAAAAACAATTATATGATTTAATATTTCAAACTTCAACGAAGCAAAGCCATTCATATTTTTAAGTGTACTTTCGACGTCATACAGGACAGGCGAATCTCCGATGTGAAATAATTCAAAAATTGTATGCATTAATGCCGTAAAAATAGCAATTAATTAGTAAAAACGTGCTTTAAATATAAAACATTCATTTAAATGTAATGAAAACAGAACTGACTGAGCAGCCATTTCTATAGATTTATGTTAAAAGCATTCAGATAAAAAGATAAAAAAAAAAACGCGCACAATTTAATTACAAACATACTTAACTCATCTTCAGATACTTTAGAGAAGAAATTAAACTTACCGATATTTTGCTCATGACATCCATCCAATCCAGATCTTAAAATAAAAAGACTCGCAAAAACGTGTAACACAGTGACTGATTTTACTTGTACTATGTATAATAAGCAAACTAAATATACACGATGAAAAAAAAAGCCAATTTCAAATAAATCAGTCAATATTTCTTTTTTATGGGTTTTCGACTACATTTTTGAGAACGATTAGAATTGTTTATGGGTAAAGCAATTCATAATATCCGTCTCGTTGGCACCACGCTCAGTCGTCATTTGTAGATCTTTTTGAATTTCATGTTTTCCCTTTTCATTCGTTTGCTTTATTTTCTCGTAATTGTTTTTGTGATTGTAATAAAAGTTCTTAATTGAATCATCGTCGAACTAGAGCTGTATGGTAGCAATTGGCGACGGGCGTCGTAATTTAGAATCATAGTCAGTTGACGAGCCGTACCACTGAGAAAGCACCCAACGCAACAGTTAAGGGCGACATCGTACGCAGCGTCAGGACTTTGGAGCATATTTAACGTGCACTCCCTCTACAAGGGGATGCTTTATTAAGTAACAAACTAAGATTTTGGTTAACTGTTTTTATGCCTTTTTGGTCAAAACATATGTTATTTGCGGCCTTCGGGCACTTTTTAATTTTAATTGTTGACAGAATTTTTAATTGTCTACATTAATTTGTGTCTGGAGTGTAACTTTTTAACACGGCATATTTAAAAGTTTAATTTGAACAAATAATTTTTACGATTAATTAAATTACGGCATTTTACGATTATAAAAATTACGGCATTTTAACGATTTAATGTTCCAAACTTCAACGATGTTATTTATATCTATAACTACACTTAAGACGCGTCGTACAGATGAATCGCCGAAGTGGAATGATTTAAAAAAAATTTATGCTTTTAAGTCGTTATACACTGCGATCCAAAAGTTTAGACAATGACGTTTTTTAGCTGTAAAATTTAGAATTGGGATAGTAGAATTTCAAAACATCCCTATATATATTAAAAAAGTATTTTGAAATGCTATAATTGAAACATAATAGCTTGATTTGCTATAACAATTTTTTTTTTCATAAAATAAAATTTTGTATGGTCCCAAAAGTTTAGACACAAATACGAGATTATGCTAATTTAAAAAACACAATGACCTAATTTCGCATATTTATTGATGAATCATATATTTTTTTTATGATAAATTAAAGAAAACGATATCCGGTGAACTAAACAAATTTAATAACGATATTAGTACAATTTTACACCAAAAAGACAATATAGTCACTTTAAATCTTTATTCAAATCATGCTTGCTTCAAATTTGCCATTTAACATATCTAAATACGAACCGAATGAATACCAGCCCATCACCTTAAAGTTTTGCCACGAATTCGTAGACTTACAGACGTTCTTTGATCGATTTTCTTGGTGAAAAGTGCAGTATTTCCCATATAAAATCACAAAATAGCAACAGATTATTCTTTTTTTGCACTTTAGTACAAGGCAGAGATAGTCAAGTCTTCAAAAACACCAAAAAAATTCGGTTATTCCAAAGTAAATTCACTCTACACCATTACAAACTACCACCTTGATGCTAGAGTTTTTGAGGGGAAAAACCGGTGTTTTCAAAAGCATATTTTCAATATTCGGTTAAACTGAGCGTGTTTAAATAGCACTAAAGAGACCGGTTAAATTGTATGCGGTTCAAAGAAACCGGTTTTTCTCAAGAAACTTCAAATTTTAGTATGAAGAAGAAACTTTCGTAATTGTGTGGAGTGAACTTGTGTTAAAATTTCCTACTTTTTTTGTTGTTTTTGAAGAGGTGACTATCTCTGCATTGTACTAAAGTGCAAAATAGAATGATATGTCGCTATTTTGTGATTTTATATGGGAAAGATTGCACTTTTCAACAAGAAAATTAGTCAATGCATGCCTCTAAATCCACGAATTCGTTTCAAAACTTTAAGGTGATGGACTTGTATTTTTTCGGTTCGTATGTAGAGATATTAAAATGTACATTTGAAGCAAATAGGATTTGAATAAAGATTTAATATGTCTTAATTGTCTGTTTGGTGTAAAATTGAACCAATATCGTTATAAAATCTGCTTAGTTCACCGGATATCGTGTTTTTTTTAATTTATCAAATAAAAAATGTATAATTTCACAATAAAAATGCGAAATTAGGCAAATATGTACTTTAAATTAACATAATCTCGTATTTGTGTCTAAACTTTTGGGACCATACAAAATTTTATTTTTTAAAACAAAAATTTTTCATAGCAAATTAAGCAATTGTGTTTCAATTATAGCATTTCAAAATACGTATTTAATATATATAGGAATGTTTTGAAATTCTAATATCACAAATCTAAATTTTACAGCTAAAAAACGTCATTGTCTAAACTTTTGGATCGCAGTGTATAACAATATCAACTAATTGATATAAAACATGTTTTCGTGTAAAACAGGAATTAAAATGCAATTAAAACAGAATTTAATAACAACCATCCTTAGAATTATATTAAGCATTCAAATAAATCAGTAAACATCGCCTTTCCCTACAAACATACTCAGATCTTCAGGTACTTTACAGTAGAAATTACATAGAAAAGGCGCCAAATAATCATAAAAAAAACGACCAAAAAAATGAATAAAAAGGTAAGACATGTCATTTTATCAGAACTGGCTCTTTTTTATAACCCCCCCCCCCCCCCCCCTTTCACATTAGAAAAGTTTCGTTTGAAATATTTTGTTTTACACAGATTTATACTCGCCGCCAACACCACATAAGAAACGGTAGGGATGGCGGATTTTCAGAAAAAAACAACCGGTGTTTCCGAAACCGGTTTTTGGCTTAGACCTGCCTTTTGAAAAAAACCGGTTATTAGTCAAAACCGAGGGCAAGAAAAACCGGTTTCGGTTTTCCATCCCTTAAATGTTTCAAATAAGGGTGGCGGGAAGTAGAACGCGAAAAGCGAGATAGTGTTTCACAATGGATTTTTTTTATCACTTTCGATTTTTTTATTGTTAACAAAATAAAATTTGACTATAATACGGGTTCTGGGGGGGGGGGGTTCTGACCCTAAAAACCCCCCCCGTGGTTGCGCGCCTGAGCCCCTGTAACTAACCTCCATTGGTTTAATTGTTTAAAAAAATATCAAACTTTAGGAACTTTTTCCTTTCGTGGGCTAAAAGTTGCCAAAAATGCACAACAGCATCCAAACTTAATATTTCCAATGATAACTTTCAACTGAATATTCAGGGCTTTTTCACTTTAAAAATGAAAACGAAATTTATCATAACATCCTTTAATTTTTTATTATTTTGAAAATTAAAAATATCCAGATATTTATGCACAAAAAACCATTCTATTTCTTAAAAAACAGCTTTTAGTCATCATAACTGAACATTTTAATTAACTTTCTTTTCCAAATTCACTTAATATACAATTTTTCGTTTACTTAATTAATTTCCAGAAAGAATAAATATTAATTAAAGGCGATGGTAAAATAAAAAAAAATAAATGTTGTCCCGTTGCTGTGTATACTATGTTTTGTCGCCAAACAACTCCATTTGTAGCCCAAGATTCCCTTTGGCGACCTTTTTGAAATCACAAAAATTTCGCCAAGCAATACCGCACTATAAGACTTGGCGAGACCCGATAACAATAAACTAAAAAAATACCGCCACCGACAACAAACAACAGTAGTTAATTATTAAAAACGACAATCGACCGCAACAAAATAGTTAATGAACTGGCTCCTCGGCGGCCGCCAACAACACCATTACTGCAAGTGGACCTAACTGGGGCGCAACTAGAAAAAAATCCTGGGGGGGGTTTCAATTTTTTAATATTACTTTTCAATTTTATTATTTTTAATTAAATTTAAGTGTAATTAAAATTAATTGTAATTAAAATTAATTGTAATTAAAATTAATTGTAATTAAAATTAATTGTAATTAAAATTAATTGTAATTAAAATTAATTGTAATTAAACTTATTTTTAATTACAATTATTCTCAATTAAAATTACTTTTTCTAAAAATTACTGTTTTTCAATCCAAACTATTTGAATTAAAATTGATTTTTAATTTAAGTTACTTTTGTTTTAATGCAGTTTTTGTCGTATTAATTTAGTATTACGAGTTACTATTTATGAACATTAGTTTTTATTGAACGAAACTCATATTTGTATTTAATAGTTAATTAATGTTTTATTTTTTAAAATAAAAATTAAGTGTAATAAATAACAAATTATTGTATGTCTTTATTTATAATTTAACTAATTAGATAATTTAAATCACCGGATTTGTATTATCTCATTAGTTAAATTATTATTATTTTTAAATTACTATTTTTTATTATAAAAGGAGGTAAAAGTAAATATAAATTGAACATTTATTTAAATTTAAACGAATTAAATTTTAAAAATATTCTATAATTACAAAACTAATTGGACAATTTTGTTTAAAGAAATTAGTGTAAATGTTACGGTCACAGCCGAATTCGGCCACTTCGCGAATTGGCCGGCCAAATCGCGAAGTATCTAAGGACGCAGTGAATTGGCTTTTAATAAAACAAAACAATCGGACAATCTTTATAAGCACGTCGCGTTTTGGACGATAACTAATAAATTTGATAGAAATCGGACATATTTAAAGAGAAAAAAAAAACAATTAAATGATTTAATATTTCAAACTTCAACGAAGCAAAGCAATTCATATTGTTAAGTGTACTTTTGGTGTCATACAGGACAGGCGAATCTCCGATGTAAAATAATTTTAAAAAATTGTATGCATTTATGCCGTAAAAATAGCAATTAATTATTAAAAAACGTGCTTTGAATATGAAACATTCATTTAAATGTAATGAAAACAGAACTGACTGAGCATCCATTTCTAGATTTATGTTAAAAGCATTCAGATAAAAACAATAGAAAGATATAAAAAAAACGCGCCCTAGTTAATTACAAACATACTCATCCTCAGATACTTTAGAGAAGAAATTAAACTTACCGATATGTTGCTCATGACATATATCCAATCCAGATTTTAGAATAGAATACGATAAAAAGACGCGAAAAAACTCCTTACGTGTACTACACTGTTTTACTTGTATGTATAATAAGCAAGCTAAAAATACACGATGGAAAAAAAAAGCCCATTTCAAATAAATCAGTCATTTTATTTTTATGGGGTTTTTTTTATACTTCATTCGAGTATATCGTTGTTCATCGTGATCGCGCCACTCTTTATTCGAAAAAAAATAGAGAAATTTATTACGCCAGTTGCAAATGTTTAGACTTTTTAAGAGCGATTATAATTGTTTATGGGCAATGCTATTCATAATATCAGTCTCGTTGGCACCAAACTCAGTCGTCAATAGTAGACGATTTGATTTTTGAATTTCATACCGGCGTTATATACGTCTAGCAACTTGCTCGAGCGGTTACCTTGAGAATCTCAAGGTAACCGCTTTATGCGTATTTATTCGAAAGCTCGCTGAAGTTGGATCTCAAGGCCACCAACCCAACTTTTGTCGGTTTTTTTGGTCAAGATCAAAGGAAAGGTTGCCATAAGGAAAATAGCAAACATATTGGCGTGTTATCTCTTTTTTAAGTGATCCTTCGAAAAAGTATGTAAACATCGAATTGAATTGTATTGAGTTTTTCTTAATTTTTTTTACTTAAAGCAGGACGCATTCAATATTTTGATAAAATAAAATTCAATCACATAAATGAATGAAATTCAAAATTTGACACTGTAAAATATGTTGATGATAAAATGCTTTCTATGTTAATAAAAGTATTGAAACTCTTATTTATATCTTACCCGTAATCAATACAATTAATTTTTAAACAAGATTTTGTATTAAAATACTGAAACCTGGTTGGAGTTAATAGCTTAATCAGTTATTTTAATACATATAATTTCTAAATTTTTGGCAGACAATACTGAAAACACTTTTTTATTTGACCTGATTTTAATCAGTAATACTCCGGCATTAAAAGTTTTAAATATAAGTACGGAAAAGGACAGTCATCAAAAAAACAATCCAGAAAAAAATGCACTTTCCTATACACTTAAAAACAAAAAAAATTCCCCGTAAAATATTAGTAATGGGCAGGGACCGGCAGCAAAGATACCAGTCATGCCCCGTTAAAAAACAGTCATGTCCTGTTTTTTTTTTTTTGTTTTGTTTTTTCAAACAGTCATGTCCCTTAAAGATGGTATAAACAGTTAAAAACTGTAAAAATACGGAGATTTGAGATAAGGCCCTTTATTTAGTGGGTCAAACCGTTTTCCACCAAATACGGCTGTTGCACTTAAAAATTAAAAGTAAGTAAATTTACAGGGTTTTTTTGCAGCATAGGGTATATCTTATTCTAGTAGAGGGGCACAAATACTGGTACCAGTCTAGAACGCTGTGGCTTTTTAGCCTTTCTCCCCATCGAAATTTGACGTGTCGGGGAGCGAAATTTACGGGGGCGGGGGCTTTCAAAAGAATATGGAGTGGTGAATAACCTCCTCTGTTTATAAACAATCCGAGACATGGGGATTTTCTAATTACCTCTAGATAATTATCTAAGCTCTCTAAATGTAAAACACAAGCAGCAATCAAAATTTCGTCATCCATAATCTAGTTGATTTTAAACAATGAATAAAATCGCCGAGCTACAATCTCACTCGCCAAATTCTCGCCAACCAAAGGTCGAATCGCTAGAGGTCAAAGCGCTTCCAGCGTTACGTTCAGCGGCCGCTAGACGTATATAAACCCAGTGTCATGTTTTCCCTTGGCGTTCGCTTTTGCTTTATTTTCTTGATATTGTTTTTGTGATAATAAAAGTTGTTATTATAATTTTAGTTCAGATTTGAATGATCGTCGCACTAGAGCAAAACGATAGCAATTGGCGACGGGCGTCGTAATTTAGAATCATAGTCAGGTGACGAGCCGTCGTACCTCTGAGTAGGCACCCAACGCAACCGTTAAGGGCGGCATCGTACGCAGCGTCAGGACTTTTTAGCATATTTAACGTACACTTCCTCTACAAAGTATTGCTTTATTAAGTATACTAACTATAACTAAGGTTTCGGTTAACCGTTTTTATACCTTTTTGGTCAAAACATATATTATTTTCGGGCAATGTTCCAAACTTCAACGATGTTACTTATATCTATAACTACATTTAAGATGTCGTGAAGACGAATCGCCGATGTGGAATAATTAAAACTCTTTATGTTTTATGTCGTTATATAACAATATCAATAAAATGATATAAAACATGTTTTAAATGTAAAAAAGCAATTGAAATGCAATGAAAACAGAACTTAACAGCCATCCTTAGATTTATATTAAGCATTCAGACAAAACAGTAAAAAAAGAGAAAAAAGTGCCTTTCCCAACAACATACTCATATCTTCAGGTACTTTACAGTAGAAATTACATAGAAAAGGCGCGAAATAAAATTTTTGTTTTTGTATTAGTATATCTCATACCTCTGCAAGGGCCTTAGCTGCCCATCAAGGTGTTTTTATATTTTGTAAAACTTTTTCATTGTTTCAATAAATTATGAATATTATTATTATTAAAAACCTTAAAAATAAAACGGTGAAAAAAGTACAGTAATCCAAAGATAACGCGTATTATTGGTTTAAAATAGTATCCGAGGAAGGGGCAGTTTCTGTATCTTAATCAGTGCGTAGTACCGTGACCTTTACTGATTTTTTGAATGGACAATATTAGAGCAACTCATAAAAAACGACAAAAAATGAATAAATTTGGCAAGACATGTCACTTAATCAGAGCTGGCGCTTTTTTCAACCCCCCCCCCCCCCCCCTCACATTCGAAAAGAGTTTCGTTAGAAATATTTTGTTTTACACAGATTTATACTTCCCGCCACCCATAATTGAAACACTTTAGGGATGGAAAACTGAAACCGGTTTTTTTTGCCCTAGGTTTCGACCAAAAACCGGTTTTTCATAAGGCCAGTCTTAAGGTTCAGTAAAACCGAAAAGCCGGTTTTTGAAACATCGGTTTTTTTTCTGAAAAACCGCCATCCCTACAGTTTCTTATTTTGTTGGCGGCGAGCGAAATATTGTTTCTCTATGGATTTTTTTTTCATCACTCGATTTTTTTTATTGTTAACAAAATCAAATTTGACTATAATATGGGTTCTGGGGGGGGTTCTGACCCTAGAAACCCCCCCCGTGGTTGCGCGCCTGGGACCTAATGAATCTTGGGAGGACGGATCGACACCTGCGAAGGGGCCGTGCCAAGAACGCCAAAACAGGGGGAAATGCACAGAGCGAGCTGCTCATTTTCACTTGTTCTTTAGGGCTTTTTGGAAACTTTTTCAACTCATGGATCTGGTCTACACTCTGTGCCAACCTAACTTGGGTAAAAACAAAGAGTAAAAAGGCAGACGGAAAAGCAAAATTGGTCCGTTAAATGGAAACTCTTGTAAGGTAATATTTACATACAAAATGGTCAAAATACAATTTAACCAAAATACACTTTTTATTCTGATAAAATTGCCAAATTTTCTCAAATAATATTCAAATCTGTTAGACCTTAAACGAAATTAATGTTTTAAACTGGTTTTCTGGATGGATTCACAAATAATTTATGGAACTCTTTACATGCGCGGAAGGATCTTCTCCATAGCCTATTTCTATTTACCCAACTTAGGTTGGCAAGGAGTGTAGTTCTGGTAGACCAGATGGGGATTAGTCCCACCCACCATCACTTGTCCTTTAACCCCCTTGGCGGTATGTTCGCAGGAAGCATGTTAAACATATTTTCAGTTCTGAATGTGGAAGGTACTATTTTGTGGCAGTTTGTAATTCAGCCGGTCGAATTTCCTGAAAAAAATTCTAAATTCAGTTTACAAACGTATAAACTAATCTAGGGAAGGGACTGCGAGTTTTACTAGCAAAGCACATATTGTTTACTGCATTCCATTCGTTACCTGATTCTCTAGTAGAGGTAAAAGGGGAAAATGGTATTTCCTTTTATTTTCCACGCTTATATAGAACTCTGATATAAAAGCATCTAAAAAGCCAAAATTTTAGTGCTGTTTTAATGTACACAATAGGGTGGGCCGAAAACAACTTGTCATTTTATTTCAGATCGCTATAGGGCGGAAAAGTTGCCATTGGTAAAGACATGAAAAATGCACTAATTAATATTTTTTTATTACCATATCTTCCGTTCGCGCAACGCTATCAAAGTTGGCAAAAAAAATGGTAAAAACCGTATTTTTTTATAATTTGTTTTTAAAACACCGTAGATGTTTTAATTACGTTCCTATATCATAAATTAACTACTAAAAGTATGTAAAATTCATATATTGTAGCATTTATTAATAATAAATGCTATAATTATATAGTATAATAAGTTATTTTCCATTGTGTCAGATCTTCCGGCCACTCAACCTAGTATAAAATTAGGAATATTCGTATTTTTCGCTAAATTTCAAAGTTTTAACTTTTTGTAAATTTTAATCACGCAACATGATATAGGAAAGCAATTAAAATCATATATCGTGTTTAAAAAATTATGAAAAATTACGGTTTTTGAAAAATTTTGCCAACTTTGATGGCATTGCGCGAACGGAAGATATTGTAATAAAAAAATAATAATTAGTGCATTTTTCAAGTCTTTACCAATGGCAACTTTTCCGCGCTATAGCGATCCGAAATAAAATAAAAAGTTTTTTTCGGCCCACCCTAGTACACAACCCTCGAACAGACCTCAACATGTCTGCCGCGCGAGCACACAATCTCCTCAAAGCTCTTCACTTCGTATCGCTTCCAGAAAGCGAGCGCTAGCGCACGGTTTTACTATCTCTATGGTTTTATAACGTAAAATGTGGTAGCATTCGTAAAAGCTAATTCGTTCTGTTGCTCACTTTCACAAATACAAATACGAAAATTGTCGACCTAGCAACTGGCCAGAGGCCTAGCAAGGTTGGTCCTAAATATATCTAATTTCTTACCAGTTTCCAATAGCTATCGAGATTCTTCTTAAAATCTTCCACTCTCTTCGAATACACTACATATTCTGGTAAATCATTCCACTCATTGACGACTCTGTTGTAAAAATAATGTTTTCTCGCCTCCCTTCTAAAGCATGATTTATTATATTTCTGACCATATCCTCTGGTCCGGCTATTTAAGGGGTCACAGGAGTCTTAAAAATGTGCAAAGAAGGAACTACAAAGCATAGTTTGATCTTTCATGCAAATTTTTAACTACTCAATATATTCGTCTAATTTTTTATATGTAATTCTACAAGATTTATTTAATATGAAACAAATTTTAAAATTTATGAAACTTTAACCAAAACTAAAATAAATGATATTAAACATGAAGCTATTTGAACACATTGTGATTAGGCTTGCGCGGCAAATTACGAGGTCAAAATTGAAGATATGACCAAGAAAATGACTTTATAATGTACAAATATGTACAAACAAAGACTTATACCTAAATTCTCAGCTCAATTTTAATTAGAAATTATTTTAAGAACTTTTTTCTAAAAAAATTTTTAAAAAAATTTAAATTTTGATTTAATTTTTTTAAAAAAATAATTTCTAATTAAAATTGAGTTGAGAATTTAGGTATAAGTCTTTGTTTGTACATATTTGTACAATATAAAGTCATTTTCTTGGTCATGTCTTCAATTTTGACCTCACAATTTGCCGCGCAAGCCTAATCACAACGTGTTCAAATAGCTTTATGTTTAATATCATTTATTTTAGTTTTGGCTGAAGTTTCATAAATTTTAAAATTTGTTTTATATTAAATGAATCGTGTAAAATTACATATAAAAAAATTAGACGAATATATTGAGTAGTTAAAAAATTACATGAAAGATCAAACTATACCTTGTAGTTCCTTGTTTGCACATTTTTAAGACTCCTGTGACCCCTTAAGGTAAAATCCTAAGCCCTCCATGTCTCCTTGTTTTATGAACTTGAATAACTGAATTAAATCACCCCTCGTTCTTCCATTTTCCAGGGAATACATGTTCAAAGATCTTCCTCTATTGCCATAATCAATACCCGATAAAACCTTAATCATTCTTGTAGACCTATGCTGAACTTTTTCAAGCAACCCAGGCTTTCTTCTTTGGTATTGAAACTACAAAAGCTACAAATGCTACAAGTATAATGCGTCAAAAAATTCAACGCTACGAAACTAAAAGGCAGAATTAATCTCAGAAAAAATTGTCTACCTTTCAAACAAAGGTTCACTTTATCTCATCTGCTCTCGGATACTTAAGGGGTCATAGGAGTCTTAAAAATGTGCAAAGAAGGAACTACAAAGCATAGTTTGATCTTTCATGTCATTTTTTAACTACTCAATATACAAGTATAATTTTTTTATATGTAATTCTACAAGATTTATTTAATATGAAACAAATTTAAAAATTTATGAAACTTTAGCCAAAACTAAAATAAATGATATTAAACATAATGCTATTTGAACACATTGTGATTAGGCTTGCGCGGCAAATTGGGAGGTCAAAATTTAAGACATGACCAAGAAAATGACTTTATATTGTACAAATATGTACAAACAAAGACTTATACCTAAATTCTCAGCTCCATTTTAATTAGAAATTATTTTTTAAAAAAATTTAAATCAAAATTTTGAAATTTTTATTAATTTTTTTAGAAAAAAGTTCTTAAAATAATTTCTAATAAAAAATGAGCTGAGAATTTAGGTACAAGTCTTTGTTTGTACATATTTGTACAATAAAAAGTCATTTTCTTGGTCATGTCTTCAATTTTGACCTCCCAATATGCCGCGCAAGCCTAATCACAATGTGTTCAAATAGCATTATGTTTAATATCATTTATTTTAGCTTTGGCTAAAGTTTCATAAATTTTAAAATTTGTTTTATATTAAATAAATCTTGTAGAATTACATATAAAAAAATTATACTTATATATAGAGTAGTTAAAAAATTACATGAAAGATCAAACTAAACTTTGTAGTTCCTTCTTTGTACATTTTTAAGAGTCCTTTGACCCCTTAAGTATTTAACTCCAAAATGACACTTTCTAGCTTATTATAGCTTCGTTTAGAACTTGATATCACGTCTAGCCGTGTTACATAATTTCACAAAGTAAATGTTTGCAAGTTTTGATGCTCATATATCTCTACTTAACGTAGCACGATACCTCGCTTACTTTATCTTCGTCACAATCTCTTTGCTTATCAGCTCAAGCAACTATTATTAAGTTCTTTTATATAAAGTACAAACAGTGGAGTTGCTTTACGTTGTGGATGGCAACAGATCCAACGGTTTGTTGTCATTTATCGCTTGGAATACCTTATGGTTGGGGATCGGAAGGCCGAGTGGTTTGAACCATTACACCAGCAGTCTGCGAGCTGTAACGGGTGCGGATTCAATATCTACCTTCCCCCCTGGGCGTATTTTCCTTTCTATGTGACAGTAAAAATTCTTTCTGTGCCTGTCTTAATTGACGAAGGCTCATATTAAGCGGGTCTCTGATCAAGCACACAAGCCGGAATATATAAGTTCCTACCCCCTACCCCTATACCTTATGTATTCCCATATACTTTTGATACTCGAAAATGAGTTTTCTAAGAATTATTACTCATAAAACTCTTTTAAATCCAAACTTCTTGCTGTGCAGTTGGTTGTTAAAAACATTTGTAAAAAAAAGTTTGCATAGAAAGATAGGATTCTTTTCATCTATATTGGTCATTTTGAGAGTGAAACCGAAGCAACCAATGAAATCACAGTACTTGAAACCAAAGAAATCAATGAAATCGCAGACTCAGCAAAATGAAAACAAAGCATTACATCATCTGAAACATTCCCATTATTACATTGCTTTCGATATAAGGATACAGACACATTATGGATCATTGTAATCGTACACATTTATTTTATTTCCGAATTGTGAGGCATAAAATGGATTATTTTGATCCACTTATCAATAGAAAACTTTACACTTAATACATTTACTTAAAAATACTTTAAACAAACCTATGCCTACATTGTTTTTAAAGCAAAAAATCTAAAAAAAGGTTTCACTACTTGAGGGATACAGATTATTTAAATCCGTCAAAAGACGATCAGTTTTTCCAGCAACACATTGAGATTAGTATTTTAAATAATTAATGTATAATGTCATTACATTTTAAAATTAAAAGTATTGAGAAGATTTTTAAAGCCATATACGTGTCTTCCAACAGCACTTTTCTTTTTATAAGCATTTTTCAGAAACTCAGTATCAGTTCTTGCCTCTACCTTATTTTTCTTTTGCGTTTCCTGAAATACAAGGTTTTTCAACAGTTGGGTACATTTTTGTCAGGAACTATAAGAGATATCAATAGGTTTGTTTTATTATTTCTTTCCCATTAAAAGCTCTTTGCTTTAAACTAAGGGATTTTAAATGTATCTGCTCAAAAAAAAGTTATATAATTTTAAATCGAGCTTTCTTGGGGTTTTCTAATACATATTTTAAAAAAAAATCCCTGTTAAAGTATGTTTATATTTTGAAATATCCTTAGGTTAAATCAAAGAGCTATATGTAAGAAACAAACTATTAAAAAAATCATGATGATATCTTATCTAATTCCTGAGACAAATGTTTCTTTAGTTAGGAAAATTAACATGGCCGATATAAAGCCATCCGACTCCTCTTAAATAAATAGCGTTTTCGGTTGCCAACGGTCCTTTTAAAATACGGCGTGATTTCGCACCCTCTAATCGTTTGGCGGATAATCGTCTGTGAGGAGGAGAAGATGGGAAGCAATTCTTCTTTTTCTGGTGGCAGCACTGTGTCTGGAGGGGGGAGGGGGTAGTAAAGATGTATTTCCGATTCTTCCAGAGGGTATTGATGGAGGGGGTGATGTTTTAAATGGAATGCATCTTCTCCTGAAAAATAGATTTTTGCTATTTTTGGATTGCTGGCCGGAATGGGTATTTGTGTTTACTTTTAGGGATTTTGTTTCTTTGGAAAAGTATTGATGTTTTTATTTGTGGTAGGTAGGTTGGTGCATGTATTTTCCGGTTAGTTTGCTTGATCAGAGACCCGCTTATTAAATTTTACTCACAGAGACTTCGTTTTACTGACGCAGAGAGGGAGAGAGAAAGTACACCCAGGACGAAGGAGGGATTCGAGCCCGCACCCAGTACAGTGCACAGACCGTTTTGACTGCTGTCAGCGAAATTGACTGCTGTCAAACCCACTAGGACCCTATAGATAGGTTGGTTGTTTGGTTGGTAGACATATATTTTCAGGCTTGTGTGCTTGGTCAGAGACCCGCTTATAAACCTTCGTCAAGTAAGACAGACACAACACACACATACGCGACAGATGCTCCATCTATCGCGCGCCACCTTCACAATTTATACATGTCCCTGAAGAGGTTACACTCTTAAAACAAACACTCCTAATTTAACTCAGTCTGAGTGGATTTCACTCCTCCAGACTGGAAAATGCACTTCTCCTTTTGGAGTGGATCCTTTGTGTGTTAAACCTCCGACAGGATCACTCCAAACGAGTGATTTTAACTCAGTCTGAGTAAATATGCATGCCTTTACTGTGTCGAATATGCACTTCTCCAACTGGAGTGGATTTCACTCTTTTGTTTTAAGAGTGTAGGTTTAAACGTTTTCATCTGTCTGTTTCTAGTATCCGTAAGAAGCTTTCGCAAAGCCAATTAGAACCGTGGTACAAAAAAGATGTCCACACCTTTGGTGTCACCCAAGGAAACTAACTAAATAACATCGTACGCTAACACCGTCGAGGCTTTGGACTCCACAAGCTTAAAGAGCACTTTTGTCACGGTGTACTAGGGAAACGCCTTAATTTTAGCTTCCTCATTACGCTTCTAACGTAAAAATTGAAAGCTTTTACAAAGACTATGTCCAATCGCCAACCACTTTTAAGGTTCTTATTTCTAGCTGAAGTAAAAGAAAAAGAATATATGATATGTAATTATGTTTAGAAATCAAAAAATGGTTTCACGACATGAGAAAAAAGTTAACCAAACATACTTTATACTCATAAGGACCTTATTGGGACAGGATAGTTAGCAAGCTGTATGCTAAAGAGATCCATATGAACAAAATTGGAAGAACTGTTATTAGCATATTTAAATCTTAAATATTTATTTGTTTTGTATTTTTTTTTCTTTAAACAATGTCTTACCAGTGTGGTAAAACAAAAAAGAACTAAACATTTAAAGCATTTTTTTCCTTTTGCCTCTAGAGGATAAGCTCAATTTTCTCAAAATATTTACACAGAGCGTCAAAAAATCTAAGACTTGAATAACCAAAATCTGGTTTACTATGCATATATTGGAAGTAAATTTTTTATGTGATTTACAAACTTCAATTTCACCTATTCTACTCAGACGTTTGCATGGAACAAACTTATTCGTTTTTAACTTTATTTTTACCTTATGCTGTAGAATATTTTTTTATTCCAAATAAAAAGGACAAAATAAGTGTGTGTTCTTGGATGCTATCACATTGAACTATTTTCACATTTTTTTATTGTTTTTTTTTTCGTCTGGTATAAACAGTAGAGAAAATATACGTGACGAAAATATTTGCTTTCCAAAGTGCATTTATTTATTCTTTATTTAAGTTTGAAGTTGCACGCTCTATAATCAGCTAGCTAGATCATCGTAAAAAAAGTTTGCATA
The DNA here is from genome assembly GCA_023701765.1 of Hylyphantes graminicola. NCBI lineage: Eukaryota > Metazoa > Arthropoda > Arachnida > Araneae > Linyphiidae > Hylyphantes > Hylyphantes graminicola. The sequence goes on along the minus strand of CM043117.1, from coordinate 68,822,192 downwards.
ACTTTCTTTCTTAATGGGAATGTTTCAGATGATGTAACACTCTTGTTTTCATTGGTATCCGTACTTGATTTCAATGGTTGACTCGGTTTCACTCTTAAGGTAGGTGAGTCAAAAAATTCTAAAATGTTTACTATTACTTTAATCTTTTCCAAATTTGGCATAGTGATTTCAAATATAATGAACATTGCTTTTTGGGCAATTTTTTTTACTTAAATATAATGGATTTATTTTAAACGGTGTTTTTCAACTAAAAAAAAAGGGTTTACGCTAACACTTCTAGCATAAAAAGTTTTACATTAATTTACCTGATAATTTTTACAGATGCTATTTCTATATAAATCTGTGCCATGAACCTCTAACATCTGGTGTAAATATACTAGTTTTTTTATATATAGTATTATATATAGTATATACTAGTTTTTTATATATTATAATATACTGGTCTTTTTAAATGTTCAAGTGTGTTTTTTTTAAATGTCCAACCTCTAACATCTTTTTTGGGGGGTCTCTATTGGGTCATTGCATGAATCAGTTCTAAACGAAGAATTTAACACATAATTAATGTTTATAGGAGAAAAATTCAATGTGGTAGACTTGTTAGCGTAAACCTCGTTTTAGTAGAAAAACACCGTTTAAAATAAATAAATTATATTTAAATAAAAAAATGCTTAATAGTATTATTCATTATATTTGAAATCACTATGCCAAATTTGGAAAAGATTAAAGCTATAGTAAAAAATTTAGAATTTTGGGGAATTTTGGGTACGCCTACTTTAAAATGACTGATATAGATGAAAAGAATTCTTTTCTCTCTATACAAGCTCTCTTTGACAAATGTTTTGAACAGCGCAGCAAGATGAAAGTATTTAAACAATTTAAAAATTAATAAGTTAATTAATTTTACAAAATAATTGACTCACTTTCTTCGCTATCTTGGGATTTGCTAGCATTCTCTTCATCCCTGTTGGTCTCGTCATTTTTGACATCAGTTTCACTTTCACTCCTGGAACGAAACAATAAAAAATATATTATATATTAACAACATTCCTAACTCAACTAAAAATTTACATTGCTGCAAAACTAAATCGAAAGATTTTATGGTTTTAGGTTAAGTATTTTGTTTTATATCTCAGCACCGTATTGACATTAAAAGAATTTGGAATCGATAAAATCACTTAAAATTGAAAGTTTTTAGAGCCAATACATAGATCGCCGATTCCTTTCTAAATGCTCTTAAATGTACTCTCAAACTAAGCGTGATGAACAAAAATAAAAAATAAATTCAAGCGATAAGTATCTCCATTACCATTACCTGCGAAATATATATTCCAATTTCTTCGCTTTTAATTTCATCCAATAAAAAAGAGAACATTTAATTGAATCGCTTGGATTAAAAAATGCAAAACGGCATTCGAAAAGAAGGATTCAATTTATTCTTCCTCAATTATCCCAAACAAAAAAAAGGGGGCGAAAAAAATAAAGCTATTCGAATACTTCTTGTTATAAAAATAAGGTTGAGATTTTTATCCCGCTCCATTTATCATTCGATTTTTTTCTCTTAACTTAAAAAAAGAAGAAAACAAAATTAGGAGTGAAGATGCGCGCAAATGTGTTTTTTGCACGAGAAGTTAAAAAGACGATGTACTTACGACTGCGCGCCCAGCGATTCCTTGCTGTAGCAACTTTTGGATTTCTTGCCCCTGAAAAATACACGCACATTAGAGGAAGAAGCCATTCTTCACAACTTTCGGCGCCGCAGACGATTTTTTTTAGTTAATAATAATCGAAGGAAGAGAAAATTAGAAAAGATTCTTTTGGGTTAATTGAATCGGAGAACAGGAAATATTGGGCGATGTTTGTAATGGGGTTTGCTGATAGTTAATTTTCTGTTTTTCATCGGAAGTTGTGTTATAAATAAATGAAAAAAAATTCTGGTTTCCGTCAGGTATTTCTTGAGGTATATTTTGTGTTGTAAGAAACCATCAATTTTTTGGAAAATAATTATTTGTCTCTAAGAAAAGCAGTCGAAATTGAATTAAGACATTATAAACTTCATCAAACTTTATTCGTAGAACGTAAATCTTTTTGATTATTTCTTGTTTAATAATCGATTTATTTTCTAATGAACGTTGAATTATTTATTTATGTTATATGGTATATTTAAGTTAAAGGATATTGCAATGATTATTTTTTTAATAATATTTAAACTACAACAAAGTTAATTCATTTAGACATGATTCATTATGAATACCTTTTTTATTCAGATTATAACAATCTTTATACAGGATAATACTCATTTTATAAATATATATATAACTTTTATCATAAGTACATTAAATTATTTACCTTTAACTTTTAGTTCTGATGATTATGACTAATTCTATTCGAGCATTAGATGACACAACTAAAGTACTTATGAGCTATTGTATATATCGGTACACATATTTGTAAAAATAAAGATTGTGTCCAGTGACAGGGGTATTAAGAGAGGATTTTTCTATGAAACATTTGAAAACTTAAGGAGGAATGGGCGAGCTGGATGTCGGTCTCCAAAGCGAAGTGCATCAGTGTTAATCCAATGGAGAAAAAAATATTTTCTCTGCCACATTTCTTCGGCTGTATTGAGTATTTTTAAAATAGATTTATTATGTGATAAATGTAGCTAACTTACAGGTCCAACAATCCCACTTTTTTAATTTGGTTCAAATATTTCTTTTTTTAATTTTCAATAAATAATTTTACCAAAAGTATTAGATGCAATTTTAAAAAAGTGGTATTATAGAGAAATGTAACTAACCGACATTTATTATTTAAAAAAAACCATTTGTAAAAATATTCTATACAGCTGGAGAAATGTGGCAGAGAAAATAGTTTTCCCATTGGATTAACACTGAGGCACTTGAGTTTGGATACCCATGATCCAGGCCGCCCTTTCCCCTTAAGGTTAAAGTTTGTTTTTTCTTAATTACATTTTGCCTCAACATCTATGTTTCTAAGTGAAATAATTGAGAAAATTTCATATCATCATTTGCTTTAGGCTAAATGTATGCTTTAAAGTCATACAAATGAAATATTCATAATTGTTCCATGTGACGTAAATCAATACTGCTTTCGTTCCTGGATTTCATTGTAATTTAAGGGATTGGTGGTTTGACATGATAAGCTCCGCCAAATGGATTGGTTCACCAATCAAGAAATTATTCTCATTGCTGTATAACTCTTGTCTCTCAAGATCAGGAATATTTTCATTAAATTACTGTTTTAATATATTTCCCAAAATGGTAACTGAAATAACGTATTTTTCTGTTTAAAAAACTTAAATTTAACGTTTTTACACGCAAATGAAGAAGTTCACAAAACCGTCTAAATTCTATTCTTTTCATTTATAATTTCAAATTCTGTGTGTACTGTCAATTTGATGACTAGATTTTTTTCTATATATCCACACGCGCATAATCAAAAGTTACTATTATATGTATTAATAAATAACACAAATTATCTCAAATAAGTTACAAGATCGTTGGAAACCTTTAAAGGCAGACAGTAATTAATTATAAGAATGCCATTAACAAGCCAAGCGTAACTAATGAAATAAAATATTTCAAATGTACTAAATTTTCATTTTATACCCACTTGCGTTACCACTTATAATCCCTCAAGTATTGTTTCGATTATTTAAATTGAAATTTCTGCTTCAATTATCACATGCTTTGAGCATTTCATTTTTCACGGTTGTCTTATCTTTTGTCATACAAATAAATGTCGGTAATTACATTTTTACTTCACTTAATTTTACATAGTTTTAAATAAATTATAAAGTATCTTTTATGTTTTTTATTCATTTACGTAGAAGCATGTTAATTTTAAACGGTCAATAATTAATTTCGTTCGGTTTTTGTATTTGAATATTTGGAACGGAAGGAAATTGAAATACCAATTCAATAATCTCAAGCAATAATTACCAAAAAAATTAAACATTCTTGCTTGTTTTGATCAATGTTTATAATGAAGCCTTAAAAATTGTTGCGAAAATTTGATACATAGCTCATATAGCATCATCATTGCTGAAAATCATACACAACATTTTTCGTAAAGGAGCCCCAAAATAGGTTGTGTCTATAGTCTGGGATCTCCTTGAACAGGCCCTGAGTTGGCGCGTTTACATGAGCCATCGAATCCATGGAATGCCTAAATCCCTATTAGGGGAAAAAGATGTAGAGCTGGATTTCTAACCTAAATGATAGTCTGTGGTTGAAACCATGGTATGAAACATCAAACCCTCCTTCATTTTAGGGTTTACACTCTAAAATATGAATGCCCAAAAACGACGAAATTTCCTTAATTTTGACGATTCCGTTACTGGCAAATGCTCCGATTTTTCGTTTTCTCAAAGTGAGGAAATTTGAATCTTCATTTTATGAGGATTTGAGTGACGTCTAATCTAAAGAAATATTTCGTCATTTTTGAGCAAGTGAGTACAACAATGAGATTCAGTTTTCTCGAAATCAAGATACAGAAACGTCAAATCACGATCGTAAAAGTGAGGATTCGCGTTTACTCAAAAGTCACGTGATAGTTTGACGAAACAATCCTCAAAATTAACGAAATGAAGCTTGAGGATTCATGAATCGTCAAAAATGAAAGTGTTATTTCTGAGAGTGGGGGAATTTGCTGAGCTTGCTCTTCCTTCCATGGATTCGATGGCTCATGTGAACGCGCCTACACTCTTAAAACAAAAGAGTGAAATCCACTCCAGTTGGAGAAGTGCATTTTCGACACCCTAAAGACATGCATATTTTCTCAGACTGAATTAAAATCACTCGTTTGGAGTGATCCTGTCGGAAGTTTAACACACAAAGGATCCACTCCCAAAAGAGAAGTGCATTTTCCAGTCTGGAGGAGTGAAATCCACTCAGACTGAGTTAAATTCGGAGTGTTTGTTTTAAGAGTGTACTACACTCTTAAAACAAAAGAGTGAAATCCACTCCAGTTGGAAAAGTGCATTTCGTCACTGGAAAGGATTAAATATTAACTCAGACTGAGTTAAAATCACTCGTTTGGAGTGATCCTGTCGGAGGCTTAACACACAAAGAATCCGCTCCTTCCGGCTAGGTGCATTTTCCAGACTGGAGGAGTGAAATTAACTCAGACTGAGCTAAAATCGCTCGTTCGTTTCAAGAGTGTATGTGAGCAGTGTAAGAATGACTTACTGCCAGGAGATGCCGATTCCCCTGGAAGCCGACTGAAGTCGCTCGCGCAGGGACCTCTGTCTCGTCGGGGTCGACATCTCACGGGCAGCCCACCATCACCCGGGACCGAGCCTGGAACCATAGAAAGAGAGAAAAAAACATTATAACAAACCATTTACATTAAGGTTGGATTGGATTGGTTGACTTATATTTTCAGGCTTGTGTGCTTGGTCGCAAGGACCCGCTTATAAACCATCGTCAAGTAGGACAACACAAGACACACACAAACACATATGACAGATGTTGCCATCTGTCGCCACCTCCGCAATTTAGACATGTCCCTGAAGGGGAGGGACAATTTCTCCAGGAACCTGTACCCATGGTGAACTGCGCAATGACCGACCACAGGACTTTCGGACCCAACAGATTTTACGAGCACGTACTCCGCATATACTCGGTAAGTCTTCAGTGGCACCGGGTCTCGAACTCTCAACCTTCCGATCTCGAGTCCGAGATCGTGACCACTAGGCTCCTTACAGCCCCTACATTAAGGTAATTCTTAACCCTTTCAGTCCCAGTGATGCCATTTGGCAGCATCACTTTCAATATTTTTTTCAAAATGTTTATGTCCCGCTATGACATCCAAACACACATCATTCGATTCTTCACACTTTGTTCTATCAGACAATATTTTACATTAATCTCAATAGAAGTCAGAACTACTATTTTTTTTTATTCAGAAAATAGCCAACAAGCGTTTCACTTGGTTTTTGATAAGTTCACTTTAGTTCCACATATTTAAAACACAATTTAAACTATTTCGGTAAAAATAATTACTATTTTTTTTTAATAATATGGTCAGATACCTTAAAATATATAACTCGAAGTGTTTTTAGGTAATATATATTTTTTTATTTTGTTGTTTTCCACAGTTAAAAATTTTTGGCATTATTTCAAAAACCATATAAAAAATTTTAATGATTTTTTTTTCTTATGGAACTTGGTGGAATGGAACTTCTTATGGTATATTTGACGTAAAATAAGCTTATTTTGTGAATATCAGATGTTTCTGTAGTGTAGTAAATTTTTGGGACTGAAAGGGTTAAAGTACAGTAGAGTCCCGCTTATCCGAAAGGCACGGGACAAAAATTGAGCAGCAAAAATAAAAAATTACTGCATATTTTGATAAATAAATCCAACTTTGTAAGTAAGCATTTAGTTTTTGTGTATTTATTTATGCGTATACATTTCATATTTTAAACGAAAGTCTCGGGTTTTTTTTTTCTTTTTCATAAACCGAATTTCGGATGACCGGGATTCGGATAAACGGTACTCTACTGTAAATGCATTAGGGGCTAGTTGGTTAGATGCAATCCTTTGCGCTAACAGTCTTGCACTACAGGGTGCGGGTTCAATTCTCGCCTTCACGCTAAGTGCACTTTCTCTCTACAGTGTCAGTAAAATTCTGATTGCGTCTGTTTTACTTGACGAAGGTTGTAAGTGGGTCCTTGACCATGATAAGTGCGCAAACCTGAATGCCAACCAATTAATCTGTCGTCTGCTTTGGAAGTTGAGGTTCAACCCTTTCACTTCTAAAACGGCAGGCAACTAAACAGGCCGTACAGCTAAGGATTCGATAATGATATTCACTATCACATATTACGCGGAAACAACCGGGTTGATCTAAGGCTCCTATAGGTAGATCCAACTTAGTAATTGAACTAATCAGAAGCATAGGTTATTGCTTTCGTCACAGCAAAGACAGAGTTATTTTTAAGCAAACCTATAGATCCAGCAAACTTTGATGAACAAATATAAATATAAGCCAGACTTGAGGATTTAGTTCTATGTTGTATGACTGCCCAAAAATAGAATATGCGAGTAACCGTACATTAAAGGGGAATGTGCACACTGGGCCGGGGGTCTCCAGACTCAAGTGCCTCAATGTTAATCCCCCCCCCCCCCAATGGGAAAATAACTATTTTCTCTGCCACATTTCTCCGGCTGAATTGAATATTTTTACAAACGGTTAATTTTTAAGTAATTAATGTAGATAACTTACAGGTCTCTATTATCCTACATTTTTTTAAATTGCTTCGAATACTTTTTGAGAAATTATTTATTCAAAATTTATTTTTTTAAAATTTCGAATCAATTTACAAAAGTAATTTTGTCGGGAACTGTAAGTCAGCTACATTTGTCACACAAAAAAAAATCCGCTTGTAAAAATATTCAATACAGCCCGAGAAATGAGGCAGAGAAAATATTTTTTTCCTTCATTGGATTAACACTGATGCACTTTGCTTTGGAGACCCGCCATCCAGCGCGCCCATTCCCCCTTAAATGCCGGCAACCCTTTGTACAATTTCTCGTAGTCGCAATTAAGACTAAAACTGGAGATCGAGTTCCGTTGAGGGATGGGGGGGAGAGTTGAATAAATGAGCTTTCATGTTACATGCCCTTAACAAACCATAAATCTGAGAAATGCTTAAACTAATTGCATTAGTTGGAAATAGTACAGACTTCATGAAAGTTGATCCGCAAACTCTGTGCTTAGCTACGTAAGCATTTTGTTACCAGATATGAAAATAGTAATTGCAACAAAATAAAACAAAACTAGAGAGGGAAAATATCATCCAATTTATAATTATTTGATAAAGCTTGAAAATTCACCGAGCAATGTTAGACTAAATTTATATAATTACGTTAAACCGTAATATAGGTATGGAGGTGGGAGTTAACTTCTCCTGTGTAACTGCGTTCCTCCATAAATTTAGTTTAACGTTACTCCAGAAAACTGGCGGGAGCTATACTTCTACTATCATAATGACATTTTCCAGCACAGTTTTGAGTGTATAAATCGTTTAGTGACTTCATTTGTCGTATAATTTCGAGCACATCTTTTTAACTCTCCCACCTTTAACTATGCTTCATACAGTGAAGAAATAACAAATATGGTATGGTTATAATTTTAAGTTTCAATTAAAATGTAAAATACCTTTGCAGTGTGTTTCTTTTTCTTTCTAATGGGGCGGCAATATTGGCGGTAAGGCATTTGCAGACTCGGCATATTCACCAGAACTGAAAGCCATTTTTATGTGGCACCCTCTAGGTGACTCTCGCTACCAATTTTAACGCCCAGATTACGATAAATCTGAGCTCTCTGCGGATGTTAAAGCCAAGTGTGTTAATGAAGTGCATCACAAAGAAAAGTGATGTGTACAAATATATGGTGTAGATGCAAAACTCATATTATCCGAAATATAACTAAAGTATAAGGTCTTTCCTGTTCATTCGTGACTTCATGCTATTAAATATTCTCATGTGGTCTAGTGGTTAGGATTCCTCGCTTTCACCAATTCGGCGCTGGTTCGATTCTCGGCATTGGAAGATATTTTAGCGGCTAAGTGTCTGAGAGGTTTAATACTGGGTTTACATGCTTCGAGCGCTGTTTCCAGCGTGAGCGTAAGCACTTTGACCTTCATCGATTCGACCTTTGGTTGGGGAAAAATTGGCGAATGAGATTGTATAGCGCGGCGATGTGACTAAATTGAATTCACGATGTAGGATCATTTAAAAAAGAGAGAAACGGCCAAGATAGTTGCCATTTACCTTATGGTAACGATTTCCTTCAATCTCGGGAAGAAAACCGAAAAAAAGATGGGTTTGTGGCCTTGAGAGCCAGCCTCAGCGGATGTTCGGATAAATACGTATAAAGCGGTTACCTTGAGATAATCAAGGCCATGCTGAAATGGCTGCTCGAAGCAAATGCTCGAAGCATGTAACTGCGGTGTAACGTATCCGCCTCGTAAGCCCAAGATCGCAGGTTCAGGCCCCGGCTGAGTCGTTGGATTTTTGGGATGGGAAAATCCTGGGCACGCATGTCATTTGATTATGCGGTATGTAAAAGTACCGTGGAGGGTCCATTTGGCTTGGGTTCTCTCGGCAAAATTAAAATATCGGTATACTTTAACATACACAGAGAGGTCAGATTCATTGTAATCTGTGCGTCAAAAGTGGTAGCGCGAGCCGTAGATGGTGCCACCAATAAATGTCTCTCAGTTCTGGGGAATATGACGAGTCTGCAAAGGCTTGACCGCTAATAATGCAGCCCCATTGGAGAGAAAAAAACAATGAAATATACGATTGCCAAAAGTCGTCAATTAATAAATCTTAACCGATATCTTAGGTACAATTTGGCGAAAATGAGTTGTTCAGCTCTTCGTATGGAAGATATTCAAACCTTTTAAAATGCAACAACAACTTTTAAGTGAATTATACACTATTTTACATTCGTAACTTTTATGAAGTAAAAAATTGTAGTTGACCGAGCGACAAAAATATGTACAATACTTCAAAAAAAATTAACTTCAAACAAACTCGTTTTTCATCAAATAAGGTATAGGGGAGAGTGTTGTACCTTGGGACGCTTGTACCTTGGGACACTGACAATTTCTTAGAATCTATTGGTTTGGTTTGGTTTGGTTTGAATTATCGTCGCACTAGAGCTATAGAATCTATTGGCAATATTCATACATTGTTTATTTCTAATAGTAGCCTTAACCAACAGACATCATCAAAATAAAATTTAACACTAGCATCATTGAATTGATGAATTGGTGACAAAAAATAAATTTCATTACCCCAAAGTAAATATTTTTCTCATTCTAATATAAGTTTTTACCTTTGTACTTTTACAAAATGTCAACTGCTTTTTATTTTCTTCATAAAAGAGAAGATTTTAAAATATTTTGGTTATGAGAAAATAATGATAATGCATTTAGATTGGCCACTATCTTGCCTTTTATTTAAACCACGTAGGTGTGTTGTACCTTGGGACAGTAAAGCATATTGTATCATCATATAATGTTAAATAATTTGGACTTGCAATTTTGCTGTATAATTTAAATTATTCTTGAATTATGAAGTTTTATTTGTGTATTTCCTTGAAAAAACAATAAAGTTTGTTTCCTGACACAAATTAGTTCAAGTGCATGACTATTGACTGAATTATAAAGCATGTCCCAAGGTACAACATCATATTGTACCTTGGGACAGTTTATCCTCTCCACTTTAAATGAGTGGCAATTTTTTAATTTCAAGCTGCCAGAATTTAAAAAATATATTATAGAGGAATATATTGGGGTGTTGCAATGCTGCTTTTAAATTTTTATTTTTACTATAATTATCGAAGAAAAAAATTAAAATGTAAAAATTGTCCCAAGGTACAACACTCTCCCCTACAGTATGTATTTTTATAATTAGATAGAATCAAAAAAGTAGCTTGACACATTCATCATACTTTTTGTTATTAAATCATTACAAACGCATTAACCTCTAATGGTCCAGTGGTTTTTTTTTCCTTATCGTTTAATTGAGTTATTTTGGAAAATTTAATCTATAAAGCCATTTATGGTACATTATATTAGGAAACGGCAGTAATCCATTCAAGACAATATTATGTTTATCGTTTACTAAATGCAGTATATTGATTAATTTCGGAATAACCCAATTTTGTTAGACGTGGGAAGTTTTGTAAGACATTTTGAAGGTTAGCAGCCTGGGCTTAGTATACAGTAAATAACGCACAAAATTTATTTTATTTTGGTAGAAAAGCTGTTGATGATATTTGTAAGAAAAGCTATTGTTCAACAAGTTTCGGTTATGAGCCATTTGAAGCTATTGCTTTTTTTTTCAACCTTAAAATAAACGAATGAGTGATTTATAAATATTGCAGTTTTTTTGCTAAATTATTTATTTATTTTGTTTCAGGAACTTGCAGAATAAAACACTTGGATTTATGACAAAAATAAAGTTCTAGATTGAAAACTTTTTGTTTTCTGAGAAACATAAATCCATAAAACAATAAATTATTGTAAAACTTTAAACATTGGAAATTTATTTGAAATATTTTTCTCTTTTTTGTGCTCTCAAATGCTGAGTGACAATGGAAAGCAGAAACACAGTTTTTCAAGCGATAAAAAGCGTAGCAATATCTTTCTTTCATTTCTGCAAGTCAGCAATTTCTTTACGTTTACATGCACAATGGAGATTATATCAATACCTAGCGGCTGAAACTATACATGTTTCTTGACTATTCCTCTGAATCGGCCCGTCCGTGGACGAGTGGTTAAGGCATCCGCCTCAGGATTCAGCCTTCTCAGGAGTGCGGGGTTTCGAATCCCACCCGGTTAAGACCTATTTCGGTTAAGACTTTCGCCTTGCATGCAGAAAGGTTCGGGTCTGGGCATCGCCAAAAATAAGCTGCCTTAACGGCCCGTGCAGCCAAAACTATCCGACGAATAATACCTCGTACAGAGGGAGTGCACATTAAATATGCGCGAAAGTCCCAATACTGCGTACGATGTCACTCTTAACGGTTGCTTTGGGTTGTCACTTGACCGTAGTTATAAATCACAACGGGGTCCGTCCGTGGCCGAGTGGTTAAGGCATCCGCCTCAGGATTAAGTCTTCTCAGGAGTGCGGGGGTTCGAATCCCACCTACTGCCAGTCATCCTATAAATCGGATTTCTGTAGTGGAAAAGAGTAGCAAAAATCCAACTCGTGACGGATGGGCCCTAGTACACTGGGACAGACGTACTCGTTAAATCTGTGGAGTCCCAAGTCCCGAAGGCGTCAGCGTACGATGTCGCTCGAAGTTCCGTTGGGTGCCCGCTCAGGTGTCGACCTCGTTACTTGACCAGGGTTCTAAATTACGAGGAGTTATTGACTGTGTTAAAGCTCCTAATAGAGGCTAGAAATAGGCAGCCGGAAGCGATTACACTACACTCCTCTGAAACCCTGAGATAAAATGATCGTGTAATTTGCAGGCTTGGTTTTTTTACTTCAAAAAGGCCTTTGTTAAATGTTTATATTTCTGCTTTCTAAATGCTTCAAATGTTGATTTCTAAATACTTCTTTTGTACTTAAAATGCTAACAATTAAAATTACCAGCGAAAGAAAAAATTCAGAAAATTTAAGAGGTTTATTACACTGTCAAGAAAACTTATCTTTTTTTTTTACTGAATTTTCAATATTATTTACACATAATTTCCGTTTGATCATCGGCATTATTTTTCCATTTATTTACGAATCATTCGCGGTTTTGTAGTAATTCTTTCATTGCCGTGGGCAATAGTCATTTTCAAAAGATTCTTTATTCTATTTTCGTTCCGATATCACTCTTGGTAAATCGGTAAGACATTTCCTGCCACCGGGAATGCCTCGTATATACTGGGTGCTATTTAAGCCTCTGTTTCCTGAGCATCGTAATCGTAGCGTCCATCACGATCGACACGCTAATTTGAATGATTGCTATTAACAATTTATTTCGCTATACGTTAATGTGGCCAGATTGAGCGTGGCTCAGTGGTTGTGTTTCGCAATGCCACGCCACATGTCCGGGGATCGAGTCCCGGATTGCGCTAGGTTGACTCACCCTTTCATCCCTTAAGTGAGTAGAAAAAATGATGACCAATCGTGCATGGGAACTAAACACAAGGGGCTCTGTGTGAGATTGAACACCTAACCGGGACACGCAAGGGAGCCCTTGGTAATATAAGTTGAAATAAGAATAATAAATATTACGGCAGGCCTTGGACCACTAACAGGCTGTTGCGCCGAGGAGTTTAGTTTTATACGTTAATATTTAAGCGACGTAATGTGAATGGGATGGTAGATAGAGATCGTTACCTTAGGAAACCAAAGCTTTAGGAAAACGTCCCATTTACATTGTAGTAACTAAACTCCCCGGCGCAACCCTCGGCTCGCTGACTCTCCACTGCTCGCTGACACTTCACTCCAGTTCCCTTCTAGCTCAATATGACCTTCAAACTCAAATAAATATATACTTCAAATTTGAAATGCGAGTTCCCAGTATCTTTTAAACGTTATAATAAAAACTAACTAACTAACTCCCCGGCGCAACAGCCCATTACTGGGCCAAGACCTGCCGTACCCATTTCAGCTTTCGTGACCTAGGGCTCTGGGGTGCTAGGCATATGTCCCGGTAAGGTGGCCAACCTCACCCGGAACCCAAAGTGTTTCGTTCCCAAGTATGCTTCGGCCCACTCAAGTGATGAAAGGATGGATTAGCCTTGCCCAATTTTGAGATTCAATCTCCGGACGTCTGGCGTAGCAATGCGAAGCATTACCACAAAGCCACTGAGTCTCATGTAAATTTTATACAGAGTACAATTTCTCTGCCTGTAAAAAGTACAATGTGTAAATTTTCGAACAGCTCTAAGCGTAGTTACATAGAAAAGGAACCACCTTTTAGCTCTCCAGGTTTGGTTCCATCTCCAATTCAATGGCTGGATTGGGACTTGCCCCATTTGAAAAATAGTCCCGGTCTTCCCCATATTGCAGCATTTTAAATCGAATATGTTTTAAATGGAGTTGTTTCTCACACCTTAGATGGCAACAGCTCCAACGATTTGTTTTCATTTGTTGTCTGGAATTACTCTTGTTTTGGTATTTGAAATTGAGTTTTCTGAGAATATTTAACTTATTATTTTTTAATGCCAACTTCCTTCTGTGCTGTTGGTTGTTTAGAGCAAGGCTTTCATAGAAATAAAAGTTTCTTTTCATCTATATCGGTCATTTTTAAAGATAAACCGAAGAAACCAATGAAACAGCAGAGAAATGAAAACAAGAGCGTTACATCATCTGAAACATTCCCATTATTCTTCACAAAATTAATTCATGTTGCTTAAACGAAATGAAAGATATAATTTAGTTCAAAAGTTGGTACCTAATAATACTTTTTTTACAAATAGATATAAACGTATCCGTTAAATGCTTCTTCGAAAATACAAAAAAAAACATAGAACTGAACTATTTTCGACACCAACCTTTTAGCAAGAAAAAAGTTACATGATATCAGTCAAGTTATAAGCCTTAGATAATCACTTAAGATGCAATCTAACAAGAGATAAAATGAAACTAAGATATTTTACGCGAAGAAACTGTCGTATGTTCTAGTGTAAATACATTTCGTCTAATACGGGTCACATAAGTATATAACTGATAAAATAAAAGTATAAGCCTCTCAATGTACTATAAAGCATGATATTTATGGAGTTTAGGTACTATTATATCGTAACTCATATACGATGATTGGGATGAAAATGAAGACTAAGTGCAAAACAAGTTAAGGTAGGCGAATACCCAAAATTCTAAAATTTTTACTATTACTTTAATCTTTTCCAAATTTGGCATAGTGATTTCAAATATAATGAATAATAAATATTATTTAGGCATTTTTTTTAATTTAAATATAATTTATTTATTTTAAACGGTATTTTTCTACTAAAAAAAGAGGTTTACGCTAACAAGTCTACCACATTGAATTTTCATCCTATAAACATTAATTATGTGTTAAATTCTTCGTTTTGAACTGATGCATGCAATGACCCTCTAGAGTTTCATAAAAATTACAAGAAAATAAATTATTAAGAAAAATGTTATAAATTAACCACAAAAAAAAGGATTTTTTTTATTAACTTGTATGTTTACACAAGATGTTAGAGGTTCATGGCACAGATATATATTGAAATAGCATCTGCGAAAACTTTCAGGTCAATTAAGAGGGACTGTCAGTCCTATACACGTAATGCTTTATTTTTCAAATCACAGTTTCTTGTAAAGTATTTTTTAAACGTATGATCTGTTTGCACCAGATACGCAAATAGGGATGAAAGACAATTTAAAAAAGATTTGAAGGAACCATATCAATCAGTTTTTTAATTATTATTTTTTTTTTAAAACCTTCATTTTGAGAATCGTGGCGACATCTGTAGGACAACTTGGCTTAATTGATTAAAAAGATTTTTTATTAATGTAAACAATTCACTCATGCATTATCTTTGTATGTTAATACATAATTTAAATGATGCTTTTACATTTCAAGTACTTTTTATGACAAAAACGTTCATAACAAACGAGAATCTATGATTTTAAAATTTGATGACACACAAAAATAAATGTCGCCAAATCGTAGAATGAAAAAAACGCCAATATCTAAATAGTTCAAACTGTAAACCTAAACCACATGGAAAAGTGGGCGGAGCTCGTTATAAATCCAGTCAAAGAATTTCGCGCGCGACTTTTAAACTTGATTACTTTAGTTGTAGTGTAGGTTGGATACTCTTAGCGATTTTGATAGGTACAGCTGTGGAAAAAGTACCCACTAGTGATTATTTCGAACGCTAGTCATCCTATAGAATCGGACCTTTTTGACCTTGCGTTTATATAACATCATTGATAATAGTTAATTGCAGGACAAAAAAAATGCATAAAGGGCCGTCTTCATATTAAAAATGCTATTAACTTTCAAATTTCCAATGGCAGCACCCAATTTTAATAATTTAGAAATATTAAGGATCCTCACAAACCCTTAAATCTTAGTTTTTGTTACATTTGGCTGAATATTTGACGAGTTATTCAATCGAATCACTTGGTGACCTTTGGTTTACCATTTCTAAAATGACGGCCGTAGTCTGTGGGTTTATTGAAGGGAGAAAAATAAACGTTTATTTAAAGATCTTTAGGGAGGGGTCCCGGGATGTATAGTCAATGAAGATGAAGCCCTGAAGTTATTTTTAGAATATTTTATAATCTTTTTTTAAATTCGAAACATTTTTTAATAGAAAAGAAGGTATTGACATGGTAGTCTTCCCAAAGTGTCTCGTCTGTCTGTCCTTACTTCGGTGACGAAATCTGTTCTATCGATCAGATCTTAAGAATCATTTTTGTCATCGAAAGGTAGGACAGCAGGGACCTAACTTTCATACTTTTTGTTCTTCTGTTTGTACGTCCATACGGACATCTGTCATCGTGTCATGTCGACGAACGACCCATTAAAGTAGCATTGGAATTTAATTTTTAGTCATTTAAATTACTGTTGCCTCATCAGCAATATCACGAAAAACCTTAATTGAAATGTTACGGATTATTAATTTTTTCTTTGTAAATCGATTTGGGAATGGCGTTATAAAAAATGTACCGCAATGTGATTTTTTTAATGTTTATTATATTTGTTTACTAAGAAAGTGGTTCACAGTGTTACTTTTTTTTGCTTAAAGAGCTAATTGGTATTAATTTACAATTACATTCCTTTAATTATCAGTGAAATTTGGAGTTTTTTCATGTTTATCATCGCTAAATGTTCTGGAAGTATCAGGTTTTTTCAAATATTATAGTTATTGATTGTTATTTAATTATAAGAATCTCGTGTAATTTAAGGTGAGATTTTCAAAGCATTGCCAAAGATCACGGAAAGGATGCTACAGGACTTGACTCGTTCAATTTTACATAATTATTCTTCAAACTGCAAATAAATTTAGTAAACTATAAAGATTATTTATTTAATTTGCGGAAGGAAAATAGTAATTATAGTAGCCAATTTTTAGAGTTGAAGATTCAAATTGTAACTGAATGCTGGGTTAGTCTATGTTTGTTCTAAAGTTATAAATCTTGTGGGGAAGTGGTTATAAGTGGCAGTTAATGTTATTATAATACCCTTGCCTTTTGACGAGAATTTCATTCTAGTATTTAAGTAACTGCACATGTAGGCTTTTTAATTCTTTTAGAACTTCTCCAGCAATATTCAAGAACATGTGTCGTATGGTGGCAGAGTACTGAAAGTTTAATGTGCCAATCACGCAGTCCGACGCTATTTTAGAGGAATTGAAAAGTTTGCAAAAAACACGTCCAGATTTCCCGACTCCAAAGGTGTGCAATGTAGAAAGCTTCTTTCAGAACGAATGTTGTTGTTACATATGGCATTTATTGGAAATTCAATCCATAAATACAGGCAACCCACGTGACAAAAGGTAAGACAAACAGCTTTAGATATAACAGAACAGAAAATATAACAGAAACATTAACAAGAGAAATATGCAAGAAAACAAGAACGATTAGAAAATAACAACTTAGCAGTAACAATTGAAGCATGGAACTATAGAAAAAACAAGTGCCGAACACAAAACAAAATGATATCTTTAAAAGTGTCATTAGTTCATTAGGTCCCTTGCGTTCCAGTATAGTTTACAGATGTCTCCACGGTTCTGGGATTCTTGGTCAAGGCCGGGGCAAAGGAGAAGATGCTCAGCATTCATAGTGCCCTCTCCGCAGATTTGGCACACGTCTGTCGCAAGGATACCTATTCTTTTTAGGTGTTCTGCAAGGCAATCATGCCTGGTCCGAATTCTGAAATTAGCCACAGCTTCCTTGCGAGGCCTGTGGCTGAAAGAATCCCAGTAAGTTTGAATGCCCCCCCAGGGTTTATCTGCAGTCAGAGCAGCTTGCTCAGCAGTATGCGATTCCATGATTTTTACATGCATAAATTTGCAAAGGGATTTTGGAGGAACGAGCTGAAAGTCTTGATGTTCCATTGTTCCTCTCTTAGCTAGAGAATCTGCTTGCTCGTTTCCAAAGATACCAACATGTGAGGGGATCCACTGGAAAACGATAGTTTTATTCTGGTTTTGGAGATACTTGATGGCCTGTTTAATTATGTCCACCATTGGGGTTTCAGAAGGATGGTTTATAGTGGCTGCTTGAATGACAGAACGAATGTACAGATTAGTGGCGGGAGTAAGGCTTGTTATAAAGAGACCCAGTGTCTAATTTACAAGAGCAACCGAATGAACAAATTGACAAACTGTCACTAGCAATACAAAAGGTTCCTGCACATGTTTTTGGAGACCATAAACCCGCGTTTGTTTGTATCTTGCTGACCTTATTATTGCCTTTAAAACTGCTAATACGACATTGGGGCCATTATACATTGGGGTTTCTACTTTTGCATTAGTATGCCATTAGTTTTAACAAACATAAAGATTGCTACGCCAACAATTAAAGTACGGAACTAGATTAAAGGGATCATAGGAGTCTTAAAAATTGTGGAAAAAAGGTACTACAAAGCATAGTTTGATCTTTCATGTAATTTTTCAACTACTCAATATAAAAGTATAAATTTTTTATATGTAATTCTATGAGACTTACTTATTATAAAACAAATTTTAAAATTTATGAAACTTCAGCCAAAACTAAAATAAATGATAACAAACATAAAACCATTGGAACACATTGGGATTAGGCTTGCGCGCGAAATGTTGAGGTCAAATTTGAAGAAATGACCAAGAAAATGACTTTATATTGTGCAAATATGTACAAACAAAGACTTACACCAAATTTTAAGCTCAATTTTAATTAGAAATTATTTTAAGAGCTTTTTTCTAAAAGTTTATAATTTTTTTTAGAAAAAAAAGCTTTTAAAATAATTTCTAACTAAAATTGAGCTCAGAATTTAGGTATAAGTCTTTGATTGTACATATTTGTACAATATAAAGTCATTTTCTTGGTCATTTCTTTAATTTTGAACTCAAAATTAGGCGCGCAAGCCTAATCCCAATGTGTTCAAATAGTTTTATGTTTGTTATCATTTATTTTAGTTTTGGCTAAAGTTTCATAAATTTTAAAATTTGTTTTATAATAAGTAAATTTTATAGAATTTCATATAAAAAATTTACTTATATGTGGAGTAGATAAAAAGTTACATAAAAGATTAAACTATGCTTTGTAGTACCCTCTTTGCACATTTTTAATCGTAGCGGTATCACATCTCGATAATTTTAAATAGAAAGATAATATATTAGTACGTGCAAACCAGAAAAGAAATTGTTTCCTGAAAGATCGTAAGATTTACAAAATAAATATAATTTATTAAGGGGTCACAGGAGTCTAAAAAATGTGCAAAGAAGATACTACAAAGCATAGTTTGATCTTTCATGTCATTTTTTAACTACTCAATAAATGAGTATAATTTTTTTATATGTAATTCTACAGGATTCATTTATTATAAAACAAGTTTTAAAATTTATGAAACTTTAGCCAAAACTAAAATAAATGATATTAAACATGAAGCTATTTGAACACATTGTGATTAGGCTTGCGCGGCAAATTGTGAGGTCAAAATTGAAAAAATGACCAAGAAAATGACTTTATATTGTACAAATATGTACAGACTAGGACTTATACCTAAATTCTCAGCTCAATTTTAATTAGAAATTATTTTAAGAACTTTTTTCTAAAAAAATTAATAAAATTTAAAAAATTTTGATTTTAAATTATTTTTTAAATAATTTCTAATTAAAATTGAGCTGAGAATTTAGGTATAAGTCTTTGTTTGTACATATTTGTACAATATAAAACCATTTTCTTGGTCATTTTTTCAATTTTGACCTCACAATTTGCCGCGCAAGCCTAATCACAATGTGTTCAAATAGCTTCATGTTTAATATCATTTATTTTAGTTTTGGCTTAAGTTTCATAAATTTTAAAACTTGTTTTATAATAAATAAATCTTGTAGAATTACATATAAAAAAATTATACTATACATTGAGTAGTTAAAAAATGACATGAAAGATCAAACTATGTTTTGTAGTGCCTTCTTTGCACATTTTTAAGACTCCTATGACCCCTTAAACAAATAAAAAAAATTAAAAGAAAGAGAAATAACCAAGCAACACAAATAATAAATTTCCAGAAATCGTCCCGGCTATCAAAAGTGTACGTGTACCGGAACCAGTATTCGTTAGTCTACCCCTGATTACAATCAAATGCTCCTTATCTTGTGATAAAATCTCTCCGTGCACCACTCCCCAGAGAGAGAAACGTATCCCCTTTTTTAAATCGCCAGACGTATCATTTGGCGAAATTTTGTAATGCCACCTGGTGAGTCAGAATCAAAATAAAGTTGGCTGATAAATCCTCTTAATGTAAAACTTTTTATGCTAGAAGTGTTGGCGTAAACCCCTTTTTTTAGTTGAAAAACACCGTTTGAGTTGGTTACCTTTTCATACAGATTATATACTTATTGATGATTATGAGTGATTATAATCGTATGTATATATACATATACATGCGATTTAACTTAACTTTTTTTTTGTAAAAATCAAAATGTTGGCGGATCCCTTCCTAAAATACCTGTATGAAAAGCTAACCATCTCAATTTTTTTCAAAAAGTGATTTAACTTGTTTTGCACTTGAGCTCTTCAAATGTTCCATGCCATAATAATCTTCTAAATGTATGTGGGACAAGCTAAGTTACGAGAAAAACGAATATTAAAAGCCGCTGATGTATACAGACTTAAAAAACCATTACCAGGCTATTCTTAACAGCACACATATTTTTTTAATTATAAATTTTGTCACTTTACAAAATATTAAAATTTGAAGTAGGGGAGAGTCATTTATAATATTTTACAACAGAAATACAGTCTCAAAAAATTAAAAGTATAGTTTAAATTTTAATCTCTTGCAGTGAAACAAGTTGACACTTCGGGCAATTTTTTTAAAAGCTTTTTTTTTTTTAATTATTCGGTTTGCTAGGTAGGGTAAGGGTGGGTACCTTTATATTCCGGCTTGTGTGCTTGATCAGAGACCCTCTTATGAGTCTTCGCCAAGTTGTCACAGAGACACAGAAAAAAATTTACTGTCACAGAGAAAATAAGTACACCCAGGACGAAGGCGGGAATCGACCCCGCAACCGTTACAGCGCGCAGACTGCTATCGTAATGGTCCAAACCACTCGACCATCCGGGAACCGGTTGTTGAGGTGTTAATGGTATTCACAAATTGCTTTATTGGGTAAATGTTATAATATTTAAAACATGCATCAGCATTCATAATACTACAAAAATTTTCACCTGAAGAACTATAACACAATTCATTTAAAAGAAACGAGTTTCCAAAGTTCGAAATTAATGTTTTTATTTGGTATTTAAGGTATGAATGTTAGTCAAAAATGGGCCCTAATGGGTCAATTCTATGAAGACTTTATGACTTTCTTGGTGGGGGGCAAGATCGCCAAGCACTGCGACTTTAAGTCTATTGTAGTAAGCCCCAGAAATGACACAAGCACAAGAGACACACAAAGAAAGAGACGACACAAACACATAGACAAATAACAACATTTATTGACAGTCACAAACATCCATGCATTCGAAAGGCTAGAATCCTAACGAGTGTGTCACCGGTGCGGCAATTCTATGATACACTGGAAACTGGTGTCTTTACACCAGTTTAGACGATTACTCTCTATCATCGCCAAAGTGGCCTGTTGAGGAAAATTCTCTTCGAAATCAAGTGGTTTTTCCCCTGTACCCTTCATATAATATGTATCACTGTACATCCCTATTCATTATGTTACAAAAATATTCTCCTAAAAATTGTCAAAAGCATACACT
Organism: Hylyphantes graminicola; assembly: GCA_023701765.1. NCBI lineage: Eukaryota > Metazoa > Arthropoda > Arachnida > Araneae > Linyphiidae > Hylyphantes > Hylyphantes graminicola. The sequence continues at coordinate 68,800,749 of CM043117.1, read as the reverse complement.
TTAAAAAAACCGAGTGCCTTAAAAACTTAAATTTCATGGTTTGATTCGGAAATTATGATGTTAATGGTATACGCAAAAGGACTTTAATGGACCAATGGTATGATATTTATAAAATGTAACACTATTCATTATGTTACATAAATACCTCCCTAAACTAACTCTATCAATTTTCATACAAAAAACTGTACTCTTCATATAATATGTATCACTGTACATCCCTATTCATTATGTTGCAAAAATATTCAGTGCCTTAAAAACTTAAATTTCATGTTTTGATTCAGAAATTATGATGTTAATGGTAAACGCAAATGGACTTTAATGGACCAATGGTATGATATTTATAATATGTAACAGTATTCATACCTATTCATTATGTTACATGAATACCCCTAAAACTAACTCTATCAATTTTCATACGAAAAATTATAAGTCCCAAGGTATCCCTGAAGAAAAATTAGACCTTAAGACTTCACCTGAAGAAAAAATTAGTTTTAAAACTCAAAAATAGTGTTTTTATTCTTAAAATAAGCTGTTTATAATATTCCCAAATGTTCCTTAGCAAATTAACGATATATCTTTCAATATGCCGCCCCGGTGGCGCAATCGTTAGAACTCTAGCTTTCGGAGGTGATGTGGCCGGGTTCGAATCCCGGTCAGGAATGGATGTTTGTGACCGTCAATAAATGTTGTTATTTGTCTATGTGTTATTCATTTCTTTGTGACTGTAAAAATTCTTTCTGTGTCTGTCCCACTTGACGAAAGCTTATAAGCGGTTCTCTGAACAAGCACACAAGCTGGAATATATATGTACCATACCATACCATTTCTTACAATATGTATGCGATATGTATATGATATCTCTATATAATGTTAAGTTGTAATTGTCGGACGCTTGAAAGCCACGTGACTTACGCGGCTTCAGCCAATTAGAAACGTCAGAAACGTTGAAAGTAAGTATGGCTGTGTGCTTGTTTTGTGCCGTGGCTGCTTCAGGTTGCGTCCCGTGGCTTTGGTAGAGATTGTTGCTTAGCGCTAGAGCTACGTGATGCCCTGGAGCAGTCCCACGGAAACTAGCTTATTTTTCAACTGTTGGCATCGGTCTTGAATTTCCGGAAACGCATCGTAAAAACAGTCGAAGGCTATGCATCTTCCTTTTATCGTCTTGCGCACTCTCCCCGCTGGTCGGGACCTTTTAACTAAAATATCTTAGTCTTGCATGTTTGTTTCACTTCAATAATTTTCCCTATCCATTATGTCACAAAATATGCGCTTAAAGAAGTATCTCTATATAATATAAAATTTTAATTGTCGGACTCTTGAAAGCCATGTGACTTACGCGACTTCAGCCAATCAGAAACGTCAGAAAAGCTGAAAGTAAGTGTGGCGGTGTGCTTGTTTTGTGCCGGGGCTGCTGCAGGTTGCGTCCCGTGGCTTTGGTAGAGATCGTTGCTCAGCGCTAGTGATACGTGATGCCTCGGAAACTAGCCAGATTGTAACAAATAGCAAGCGGTAGCGAGCAGCTAGTAACTAATATTCGCTTATGGAAAAATGAGTTTTAAAACTCAAAATTAGTGTTAAATTAAGCTGTTTATTATATTCCCTAACGGGCCTTAATAAGTTAACGATATCTACTATAATATGTATACGATATCTATTATAATATGTATACGATATGTATATGATATCTATTATAATATGTATCACTATACATCCCTATTTATTATGTTACATAAATATCCACTTAAAATAACTCTATCCATTTCCATACACAAAAAATATGATGTCTCAAGGTATCCAACTACTGCTCCGAGAGAGTCTCTAATCCCCCGCCAAGATGCCGCGGGGATCACAAGCGACTTCAACAATTTTCCCTATCCATTACGTTTCAAAATATACGCCTAAAGAAGTATAATTAATATTCACCTAAAGAAAAATAAGTTTTAAAACTCAAAAGGTAGAATAAGCAGTTTATAATATTCCTAAATGGGCCTTAATGAGTTAACGATATTTATTATAATATGTATACGATATGTATATGATATAATATGTATATAATACCTATTATAATATTATACGATATGTATGTGATATCTATTATAATGTGTATGCGATATGTATATGATATCTATTATAATATGTATCACCATACATCCCTATTTATTATGTTACATAAATATCCACTTAAAATAACTCTATCCATTTCCATACACAAAAAATATGATGTCTCAAGGTATCCGAGAGAGTCTCTAATCCCCCGCCAAGATGCCGCGGGGATCAAAAGCGACTTCAATAATTTTTACCGGAACTCCGCCGTCCGGTCCGGTGCAAATGAATTTCGTATAATGAGGGCAGACGTAGTGTCGAGGTGGGTCGCCATAGCAACGCAACTCATTACAATGCAAGGTGGATTACCACTCGGGAGGGAAACATCGAAAGATGCTGCTACTTCCTCCCGCCCCCGAGGGCAATCCCACTACCGGCTCGGATCGGGGTTAAGCAAGGTTAGGTAAGGTTTGAGTTATCGTCGCACTAGAGCTACAAGAGGGCTATTAGGGGGCGACGGGCGCCGTATTTTAGAACCACAGTCAGGTGACGATCCAACACCTGAATAGGCACCCAACGCAACCGTTAAGGGCGACATCGTACGCAGCGTTAGGACTTTGAAGGCTATTTAACGTGCACTCCCTTACACGGGGTATTATTCGTCGGACATTTTTGGCTGCACAGGCCGTTTATAGGTCGGCAGCTATTTTGGCGATGCCCGGACACGAACCTGGGACCATCCGCATGCTAAGCGAGTGCTTAACCGACTGGGCTCCCCAGCCCTGTGTTAAACAAGAAGAAGACAGCTGAACCGCGGGTCTCCTAAAAAAAAAAAATGCAAAATACGACGCCCGTTGCCAATAGCCCTCGTGCAGCTCTAGTGCGACGATAATTCAAAACCTAAACCTAAACCTAAAAAAAATGCCTTTTGTGTTAATCCGGGGGAGATATAAATATTTTGCAAGTCACATTTATGCGTCTGTGTTGCGATTGTTCTTTAATGTGGTAAATGTAGCTGACTTACAGGTCAAGAAAAATCAAACTTTTTGAAATGGGCTCGAGCATTTCTTTCAATTTTCAATAATAATTGTACACATGATATTCGAAGAAATTTCAAAAAGTGGGATTATAGAGACCTATAAGTTATCTACATTTTTCCCTTAAAAACATCGTTTGTAAAAATATTTAATATGACCGGAGAAATATGGCTTAGAAAATAATTTTTAAACCTCTAAGTCTAGATTAACAATAAGGAACTTTAGTCTATTTCGGCCACTCATAGTTAAGTAACTGTCTCATACGTATAATATTGTAAAATATTCAGTTATTTCAGCAGGACATTTTTCGGTACTGAATTTTTCCTTCTCCCAGAAGAGGAAAACAGAATTGGTCATCCCCAAAGTAAGAAATTTCTCTACACAATAAATATTCCCCTTTCCTAACGTTGCAAACGATCCCTTCTGTTATCCTCTGAGTATACTATGAGTAGTCTGTATAGGTATGTTGGTACATAGTAGTATATTTCTCGGTTAGTATATACTTGATCAGAGACCCGCTTATAAACCTTCGTCAAATAAGACAGACACACACACAGAATTTTTACTGACACAGAGAGAAAGTACACCCAGGGTAAAAGAAGGAATCAAACCCGCACCCGGTACAGTGCACAGATTGTTAGCGTAATGGGCTGCAATCAAACCCGCTAAACCACCATGTCCCCGTATAGTAGTATTGCTGCTTAACACGTGTCCTCCTTCTATGATGCCTGCAAGAAAAGTCAGAGTTGAGATGTAGGGAGGCTGATGGTCTCAGAATTTATAAGGATGGTTTTTTTTATTATTATTTAACCGAGTTTTAAAATTACTTTTTAGAATCGATTTCGAGATTAAAATGTTAGTTTGGGGTGATGTCGAGAGACATTTTAGAATGATGTGTTTGGGTTGTTTTTATCTTTCGCGATATTTTTACGAGTTTGGAAAACTTTTTAACGGAAAAGTAAATGAAATGTCTGCTTAGATATTTTTTGTTCATTAAAGGGAGATGGTCAGTCTCGTAGAAACGAATGGGTTTTGTTGTTCAGCACTAATTTTATAAAGGACGATAAAAGGTTATAATTTTAAAGCCATACTTAAAGAGATATTATGATCTCAAAAAATCATGCGTTTGTTCTATGGAACTGACTATCATACTTTCAAAGTTCAAAACTTTGTAAAGTTACATTCGTTTTAATATTAGTAACGTAAATTATTATGTGCGATTTTTAGGTTCTATAGACTCAAGCTCTACTTGGTAGACTTTAAAACTTTTCAATTTGTTCATATTGTGGCCACAAATTGATTTTCAGGTTTAAGTAAATCCTATGATAAGGACTATTTATTAACCTTTCATGCCTATATTAATAAATGTATTAATACGAGTTTTGTTTAATAACATGTTATAAATAAGTGACTTGAAGTGTGGGTCAGTCCTTCAAAAAAAGACAAATTTCACTTATTATTTTTTTTATTTACAAATGATTTAATTTTTTCTAATTTTTCCCCCAGGATGTATAAATAACTAAAAAAGATTGGCAAAGATGTCCTGTTCTATTGCTTTTACTTTTTTAATTAAAAACTATTTATATAATAATTCACTAGTAAAGGAAGCGAGACTTCAGTAACGAATTGGAGACTGAAAAGTTCAATACCTACAATTAAAGGGTATATTTTACCAAAAGTAACGATCAATATTTAAATTAATAAGGAAAATTTGTTTAAGTATGTGTACAAAAAAAATGTAGATAAATTAATTTATAGAGGTTTTCAATATTTTTAAAGCTCGTGTGGATCAAAGAGATAATGGAATCTTTCTTGCATATTGCAATCAAACAACATTTTTTAAAACAAAATAAAATTATTTAAATGAACAAAAAAAATTGAATCAAATTCAGGCAATTTATAATGGGAATATTCAGCAGATGTAACGCTCTTATTATTATTTTCCCTCGTACTGCGATTTCATTGGTTGCTTCAGTTTCACTCTCAAAATGATCGCTATCGATAAAATGAAACTTTTGTTTCTATGCATGCTTTTTTTAATGTTTGAACAACCAACAGCACAGCAAGAAGTTGGCATTTAAAAATTTTGTGAGTAATATATTCTTAGAAAACTCGTTTTCAAATACCAAAACAAAAGTAATTCCTACTATTAAATGAAAACAAACCTTTTTAACTGTTGCCATCCACGACGTGGAGCGACCCATAAATAACAAAGGAAAAGAAAAATAACAGTAGCAGACGAAAATTGTATTAATAAATTTAAAATCTATTAAGGTAGGCGAATACCCAAAATTCCACCAAATTCTAAAATTTTTACTATTACCTTAATCTTTTCCAAATTTGGCATGGTGATTTCAAATATAATGAATAATGCTATTTAGGCATTTTTTAAAATTTAAATATAATTTATTTATTTTAAACGGTGTTTTTCAACTAAAAAAAGAGGTTCACGCCAACAAGCCTACCACATTGAATTTTCCTCCGATAAACATGAATTATGTGTTAAATTCTTCGTTTTGAACTGATCCGTGCAATGACCCTCTAGAGTTACAAACAAATCACAAGAATATGTTTTACGACAAATTTTCTGAATTAACTTGAAACAAATACAATGTGACTAATCTAACGACAGTGCCGGGAATCTGCGCATGCGCAGATCTCGACTTGATAGCGAAATGTTTTTGTGAGCAGCCAAGTGAAATATCGCCAAGTTGTTAGTTAGGGTTGTAGTGAAGGTTTGGGTTGTTATTGAATAGCAAGAGTTTACCCTCGCCGACCACGTGCGATCAAGGATTATAATAGAATTATTGGATTATAACAGTCAAATTCTAAGCCTATTTTATTATGGGATCAATTGATGTAAGACTTTACATAAACAGACCCGCTTATAAACCTTCGTCAAGTAAGAGAGATATAACACACACACATAAATGGATCCATCTAATTTTTAGAGACAGAGGCCAACTAGAGAATCCCCAGAATTGACTTGTCACAGGTATTGATTTGGTATGGTAACTTGGAGGACTTAGTGTCCACGACGTATTTAACGTACACCAGTCACCATTTAGCATGGCTTTGGAAATTATGGTTATCAGTTAAAAAAGCAATTTCCAGATCCATAATACATTTTAAATTATACAGGGTGGTTATAAAATAACGATCGCTATTCAGAGTGGTCTTAGCTGTAATGAATATTCCAAATGTAAAAAACTTTGAGATACTTACTAATCAAGAAGGGGGAAAAAGAATGGAATCATAAAAAACCAACTCGTCTCTTGACCAGGGTTCTAAATTACGTGGCATAATTGGATGTGTTGGCCATAATTAGCCATAATTGGCTGTACCTCGTAATTTGGAACCTTTGTCAAGAGAAGAGTTTCATTTTTATGATTAAATTCTTTTTCGAAAAAAAACCCCTCGTCCCTTGACCAGATTTCTAAATTACGAGGCGTAATTAGCTGTGTTGGCCGTAATTGGCCATAATTGACGATGCCTCGTAATTTAGAACCCTGGTCAAGATACGAGTTTGTTTATTATGATTATTTTTTAGGATTCTATCTTTTTTTATGATTCTATTCCCCCCCCCCTTTTGATTAGTAAGTTTCTCAATTTTTGATGCAGTTGGATTATTCATTCAAGCTACAGACAACTCCGAATAACTAGCGTTATTTTGCAACTGTATGTTTATTAAAATAAATGGCTTACTTTTAACCATACTAAGTTTCTTTTTAAAATCCGAAACTAAAACTAAATTAGGCCTCTGATTTGCTTCCGTTTATGAAGAATATAGGTTAGGTTTGAATTATCGTAGCACTAGAGCTACACGAGGGCTATTGGCGATGGGCGTCGTATCTCAAAACCACAGTCAAGTGACGAGTCGACACCTGAATAGGCACCCAACGCAACCATTAAAGGCGACATCGTACTCAGCGTTAGGACTTTGAAGGATATTTATCGTGCACTCCCTTACACGGGATAATCATCGGACATTTTTAGCTGCACGGGCCGCTTATAGGTCGGCAGTAATTTTTGCGATGACCTGCCCCGACCTGGACCTAGGACCATGCTAGGCGAGTGCCTAACCGACTGGGCTCCCCTGCTCCGGAAGGATATAGAAAATCCTTGACTAAAAGTCTTGCAGATTAGTAAATACATAAGACAATAAAATTCTGTTTTCTACCAAAAACATTTGGGGCAATGAAAATAGCCCCAAACCCCGAAACAGATTTTTTTCAAGAAATTTAGGTACTGGCCTACCTTAAATATTATTTCACTTAGAATTGATTACTTTTTATTTTTAAGCATTTATTAGCGCCTCTTTCTAATTAAAGTGCTTATGTGTGCTCATAGGGTAACGTAAATAAAAACAGAAAATAACACCGGCAACGAGGATCGATTTCATCTCAATCAACATGTTAATTTTAATTCCCAAAACCTTATAAACTTTGGGCGATAAAAAGCCAACGTGACAAACTATCTTTCCCTTTCAGTATGCGTTTGCGCACGCGCAGTGTTTTTCCGTGAGAGCTGAATTTCCGGCAGATGCTGAGCATGCGCAGATGGTGCCGTAAGGGCAATGGGTTTCCGAAGCCATCGTGCAAACAGTGACCAACCAAGTATTTTTTTTTTTCGATGAACTTACACTTTGACATTTTTTTTAAAAAAAACTACTATATTTACACCAGATGTTAGAGGTTCATGGCACAGATATATATTGCAATAGCATCTGTAAAAAATTTCAGGTAAATTAATACAAAACATTTTGTGCTAGAAGTGTTGGCGCAAACCCCTTTTTTTAGGTGAAAAACACCGGTTTTTAAAATAAATCTATTATATTTAAATTTAAAAAAATGCCTAAAAAGCATTGCTCAATATATTTGAAATCACTATGCCAAATTTGGAAAAGATTAAAGTAATAGTAAAAATTTTAGAATTTTGGGTATTCGCCTACCTTAAGTGTAATCTATGGATACTACTTAATTTGGTTGGATTGGATTAAATTGGTTGACATATATTTTCAGGCTTGTGTGCTTGGTCGCAAGGACCCGCTTATAAGCCATCGTCAAGTAGGACAACACAAGACACACCAGGGTTGGAAAAAAACATGTTTTTTTTTTTAATAAAACAAAAAACATGTTTTTTTTGTTTTAAACGTGTTTTTTTTTGTTTAAACATGTTTTTTAAAACAATTAAATTTTGGTTATTGAACAAGTTGTTTAGGTTTAAAAAAAACATGTGTTTTTTTTTTGCATTTTGGTTTCCTATATTTACTTCCATCCCCAATAATTTTAGGCATATGCCTTACATCTTTATTTGTCGAAGAATCATGGAATACAAGAAATCCTTCGATTATCTGGCGATTCGGTGTCTTACTTTGATTAAATCTTATGGGCTAATAGAAGAATTTATAAACTAATAATGTAATACTAGTTATGTTTGGTATTATTTTAATGAACTAAAATTATGTACCACATTGATGATTAGCATAAATCTCACAAATTAGGGGCTATAATAAATTAATGAATATTACCAAATATCAGTAGTGTCCCATTTGGGACCTAAAGTATCACATACAAGGTTTACCATTCCATCAGGGTCTAATATTTATCACAATTTTAATCTTTAAGGTAATACAGTATGGTCATATATCCTAAAATAAAACCTATTTCCTTAAATGAACTGTATTTGGCCAATAAATTATAAAACATATAATAATTAATAAAATTGTTTAAAACATGTTTTTTATTACTATGTTTTAAACAAAATGTTTTAAACATAACAACCCTGAGACACACACAAACACATATGACAGATGTTGCCATCTGTCGCCACCTCCACAATTTAGACATGTCCCTGAAGGGGAGGGAAATTTTCTCCAGGAACCTGTACCCATGGTGAACTGCGCAATGACCGACCACAGGACTTTAGGACCCAACAGATTTTACGAGCACGTACTCCGCATATACTCGGTAAGTCTTCAGTGGCACCGGGTATCGAACTCTCAACCTGCCTAATTTGGCCTAATTTGGTCTCACCTCTGAGAACAGTGTGGGTAACAGAAGTGAGAATCTTAAAAATAATAAATAACTTGCCAGTTCTTTAATTGATATGAATGAAATTCTAGCATAACGTATACGTTGCTACTGTAAGTTATCTTTCAAAGTAAATGTTAAAAAAAATGATACAACTTTTTCTTCACCAGCGCTTAACCCTCTAATGCATGAATTTTAATTTTCATCCCAAATATAATATATATGTATCTTTAATACTCACACACACATTGTGGGAAAAATACTAAAAAAATTTTAACTGCATTAGAATTTAAATAATTTCAATTTTTAAAAAATTTCCATTTGACAAAAACCAACTGCAAATTCCAATTTTGATAATAATGACTAGAAAACTACTAAAAATATTTCAAAATAACCCTTTTTAACTATGATTAATTTTTCAAAACAATTTATTAGTATTTAGTACTAATTTTATTATTCTTTGAATACTGCCAAAAACGTAATTTCGCAAAAGTTAATAACCTCACTCTTTAATTTTGAATACACTCTTACTACTGTCATCTATGAGGATTATTAGAACTAAAACTTTAAAATGAAATGTAATAGATGAAAAAAAAACACAGATTTGTCTAGAAGGAGCTCTAATTTAGTAGAATAAAGTGGATTATGTTACTTGTTACCAAACTGGTAACAGTATGCATTAGAAGGTTAATATTTTTTATAATTTATCAAAAAATTATTCTGTGTTCTCCGTAATATATTTGAAATGGAAGATATTGCTTTATAAAGTATGTTTTGTTTATATAGGTTCTTATATTCGAAAAAATTATCTAAAGAGATTTGACTGGGTAAGCGATAGTGGAACTTAATCTTTAAAATCAAAATAAACATATAATCTGGATGCACGGCAGTGCATCGCCAAGTTCATAACGAAGGCGGCACTGACTATCCTTTACTGGGACCATTTCGGCATAAATTTTGGAGACCCAGTTCCTTTCTTCTAAGCACTTTAGATTCGAGTTTAGACTTTTTTCTGGGTGTCCTAGTGAGACTTAACCTAGAAAAAAATTTCCAGCGTTCGAAATTCATTTAAGCAGAGATAAATGAGCCAGAAAAACGACAAATATGTCCCTCACTGACTGACTCACTCACTGACGGGCGATCATAATGTTTAGGTACAACGGCTTGTTATGGAGTTACGAAAATTGGAACACTTATAGAATAGAGCATGCATATAACAGGAAAAATCCGAAATTCGAAGATTTTACCCGGGTTGGGCGTAAACTGATTGGCGCCCTTTTTCATAAGCAGTTGCAATGCTCTCCATACGCTGATATACCAGCGGCGATTAACGTCGTCGCCAACAATTCAATAGTTATTTGCCTTCAGATACGTTAAAGGTTTTCATGTGTGGGATTTAGCACACGATATTACTAATTTAATGTGTCAACCTGAGCTGGCAACCAGCACCATGTTTTATAAAGAGCCATTGGTTGTTTGGAGGTAGGATTAACATCGCACAAGGGCTACATATGAGTAATGGTTGGAACCAATGCTTCACAACGGGCAAATGTTTTTTTTTAAGGATTTTGCTTGCAGTAACGTTGTACTAGAGCTACATAAGGGTTATTGGCGGCGATTCTCGTATTTTTTAAATCGTGGTCAAGTGACGATTTCTTGAACAGAATCTTTCAAACAGTACATCGATTTAAATTTTTTTTTTGTTAGAAAGAAATGACATATATCAAAGGCTTGACCTATGTTTTATACTTTTTGTCCGTCCGTCTGTACGCTTTTTCGTCCGTCTGTTCTTTATAAGACGGTCTGTCATAATTTCGGTTCTAATCGTCCGATTTTAAAAAACTTTTTTTTTATAAATGTATGGCTCATATTTCATACTTTGTGTCCATCTGTCGGTACGTTTTTCTGTCCGTCTGTCAATCTGTCCTTTATAAGAAGGTCTGTCATATTTTCGGTTCTAACCGCCCGATTTTGAAAATTATTTTTTGTTAGAAAGGTATGACATCAAACACCTATATTTCAAACTTTTTGATTTTTTTCTGTACGTTTTTCTGTCCGTCTGTCCTTTATAAGACGGTCTGTCATAATTTCGGTTTCTAATCGTCTGATTTTAAAAAATCTTTTTTTTATAAAGTTATGGCATCATATTTCATACTTTGTGTCCGTCTGTCGGTACGTTTTTCTGTCCGTCTGTCAATCTGTCCTTTATAAGAAGGTCTGTCATATTTTCGGTTCTAACCGCTCGATTTTAAAAATTATTTTTTTGTTCGAAAGGTATGACATCAAACACCTATATTTCAAACTTTTTGATTTTTTGTCTGTACTTTTTTTCTGTCCGTCTGTCCTTTATAAAACAGTCTGTCATTCTTTCGGTTCTAATCGTCCACATTTAAAAATTCTTTTTTTTTGTTGGAAAGGCATGCTTATAAAAGTTTAAATTACAACTAAATGTTGTGTTTGGCTATTTTTTTCTAAGGTGTATAAATTTTGTGTGGAAGCAGTTCCAGGTGACAGTTACTATTACAAACCTACTTGTTATTCTCTAAGAATTTCGGTGAGTATTAAAGTGACAGGACATCAGTAGGCTATTTAGTTCTTTTAGAACTTCTTGTTTAAAAAGCAGTCAGAACAGGAAATAATTTCACTTTAAATATTGTTTGGTTTCAGCTCTAGTGCGACGTTAATTCAATTGTTGTTACAAAATATACTTAAAAAGTTATAAACTATTTTTACTGCTTGTTGCCACCAATATATATTTCTTTTAAACAGAATTGTAAATATTGTACTCGCCGCAGTGTAAATCTCCATCCTATGTTTATTTTATTAGGATACTGCCTATTCACTAAACACATTATTCATTATACTTCACTGTGTGTTCCCACTTACAAAAAGAAGTGAAATCCCAACAAAAACATTTCTGTAAAAGAGGGCCAAGTTCTTACAAAAAAAAGATCTGGCCTACAAAAGAAGTGAAATCAACAAAAGACCAAGTTCAATTGAATTTGCTGAGTTAAAGTTCTAGAAAAAATTAAGCCTGGACAACCAAAGATTTGAAAACAAAAAAGGATCAAGTTCAATAGAAGTTGATGAGGTTATAAACCCCAAAACATTTTGTTTTAAGATGCAGCTTAGTCTAACACATTCTTACTAGCTGTTTGTGTAACTTGGCCAATACGCATCGTGAATATGGAGTTGAACCCTTCGTACCTGGTTGAATTTCACCTCGGGGCGTTTGAGTAAGTCTGTATTTGATTTATCCCTAGTTAATCAAATGGTTAATCCTAGTGGTATTCTGCGTGGTGATGGCTATGTGTTGTATATCTATAGAACAATAATGTGCTATGGTGCTTTAATAATGAACTATAAAGTTGACACATTTAGTTAGTTTGTATTATGTAGTTTTATGTATATATATATATGTTCGAGATTATTACATTTCTGTTAGTGTTTTTATATTAATAAATGCTATTTGCAATTGAAAAAACATGTCTTTCTCTTTATTATTAATATATGGAGCTTTGATTACTCTTTCTTACTTTCTTTGAAGGAAATAGAACGATTACCTTATTAAAATGCTTCAACAGTTGCAAACAGCTAAATGTTCATTCAGATAAGTATCACCAACTAAGTGTGATGGTAATCCTGGCAACAAAAGCAAACGTTTTTATTTTTATTATTTACCTGCAACGCCAACACATGTGGTACGACTACTATTTTACCCCTTTCCACCCGAGAGGTGCGTGTCATTCACCACTTAACTGAGGATAAATCAAATACAGACTTACTCAAACGCCCCGAGGTGAAATTCAACCAGGTACGAAGGGTTCAACTCCATATTCACGATGCGTATTGGCCAAGTTACACAAACAGCTAGTAAGAATGTGTTAGACCTAAGCTGCATCTTAAAACAAAATGTTTTGGGGTTTATAACCTCATCAACTTCTATTGAACTTGATCCTTTTTTGTTTTCAAATCTTTGGTTGTCCAGGCTTAATTTTTTCTAGAACTTTAACTCAGCAAATTCAATTGAACTTGGTCTTTTTGTTGATTTCACTTCTTTTGTAGGCCAGACCTTTTTTTGTAAGAACTTAGCCCTCTTTTACAGAGATGTTTTTGTTGGGATACATCTTACAAGCATATAATATATATATATATATATATATATATATATATATATATATATATATTATATATATATATATTTATATATATATATATATATATATATATATATATATATATATATATATATATATATATATATATATATATATATATATATATATATCGTCTCTGCATTATAAAAAAAACTACCGTGTTAAAATCTTGATAATATTGAAAGATTAATAATGGTTAAAAATTGAATTGAAGAAAAAACCAATGGCACTATCCAATGTAATGTATTTCAAAAACTTCAAACCTAAATTCGTATAGTATTTCTACTTTCAAACAATACAATTGAAAATATGAATCTAAAAGGCTCAAGATTTAAAACTTTTTTTTTTGTCTTCTGTGTACAGAACTTTTCCATGATAATATTTTTATAATTGATCTAAGATTTATTCTATGAAAAAATATATATGAAGAATTTATTCTAAGTCTTCCAATAGAACTGCAATTGAAGATATTGCTTTATATATTATATATTTATGTAAAATGCATGTTTTAAAATTTTTCTCATGTTTTATCATTTTTTGTCTCAGGTTTTAAGTTTAATTTTTGGAAAACACTTAAATAGATTGTTTACTTTTTTTTTAACATCGCAGATTTTTATTTTTTATCATCATTTTGGTGTTCGAAAATTTTTTCACAAACAAGCGACTTTAAATTCCTTTGAGAAAATATTTTTTCAACCGTCAATAATAAACGTCTGAAATATATTTCCAAATTACCAAACAATGTAAATTTTTTAAACACATACTTCCAGTCAAAGGGGTTTTTCTAAGGGGACATCGGTCATAATTGAAAACCTACTGATAACCTACTGTACTACCAATTGATATTATTGGTTTTTTTTATGATAAGTTCTTAAGGTATCCGATCACCTTTTTTCAGCAAAAATCGACTACATATAAAACATTTGTTTTTTGCCTTTTAATATGAAATAAACGTTTAGCTTTCTAAATCTGTTTCATTGAAGTTTCTAGTTTTTAACAGAACCGAAGTTATAGCACTTGAAAGCTTTTTTTGCTTGCTTTTGCTTTTTTTTTCAAAACGCATTAAGTATTACGCAAAACATAAAAACTGAAGTTCTTTATTATCAATTGCTTCCAAATTTTTACAGTAGTTTTGGAACAGTATGAAGAAAGTTTTGAACTAGAATCGTGAGAAACTATTGAGAATTGGATATTTTAGAACTATTTATATGATTTTTACTCTCTTGTTTCGATGTGTTTTCATCATATTGCTACTATCTCTTGCCTATAACAAAGTTTGGGAACTTCTATCTTAATGATTTTAGTTCATGACATATATCAATGTTGGTTAAGCATATTTAAATTTAAACAATGGAAAAAAATTAAAAATTGTAAAGATATCATTTTTTGCATAAGCGTGATTTTTGAAGCATATTTTACTATAATTTTCCACAAATATACTGAAAAATGTGCTTTTTTATGATTTACTTTTCTTAAAACTATTTTTATATTTATAACTAATAATAATATCGCCTAACGATATGGTTGGAATACAATTTTCAGAAACTTGCCGTCAAAGGTGATCGGCCACTTTAATTGTAATTCATAAACAAGGATGGGTCACTTAAGTAATTTCGAGTTAATATCATTTTTTATATTAAGGGAACTTAATTAGGAACGTATTAATGTTTAAATAGCCAAATTTCTTTCTTTTTCTAAAATTTTCTACTCGATATTTCTAATAAAGGTAATTTTTAATAAATTTAAGCCCTGTGGTGAAAAAAACATCTCACGAAAATCGTAATTCAAAGCTATATTTCACGCTAAACAACAATAAGTCAAAATTAAATCAAAAATCGTTTCACTAATTACAAGATTTTAAACTTTTCTTAAATTTATTTTGGGAGGTGGCTAAATTCTAATCTGAAATTTTTAAGCATCTGTATTAGATAAATTCTTTTTGGCGATAGTAAATACTAAACAACCAATTCTTCCTACATTTTTAATTCACATTGTGCCAAAACTGGATGTGATAAAAACACAAAAATGCTATATGCGCATCTGAGATTTTTAAAAATGCTGCCTACTTTAAAGTTAAAGGCCTTGCATTTTTTTGAATCAACTAAACCTGCAGTATCTGCTCAAAGTAACATTAGAATGCAGTTTTTCGTTTTTTAGGAAATTGTTTTTTTTTTCCTTGTCAAAAAGCCCAATTTTGGCAATTTAACCTAAATTTGTTTTTATAAATAGTTTGTCTAATAAAGGGAATTAAAAAAAAATTAACTCTCAAATCTTTAAAGGTAATCATTTCTCTAACTCTCAAAAATGCCAGGATATTTTTTGAACGAAATTTAAAATCAATATTTTGCTGTGGGGATGTATCAACATAAAAACAACTTGATAGTGTTTTAAATATAAATAAATTTGGATTTTTTCTTTTTTTTCATTTAATAATTCACGCTTTTTTTATAAAACATTTAAAATTGACAGAGAAATATTTTTGCATTGTTAAAAAGGACTTTCACAACAATATTTATTTTAAAATTGAACGAAAGGAAAGAAGTGTAACAATGTGTTTAATTGATAATCTATAACAGTGTATAATTTAAAAGTACGAAATCATTATTGTAATAACCATTGTTTACTATAAAATTCTGGTAGCTCTGTTGTAGGAGTTTTGATTTGGTCAAAGCAGTTGCGTTTGAAAAAACTGATATTTCAAAAGCGTTATTTGAGCCAAAAAAAAAGTTTTAAAAGTATAATCTAAACTTAAAAAGCTTAATTGTAGCGAGCTAAGTAAAGTTTTATTTGGATTGAGAAGCTTTGAAGGCGTATTTTTAGTTGAGAAGTTTCTAAAGCGTTAATTTGAACGGATAAAGCTCCGGGAAAGCTGTTTGATCTGGAAAAGTATTGTAAGAGAGCGTTTCTTTGGGGTCAGAAAAAGGTTTTGGAGTCGTGTTGTAACTTTGAATTGGTATTAAAATGTGCAGCGAGTGGATTTCTTGGTGTTTTACACACCTGTAAGTAATTTTTTTAAAATAAAACTGAATTTCTACATATTATGTTCGAAACTATATTAAACCACCATGATACTTTTAACACTGTAAATAAGCGTTAAAAATCATTTAAACAATATCATCTTAACATTTTTTTGTTGGAAAACAAAATCATAAATATTTGTGTGTCATTTTGTTTTAATTTTTGTAGAATTCTTATTAATAAAATTAATTATAAATTAATTTTAATTATATTTCTGCAAAATCCACGTACTTTATATGAGTCTCAAACCCTTGAAATATAGATGGCCAAATTTTCTCTTATGCATAGATAAACTGCGTGACTTGTCTTCATTGCATGATATAAAAATTCAAAGTTTTATATATAATATATAAGAAAAACATTCATTATTTAAAAATTGCAATTCTTAAAATTATATTTCAGTAACCGATTATAAATTATTGCTCCAAAATTCACATTTTAATTCTATATAAAAGCTAATAAATTTCATACAGCATATCTGACTTAAATGCTTTGTTGTTTCAGTTGGCCACCACGCCGTCGCCAAGAGCGACATCGCCAACAACAACTCGCCAAATCGCGCCGCACCCAACTGAAGGCTCTCTATACTCGCGCCTGGGTTCGGCATCAGCAAGCCTGCCCACACTTTGACCCACACTACTCGGTCAGTCAGGAGTTCTTCGACTTCAACGTGCTCTAATACTGCAGGTAAGGTATATTTTTAATTATTTAATGACATTTTAATTTGATAAATATTATAATGCAATATGAATATTGAATAGTTAGCAAATCTAAATTTATGCCTTATTTTTAATAAATAAATTTGTATATTGCAGGGCGCACTGAAGAACTCAGGAAGACGAATTCTAAACTGTAAAAATATGAAAGAATTCATCCCGAATGTGACTGCATTTAACTTGATTGTGACTACAGTTTCTCTGATTGTGACCTCTCTTCCACCCTTGTTCAATTTGTGACTACTTTTCCAGAATGTGACTACATATACCATGATTGTGACTACAATTTCTCTGATTGTGACCTCTCTTCCACTCTTGTACAACTTGTGACTACTTTTCCCGAATACGACTACATTTACCATGATTATGACTGCATTTTCCTTGATTATGACTGCATTTTCCTGATTGTGACCTCTCTTCTGTGATTGCTCAACTTGTGACAAAGTGTACTTCTTCTCAGAACTGTGACAACTTCCTCCTCGAGCGTTTTGATGTCTTATATTTCTTCAACCTCAACTTGTGACTCAACTTTTATACCCAACTTGTGACAAAACTGGTTGCTTCTTCTGACGGTGCTTTTATTTCTTAAACATGTTTCTACTATCTCTTCTGTAATATATTGTCATACCTCAGCATCAATAAAACACGTTTTTTTCCCTATTGTTACTTTTATTATTGAGTTTTCTCCAACTTTTTTACAGATTCATAGGTTTAGAATGTCCAGATTCAACGAGAATGTTATGGTCAACAAGAATGTCAAGATTCTTAACATTGTAAATTAAACCTTTATAAAGGTCCTAATAAGAATATCAAAATATTTAGAATAAGTGTTTTTTGTTATTTTGGTTTTAGTTGACCAAGAAAATATCTTTATATTTTACAATTTAATCTTTAAGCAGAATACTAATTTCCATACGCCCTTCTGACTTATAAAATTGAATATTTATTTGCTTCAAAGTAAAAATAGTTTTTCTTTTGGGGGGGAAAAAAAAAGAAACGGCAGTAATTTTATTAAAATAAAAACTATTCGAAAAACATCAAAGACATTTTATGAATAAAATGGGAACAAAAACCTTAAAACACAATTCAAAACATAAATTGTATTTAACGACTAACTCATTATACCATTATACGAGTTTCCTTCCAATATAATTGCATAGCATTCATTAAATAATTATTATCTTTATTTCTTAGAGTAATCTTCAATTACTTTTTCCAATAAATGTTTACTTTAAGCTCAAAGAAAAGAAATAAAATAAAACTCGAGTAACACGAACTGGAATTCTCCAAGGAGTAATTTCGTCCCCAAATAAGAAAAGCCTACCATGCTAAAAATAAAGATTTTGGGAAGCTCCGATAACTTTCGAGCCAATGAAGTTTTAATGGGAAAAAGTATCCTATTACTTCATTGTTAATTCAATACGATTGAATAAACAGGAGTAATAAGAATTATATCGAATTTCTAAATATTAGGTTGCAATTGATATGCAGCATTTTGTAACTGATTAATTTGTTCGTTTCTGCAGGTTTGTGAGCATTAAGTCTCCTTAAAGTGCACTTTGATTTGCTATAGTTATTCTATTTAGATAAAAGTATAATTAGCTTTTAAAAATCTTTAAAGTGTTCTAGGCATTAAATATATGCATGAATCCCAGTATTTATTTCTTTATTTTAACCCTCTAATGCACGAATTT
>CM043117.1:67986306-68103859 GCA_023701765.1 Hylyphantes graminicola | reverse complement strand
GTTATTTTTAAAGAAGTAAGTAGTAATATGTTCCATTGACACAAAAATCTCATTTTTTACAAAAAGTCACTTAGCACGTTTTCCACTAAGTTCTTCAAATTAGTCGAGCTAAAAACTCGATTCTGGAAGTCGAAGTAGAAGTGCCTATTTATAATTTTTTTTTTTTTTACTTCTTCGTGTGAGGCGCGAATGTCGTGAGGTCAAGAACTATTTATAAAGATAATGCTGTTTTGTGGGAGAAATAAACACTTGGTTCTATTTAGTTGTGTGTTTTATCTCAAACTAACCAATCGTTTTTTATTATTTTGATTTTAATGGATAGCATTTTTAAAGTGGAACTTTCAATGCCAGTTTTTAATGTCTTTGAAGTGTTTTTGCTTTATCAACCGTGAAAGAAGTTTAAAAAAAATAATATCCATTTCACATCCGTACGAGAAGGTTTCTTAAGAGATATTTGCGAGGGTAAAAAAGGCATCAGTCCAATATTTGATAGCTGCAATTTGGTGTTTTTCATTTTGGTGTTTATATTTAAACAATAAGTTTCTCTGCAACTCTGTATAAGGTACTAAAAAAATGATCGTATAGCTATAAACCCTACAGTTAAGATACATATGTAAACGCAATTATAAATGTTTATCAATTCTGGGGCGGGGGGGACAGAAGGGGAGAAAATTGACAACCTTCCAGTTTATAGCTTTTTAATAGCTTCTTGAAATGATATCTAAAATCATAGCATAAAATTTCTAATCAGTAATTGCAATTTCGAGAGAAAATCTGTATGGATAACATAAGAGTTTTTAGAAGAAATGTTTCTTGAAGCTAATTTTGGGGGTTGGGGAGCCCAGTAGGTTAAGGCGTTCGAAGAAGGTCGAAGGAAGTGAAGGCCCCAGGTTCGGATCCATGCATCTCCAAAATAACTGCCGACCTATAAACCTCCTGTGCCGTAACAATAACCCGTGGAAAGGAGAGCACTTTAAACATGCTCCTAGTTTCCCAATGCTGCGCACGATGTCGCCCTGAACTATTGTGTTGGGTGCCTACTCAGGTGTCGACGCGTCATTTGTCTGTGGTTCTGAATTACGACGCACGTCGCCAATAGCCATCGTGTTGCTCGAGTGCGATGATTTTTCAAACTAAACTATACTCTTAAAACTAATTTAAAATCTATATAAAACAAAATGCACCAAATATAAACAAGTACACTCTTAAAACAAACGAGCGAATTTAACTCAGTCTGATTGATTTTCACTCCTCCAGTCTTGAAAATGCACTTCTCCGAAAGGAGTGGATCCTTTGTGTGTTAAACCTCCAACAGGATCACTCGAAACGAGTGATTTTAACTCAGTCTGAGTAAATATTCACTCCTTTCCAGTGTCGAAAATGCACTTCTCCAACTGGAGTGGATTTCACTCTTTTGTTTTAAGAGTGTATGTTTAATAATTTATTCAATATACTGCGAAGTGCTTCTTAATAATACACTTTGGAGTTAAATATCCATACTTCGCGCGAGTGAGAAGAAATTGTGCAAAGCCACATGGGCTTGTCGAAAAGGCTTTTTCTGCGAAGTTTCTCCGAAAGAATTTTTATTGCGGATGTTTCAGCTGCGTGTATGTGTTGTCTCTGTGTCCTTTGCAAAAAAAAAAAAGTGTTTATGAAATTGGCGACAGGTTTCTCTCCTTCCTCTATGTTGCGTTTTATTGCGCACACAGCAGAAAAACTCTTCTTTTTTCACTAAATTTCGTGCCATTTTCACAAATTTTTGCTTCGGTTAAATATATTTCTATTATTTGACGAAACGCTTGCGGTTTTGAATTGACGTCGCATGTGCATTTGCAAGAAATAATCCGGACGCAAAATCACAGTAAAATTTAATATGGTTGATTTGAGACTTTTAAGAGTGCATTGTGGTTAGAAATCTAATCAATAAAATTAATCAAATTTTAAAATTCGTATTTAAAATGCTTTTAAAATTTTCCAATTTGTTCTGAATAATTTTTTCCAGCTTTATATATTAAAACCAAATAATTGACAATTGATGAGCTTAGTGGAAGAACGTGCTAAGTGACATTTTTTAAAAAGTTGATATTTTGATGTTAATGAACATGTTATTTCATCCTTTAAAGATAATAAGCCTTTCCATTTTCACGCACTTCAAGTTAAATATATTTTTTACCTTTAGTGAGTTCCGTTTTTAACGTATGTGAGAGCAAACGAAACACTTCGAAGCTCATTTTCTCGTTTTCACCTTTATGTCACTTAGCACGTTCTTCCACTAAGCTCTTCAATTTATAAATGAAGCTGACTAAGATTTTTTTTTCGGAAATCTTTGCACCTCCCAAACGTGTAGAAAATAATCTAAATTTCGGATATTCAACCCTATCGCAATTCTTTCATTACCCTTTAAGTTTTATTAGGTAAATGAAATTAACATCCTGCTTCACAATTAGCCCTTTTCCTGGCTGCTCAAATGAATAGTTTTCAGCATGCTTTATCAAATCAAAATCCTTGCTCGTTTGAAGACTATTAAAATCGGCATTTCTAAAGTATTAAAAATACTGGACGGGGTAAATAAATAGTAAGAAGCAGTAACTACAACCATAAATTCCATAAATGACAACCAAATTATATTTTTTAAATTCCACAATTAATCGTGCTTTAATCGGTGGATTTCCTCTAGAAAAAAGATTTGCATATTATCACAGTGTAAGAAAAATATTAGCATTTCTAAAATATTAAAAATACTGGACGGTAAATAAATAGTACACTCTTAAAACGAACGAGCGATTTAAACTCAGTCTGAGTTAATTTTCACTCCTCCAGTCTAGAAAATGCACTTCTCCTACTGGAGTGGATCCTTTGTGTGTTAAGCCTCCGACTGGATCACTCCAAACGAGTGATTTTAACTTAGTCTGAGTTAATATTCACTCCTTTTCAGAGTCGAAAATGCACTTCTCCTACTGGAGTGAATTTCACTCTTTTGTTTTAAGAATGCAAGAAACAGTTACTACTACCATAAATTCCACATATACTTTTTAAATCCCACAATTAATCGTGCTTTAATTGGTGGATTTCCTCTACAAAAAAATCTGCAGATTTCTACATAGTGTAAGAGATAGTAACCTTCATGTGACACTTTACACCTGAACAGGTTTCTACATTTTAAACAAATTCTACTGCGTATTCGTCGCTATGACAACTATACAGAATATTTTTTTTCCAAGTGTATAACTGTGGTAGTTCTGTTTTATTTGGAATTGAAAAGCGGATCTCATATTGTCGTATAATGGTTTTGGTTTGCGTGATGCTGTATTTTTCTGAAGTTTAACTTTGAATTATTAATTGCGTTGTGTTGGTTTAAGTAATGGGTTTTGTTACATTTGTGTTGCAACTAAAATTATATTTTCAGTGACTAGTTACCGGTATTGAAAGAGACATTAAAATTGTCGTTATTATAATATTTTTTTTTTGGGTTAATATTGCTTTAGGAGGGAGGAAATAGTTTTGAAAAAAGATACGGGATCAAATAGCTTGTAACTAAACAGTACACACATTAGATAGTTAGTACAAATATTTTGTCTCGTACAAAACTTCGAGAATTCGGAGGTTTTTAATTTTTTTTTTAAGAATACTCTAAATCATTAATGGAATATCAAACATTGTTCAAATATTAAATTTACACAATTGTATCCCTTCCAAAGCATATTTACATCGACGTACAATCATAAAGTTAGATAAAGGTATTTTGGTACGTATTACCAGATTTTTTTAAAAAAAATATTTATTTATATCTTTTAAACTGGTGTTAAAATGTTGTATTTATTTAATTATTTACTTCACATTATTCGGTTCGTTACAAACCTTATTTTTCAAAAAAAAATCTGCATTCTATAAATGTAACGATGTCAAGTTTACGTTGAAATACGGAAATAGTTCTGTAAAATGCACTCTGAGCATTGCATTGACTTCAACTTTAAAAATAAAGTTAAACTACCCTTTCGAGAAAGCCATAACCTAGTTTTTATCAAAGCGCTTAGTTTCTGGGTTACACTCAATTTTTAGGTGTGGTTACCATAATTTGATAGTCCCATTTAAAATGATTTTTTTTTTGCTTATTTTTGTTACAAAATAATTATTATGCGGTTTGGTGAAAAATCGGTGAAAATTGTATTTAAAAAAAGTATATAAATAAAATGCAAATTAAGAGGCTTACTTTTAAAATTGTCTGCTCTAAAGAGCATTACCAATGAGTAAACGTCTTGGACCATTATAAAAAAATATTCGATTACACTTTTTAAAAAAACTGGTTATTTAGTGTTTTTTTTAAAATCAAATATTCAATTCGAAATATCTAGAGTATACTTTCACCATTTAAATGTTTTTCAAATAATAATTCTTTAGCAGCTTAAATAGGAGATTTCAAATTCCTAGAATCAAAAAATATCTGAAACAATGAAGAAAAAATCGTCTGAAAATATCAACTAGCTGCTGAAACTTGAGCTTAATCAACGATGCAGCCGCCATACCTCTTTATTTTTTTTTAAACTTAATGAATTGAGACGTCCACACACACAAAACACGATATCAGATTTGCCTACTAACTCGTGACCATATACTCGTGACCCATTCACATTTGACATTCAAAGGCCCTACCCATTTCTAAGCGTGTGATTCTGTCCGTTAGCAATTGAAATAAATATAGGAGTAAATGCTATCCCGTTTTGAATTTTTAATGAGAAAAAGTACTTAAAAACATTAAAATTTCAATAGTTCTTTGCTAATCTACAGCTTGCGGTTTCTTTCTTGCACTTATTTATCGTTACATTGAAGAATCATGTCTTTTGAAAAAAAAAAAATGTTTGTAAAATTGTTGTAAAACCAAATGTTTGTTTTAAATAAATGAATGTATGAAAAACATGAAAAAAAATTAACTCTGAAACAATTTTATAAAAAAAATTGACCCTAAAAAATTCTTCACCCTTGCATTTTTAGATGTTTAAAAATTGATTTTATCTTCTTAAAGCAAATAAAGTTCCGAAAAAATTATTGTTATAATTTATTCAAAAGTTATGATTTCAATTTTTCCCCTTAAATTTTAGTTTTAAAAAAAGATTTTTCTCCGTGTTTTTTACCATTTCATTCTGGATGCATAATGAATCTATTCCGCAAATTTTAGATTTTTAGAATAAAAAAAATAAAAGTTGGAACTGAAAAGGTTATTAAAAGTACGCAAAGTGTTCCCCTAATTGTTTTTAGCAGTGTAGATATGTTAAGCATCATATCATGCTACACCCTATCTTTCAGGAAGTTTACCGTAAATATGATATTAATCATCTACCTTTACCACAATTACCTTAAAAACTTCCGAAAACACAATCGCGTGCTTTTGTAAAAACAGGAAGTTATAAAACACTTCTAACCTACTTAAAAACAGCCGGTGATTTTTACGGCAAAACTGCATGTTACAAAAATAAGGCACGTAGAATAAAATTTCTTGTCCTAACGAACGATTGCTATTTTGGGTGGAAATGGTAGGCTCTGCTGGTATTCATTCTTATTTCGCAATAGTTGCCGTTAATTTGTAACGGTTTTTGTGTAGTCAAGGCCTAATTTATCGTTTATTGTTTCAATGTTTTCCCTAAAGTAAAGTTTCTTTCTGATTTTCTTTATTCACTGATACTTCTATCACTGACTGTTTCGTACGAAAAAAAAGTACATGGTACATTTAATATCACCCTTCTTTAGAATGGGCTTGTTAAAAACAATTTGTCAAAGAAAACAAAACAACCAATGAAATCGCAGTGTGGAAAACGTGGCATCATAAGAAATGTTCCCATTGGCATGTCTACAGGCAACCTATTGAATAATGACCTAATTAAATAATGACTAGCGAGCAGCGTATTTAAAAATGTGCTCTTTTTCAAAATTAATTTTCTAAATTTTCTAATTTAAAGTCTGAAGTGTGCATTAAAATGCCTTAACGAACCTTTCTTGTGAAAAAAAATTCTAGTCCTAACGAATTATAGCTATTTTGGTTTGAAATTACTGATGGCTCTTCGGGGCTGGGGAGCCCAGTCGGTTAAGCACTCGCTTAGCATGCGGAAGGTCCCAGGTTCGGGTCCATGCATCGCCAAAATAGCTGCCGACCTATAAACGGTCCGTGCAGCCAAAAATGTCCGACGAATAATACCCCGTGTAAGGGAGTGTACGTTAAATATCCTTCAAAGTCCTAACGCTGCGTACGATGTCGCCCTTAACGGTTGCGTTGGGTGCCTATTCAGGTGTGGCTCGTCACCTGACTGTGGTTCTAAAATACGACGCCCGTCGCCAATAGCCCTCGTGTAGCTCTAGTGCGACGATAATTCAAACCAAAACCAAAAAAACTGATGGCTCTTCTGGCATTCATTCTTATTTAGCAATGGTTGTCGCTAATTTGTAACGGTTTCTTGTGGTCAAGGACTAATTTATTGTTTATTGTTTCAATGTTTTTCCTAGAGAAAGTTTCCTTCAGTTTATTTTTTCTTATTCACTGACTGTTTAGTCCGAAAGAAAGTGCATGGAACATTTAAGTTCATGTTCACACTCTTTAGAATTGACATGTCCATAGGCAACCTAATTGTATAATGACCTAATTTTAAATAAGGACTAGTGAGTAGCGTATTTAACCTTCCAAACAGCTTAGAAATGGGCAAATTATGAATGGTTGTTGACACTGCTTTAATTTTAAATTAAGTTTAAATTCAAATAACGTATTTTTTTCCAAACTGAAAAAAGTACAACGTGAATGAAAATTTATCTATTACCTTAACCTTAAATTTTAAAAATTTAAGGTTATTGTAAGAAAGACTGATGCACAAAATGTGGAAAAGGTCTAACGATCGAGGGGGTAAAAAATGAGTTATTTTCCCACTTAAAGTGTGCTTTAAAAATTTGAGTTGCTACTGATATCATTAAACACGCTTAATTTACATTTTTGCTAAATAAATTGAATAAACTCATTCAAAATATTTAATAATTTAAACAAATGTAGTTTAAACCCAATTCTGAGATCCTTAAAACTCAGACAGAATTATAGAGCTAATATTCAGAACAGTTAAAAAAACAACGGATGCCTCATGATTTCCACATCCCCTGACTAGAAAAAAAAGCTCTCATCAGGATATTAAATGCAATTTGCGATATTGCATTAGGCCGAAGCGGTTTGTCCTCTTTTGTTATGATATACATGTAGGTGGACAGATGACTGAACAACAACACAAGGATGACTAATTGAGGACGTCCTTCTGTTTATAAAAAAAAACGTATTTTGTCGTAGAGAAAATAGGAAAAAAAAATGGTTTAGCAATAAGTGTGATCAAGATTGTCCTTCATTGATACGTATATCAATTAACTAATTGAGGCACTAAATAATAATATTGTCACCAGCGACCTCGGGTGCTGAGATACAGTATATTGTGATAATATTGTTGGGGTTTTATTTGTTTTATTTCTCAAGTACAATGTGTGATTCCTTAATATTTTTCTTCGTTTTCTTAGTCATTTAACCACATTTAAATGAAAGCCCATGAAATATCGATGCAAATGAACGAAATTTGTTTAACCCATTTGTGAATATTATTTTCACCTTCCTTACTACAAAGATTAATTTTAATTTCGATTCGTTTTTGTTCACTAAAATGTTCGAAATGTTTGTTCAGAAATTGTAACTAAAATTATCAATTTTTTTTGCCAATAATTGTTAATTAGTTAAAGTTTAAGAATATTAAGTTAGCTTTAACATTTTTAAAAATCCTGCAAAAAACATAAAATGTTTTCCAAAATATTCCAATTGCACGCGTCTTTACTAAATCTTGTGGGCATAACAAAACATAACTTGGGCATACCATTTAAACTTGCAATAAATTTTCCAAAACAGTCAGAAAACTTTAGTTCAGCGAGGTAAACAAGCATAATCTTGCAGTATTTCAAGGCACCCCTGAGAGGAAGTCAGATGGCTCCCCAGGGAGTCGCGAAGCACATTTGAGGAATCTCTATATAAAGGCATACCATAAACCCTGGTATTGAGTTACAACTTTCAAGATCAGGAGTTACGTAAGAGTCCTCTTATGTAACTCTCCCCTTACTGATTACCATTTCTAATAAATTCTTATAATGTACAGTATCTATTCCACTCGTATGTCATACTTGCCACATAAAAAATAGGAGTTATACGCGGCAGGCATCTTAATGGTTTTTGGTTTGACAAACATCTTATAAACACTAGAGTGATTTATAGAATTATAACCCTACGTTTTTTGCCCTGTACCCAACATAATGACTTGGATTTTTTATATTTTATTCAACTTTTATTTTTGCAAAAAAGTCCTGTCAGTTTAGAGAGATTATTTTTGCATGGCAAATTTCTTTGCCAATTGTCGAAAAATAAAGTTTGTCAAAATGCAACTTCGCCTAATTGAACTTTTTAAATTTAACATTAGAACATTTTTTCTCCTATTGGGTTGCAATTTTGGGGGTTTATCCTTTTTGAAGACTCGGCATATTTCCCAGAACTGAGAACCATTTCTTTGTGGCACCTTCTGGGCAACTCTCGCTACCAATTTTGAAGCACAGATTACAATGAATCTGGGCTTTCTGTGGATGTTAAATTATGCTGAGAGAACCCAAGCCAAATGGGCCCTATTTATACTAAAACTAAGATACTTAATTATGACAAAAATTCCTGTGTTGCAGGTTTTTTCCATATTAACGCGTTTTTCTAACGTGACCTTGACACAAACCCCTTTGACAAACTTCTTATTTCTTTCGATTAAATCAATGGTACTTCAACTCTTAAAAATAAAAACAACCAACTTTGCAATGTCCTTTAACACGCCATTCTGTTTTTATGTAAGACGTCGATTCTTAGCGGTGTTCTGACCTTTGTGCTACTAGCTTCTGTCTGGCCTCACTCTTAAAAAGAATAACCAAATGATCTACATCTCAATACAGTGGTTTGCCATCACTGTACTGCAGTGGGATAGTAAATAGCAGCATCTAGACTTATGACTGGACCCATAGATATCATCATAGTTAAAGTATTAGGTTGGCAGATCAAGTGATCTCTAATGCTAACGACGGGATGCGCATGGGGGCCAAAATTGGAAGGCCATGGGGCCAGTGTTGCCACCACTTTAAGGAGAAAAGTGCTACGAAAAATAAAATTTAATTCTAAAATTAAAAAAATAAAATAAAAATACTAGCTGCATTTTGGGATATTTTTAGTAACTTTAAAAAAACGTGAAGCGCTTTTCTAGCATTTTTATAATATTTTTTTGTTATTTTAGAACTAAATTGATTTTTTTCGTAGTATTTTTCTCCTTAATGGGATGGCAACACTGTTGGTCCCATGGCCCTTCAATTTTGGTCTCCATGCGCGTCCCGTCGTTAGCATTGGAATTCACGTGATCTGCCAATCTAATACTTTAACTATGATATCTATTCTTGGACCATTGTTGGAAACACTCAACAACTGTTACCTAAATTTTAGAAAGTTTACTGAAAGAATGATTATTTCAGAGAAAAAAAATATTCAATGTATTGTAAATGTTACTGCAGTTTACCTGCTGAATGTAATCGACAATATGTAATTGCGGTTTGTATTTATATAGAAAACAATATTAAACATACTTGGTTTTCTAAAAACATATCGAAATTCACTAAGAAAAAAGCCATTTTAAAATTGAGTAACTTCGAACCTATATGAGAGAAATATTTAATTTTCTCGATCATTAAATGACGAGACTAAAAATCGCGTTACTTTAAATTAAAAATAACTCACATTTTGAAGATAAGTGAAGTTTTACATTCGTCATTTCTGCCGTGGGCAGGTAAACTGCAGTAATCGCAACAATGAGTTGAAAGTTGAAACCATTTTTGATCTGAAATTTTAAAAAAATTCCAGTATGTTATCTCAACCCTTTCAGTCCCAAAAATTTACTACACTACAGAAACATCTGATATTCACAAAATAAGCTTATTTTAGGTCAAATATGCGAATTCCATATGGAAAAAAATCCATTTAAATTTTTTATATGGTTTTTGAAACAATGCCAAAATTCTTTAACTGTGGAAAACAAAAAAAATCAAAATATATATATTACCTAAAAACACTTCGAGTTATATATTTTAAGGTATCTGACCATATTAGTATTAAAAAAAAATTTAGTGATTATTTTAACCGAAATAGTTTAAATTGTGTTTTAAATATGTGGAACTGAAGTGAACTTATACAAAATCAGGAGAAACGCTTGTTGACTATTTTCTAAATAAAAAAAAATAGTAGTTCTGACTTCTATTGAGATTAAAGTAAAATTTTGTCTGATAGAACTAAGTGTGAAGAATCGAATGACGTGTGTTTGGATGTCATAACGAGACATAAACATTTTGAAAAAAATATTGAAAGTGATGATGCCAAATGGCATCACTGGGACTGAAAGGGTTAATTGTTAGAGTAATTGAGTGCTTGCAACAATGGCCCAATTCATTGTGGAAGTTAGTGCAGTTTACCAGCCCACGCCAGATTTGATGGATAAATGGATGGTTCAATTTAAAATTCGACAACTAAAAAAAAAAACAGCTTTGATTGAAGTTGGACGGTACGGGTAGGGGTAGGGTATTTTACATATATATTTCGACTTGTGTGCTTGCTCAGTGAGCCGCTTATAAGTCTTCGTCAAGTAAGACAGACACAGAAAGATTTTTTACTGTCACAAAGAGAGGAAATACACCCAGGGCGAAGGCGGGAATCGAACCCGCGCCCGTTACAGCACGCAGACTGCTGGCCTGTGATGCTTACCACTCGGCCATCCGGGCCCCACGGTACAACTGTTCAATTTTTGCTCCTGGTATATTTTAGTTTAATATCAGCACTTTTATCCGTCACTTATCTTTAAATTTCTTAACATTACTAACAAATTGATATAACCTCCTATAATAAAAAAAAAAAATCACGCTATATTTCTTCGCGAATTCAATTTTAAAATTTTAGCTGTTAGTAGAAAATGTTTGGCAACTTATATTTTACTTTTTACTAGTCCAATTTTAACTCCATTTTTTTTAAACTTTAAATTATTTGTAACTTGCAATTTTTACAAGCCAACTATCGATGTGGTTCTTATAGATTTCGCATCACGAGGAAGTAAAATCAACGACATTGACTTAGGAAATGGTTCGTTTCCGTATTCTTTCGTCTGGTTTTGGATTGGGTTTTGATTGCTTGATCAATGCCAATTTCGCATTTGGATATATTTTGGTTTGTATATTGGACCCGTTTTGTTTTTCGGAAATGAGGACAAAATATATTTTGAAAGGATTGATAAATAAATTAAGGTAACTCTTCGAATTGATGTTTTTTTTTTTTAACAATTTCTTTAAATGATTTTTCAAAGATCATGAGACTATATGAGAAAGCATAAAAAAAATACAAAATTACCACAACATCAATAGTCAAAGTTTTTCATGCATTTAAATATTTATAATTTTTTAAAAATAAAACATGTTTTTTTCCAGGAGCATAATAAGCTTTTTTTTTGCAAAAAAATATTCTATTCCAAATTTATTTTATGAATAATAAGTCTTATTGTTTAATACATTTTCCAATTAATTTTGACCATGGAGAAGAATTAAAGCAATTCAAAATGAAGGCTCATTACGTATTATCTCGTCGACCTGCCCACATTCCCTTTGGTGCTAATTTTTCTATGATAAAAAATAGTTTTTAAAAAATACGTCGTTAATATAATTTAGGATATATTTTTATCCATATTAACTTTTATCTAATTATTAAGCGTTTTTTCGTTTTTATGGGTGTTTCTACGTTAAATATTGTTTAATATTAAAATGATTATAAATGAACCTGTGATATATCGTGCTTGCCGATACATTATGACTTTAGGACTTTTTTGGTGGGGGGCAAGATCGCCAAGCACTGCGACTTTAAGTCTATTGTACTAAACCCCAGAAATGACACAAGCACAAGAGACACACAAAGAAGAGACGACACAAACACATAGACAAATAACAACATTTATTGACAGTCACAAACATCCATGCCTGACCGGGATTCAAACCCGACCCCAGCAACTCCAAAGGCTAGAATCCTGACGAGTGTGCCACCGGGGCGGCTTGCCGATACATTAGGTAACTATTTTTTACATTAGGTAACTATTTTAAATCTCAACTTCCCGGTTACTGACTTTAATTTCATATCCCATTAGCAAACAATCTCACTCAAAGCAGACGCGTGTAGAACGAAATCGATATCAAAACCATATGGACGCCCCCCTATTCGCAATGTAACAATTACACAACAAACTGCTCTTTCATGCAAAAAACCCTGAAACGCTACCAAATAAAGCGGGATAACGTGACCATTACAGAAAATGAAACAACAAAGAGGGAATGTTACCTTGCGTGGAAAAGAGGTCCATGTAAAAAAACACGATTTTTCTTAATAAAAAAATTACCGTAGTATGTAATTCAATTAAAATTTTTTTGTCACAATAACTGGAAAGGATTGAAGTCATTGCTTATTATTGTCAAATAAATTGTAATTGATTTAATCAAACAAATTTAAAGTTAATCCAAAATAAAACATATTAAATATAGATAATTAAGAACTAGTATAATGATTGATTTTATATATTTATCGAGATGATTACTGGAATATGTGTATTTATTTAATTTTTGTGTAATAAATATACTTATTTTATTTACGGAATAAATACAAATGCTTCATTTAAAACACGTATTTACCGGGGGGGGGGGATGTGAATATTGGCAATAACTAGCCTAAATCTAATTATCTAATTCACAACGAAAGAATGACTCAATTTATTATATTTTGTCACTTTTATTTTTCGTTATTGTATTTCGTCATTTTTCCATTCAAAATCCAGACCATTTTTTTTTCAATTAAGCCAATTTTCATGTATACGTGTGCTTACCACTTTTACACTTCCACCACTTTCAAACTTACTTCACTTTTAAACTTACATCACTTTTAAACTTACAATACTTTAAAACTTACACCACTTTCAAACTTACACCAATTTTGAAATGTTGGTGGCACCTGTTGTGTTTGGGTGTCCGATACGAGAGACGTGTCCACAGTGCGTTGACCCCTCGCGGTGCCTCAGGGGCTGCCTTATACGGATCAATCTCGGGGAAGTTCTACACTGGGGATCCGGTTTTTGAGACGAAAGGGTTGTTAGGGGGGGGGGGGGGTGCAGATGTAGTCCGCTGCATACAGTTTGGGTGTAAGTACATATGACTAGTAAATAATTTTATTATGTATATAATAATTGGTTTATTAAGATTAATATGCTTGTTATATAGAAGCCGTATAGTATGTGTGTAAACAGCAAAAATACTGGGGATCCGGTTTTTGAGATGAGAGGGGGTATGTGGATGTATAGCTTACTATATAGCTTTCACGCAAATTACATATAAATCATAAAATGGTTTATATTAGTTATATAATTATTGGTTTATTAAAATAAGTGCGATTGTTAAGCCGGAGTATGTGTGTTATCCGCAATGGCGTGTATATCGGGTATGCAATTTTAATAATTATTATAATTGATATATTAATTGATATAGTAATTTATTTAAGGTTAAGTATTAAATTTAAATTATTCCAGACATTTAAAAATACATTTTGTTGACTATGGTAATGAAAATTCAGAAGGCTTGATGGAATTCAGGATTTTGTCGATGCCCGAACCTGGGGCGCCCGCATATAAGGCGGACGCCTTTACCGACTGGGCTGGGCATCCCACGATAGAAAGAAAATCACCAAACGCAATCTTGCTCTAGTTTAATCTTTAAGCGTCGCCCTCAACGTTGCCTACTCAGGTATCGGCTCGTCACTTGACTGTGGTTTAAAATTATGACGCCAATAGTCCTCGTGTAGCTCTAGCGAGACGATAATTCAAACTAAGCTAAACTGAACTTTTGCTCTACCTGATTGCACTCTCAAAACAAAAGAGTGACTTCCACTCCTATAGGAGAAGTGCATTTTCGACACTGAAAAGGAGTGAAAACTAATTCCTAATAAATCGCTTGTAATCGCCATAAATCGCTCCTAATTGACTTAAAATCGCTCGTTTATTGTTAAGATTGTTGGAGGTTTGACAAAAGGTAAAAATAAAAGAGTGAAATCCATTCCTGTAGGACAAGTGCATTTCCGACACCGAAAAGAGTGAACATTAACTCAGACTGAATTTAAAATCACTCGTTTGTTTTAAGGTGGCCGATCACCTTTGAAAGCAAGTTTCTGAAAATTCTATTCCAACGATGACGTTGAGGGATTTTATTATTAGTTATAAATAAAAAAAATAGTTTTAAGAAAGTAAATCATAAAAAAATGATTTTTTTTTTTCAGTATTTGTGGAAAATTATAGAAAAATATGCTTCAAAAATCACGCTTTCAGTTATTATTTTTTGCGTAATACGTAAAGCGTTTTGAAAAAATATATTCTATTAAAATCTCTATTCTATTATCGGTTCTATTAAAAACTAGAGACTAAAACGAAACAGATTTAGAAAGCTATAGGTTATTTCATATTAAAAGGCAAAAAAAAAAATGTTTTACATGTAGTCGATTTTTGCTGAAAAAGGGTGATCGGATACAAGGGGGTTCAATACCCAAAAATCGTGGGAAAAAATCAAAACAAAAATTAATGGCTTAAAATACTATTACAACCTTTAATAATAATGTCACAAAGTATCAAGACGATTGGAAAAATATTTTTGACATTAAAAGCCATTTTAATGTCATGGCTTCGTAAGGAAATGGGTTAACAATAAAAACTTTAAACGCGTTTTTCTCAGAACTTGATTTTTTGAACTTCGATGTACCTTTTCTCAAAAACTATGCTATGTTTTCTCGTAAACTTTTTTCATATGATGTAATACATAGTATAGATTAATCCGAGGTTATAAATTTTAATAAAACTAAAGTGAAAAAAAATTTATGGGGCAAAAAAGTGAACAATTTCATGATTTTTTGGGTACTTTAACACTTATTTTATTTTAAAAAATCTAACTGTTATTTAGAAAAAACTTTTAACCTCAGATTAATATATAAGGTTGGTATAACACACACAGAAAATTTTAAGATGATCTGATCAGTAGTTATTGTGAAAAGGTACATTGCAATTGGCCAATTTAACATTACCGATATACAACATACTGAACTCCCTTAAAGGTGTACATAACCTGAACCCTAGTCCGAACCCTGCTGACGGTCCTTCCTTTCTGTGCTTGCAGGTGCCTCCAGGAGAAGCGATGCATGAGCATGCCGAGCGTCGTCTCGCTCTCGACTGGCTCGTCCACCGGCACCCCGAGGGAGCACCGGTCCCGCATGCTGCGGATGCAGGACCGGCGGTTCCGGCACCGGTTCGCCTCGCAGCTGCCCGAGGACGAGAGGCTGCTCAACTGTGAGTTGCTCTCTCTCTCTTGCTCTACTGTATTAAGCCAGTAATCCATTCACGCTGTAGCTATGCTGTAGCTGGATTTTGTGACGTCATTTGCTGTATCTAGCGTGGATGGAAGTTTCTTGACTTGTGGGTTATTTCTCTCAATAAAAAGTAAACAAACAAGAATATTGAGTTAAAAACCAAGGACAATTAAAAACTAAATGACTCTTATGACTGCTCATGCCCGAAATCAATTTACAGCTTTGATATCGCTTGGAAAACGATTCAAAAATCCAGCTTCAGAAGTACAGCTTTGACCACGCGCGCATGCGTACTAGTGACAGTTACGTCACAAAATCCAGCTACAGCATAGCTACAGCGTGAATGGATTACTGGCTTAAGGGTAGACTGACCAGTGAGTGAACAGGCCCCAGTGAATGAACAGTTGGTAAATAGTATAATTAAAAAATGAGGATTGAAAATCATTCCTCTAGATGGATTGGCAACACTGACTCCTTCCATGTAGTAGGAAGCTATCTGACACATGGTTGGTTGACTTGATCATTATATCCTGGTGTTCATTCACTGGCGAACGCAGCGCCTTAACTGTTCATTCACTGGTTAGTCTACCCTATTTGGGAAATTTTATAGTGTTTTAAAGTTGCCTACACACGGATGGAATGGACATGTGAACTATCGGAAAAACCTCACCACTTCTACGCCAAGACGTTGCTGAAGACTTGAGGATGTTTCCAGTTCTTGAGGTCGACTACAAATCCCAAAGATTGATTCATGGTTTTTTTTCGTGGGCTGTAATAATTTCAGATAATTAAAATCTTCTTTTCCGCGAACAAACCACGCTCCGCAACGTTAAAATTGTCATTTTGTAATGGTCTATAATAATCTATCCAAATTGCCATTGCAAAGTTCCAACCGTGATCAAAATAAGCTGACACTTCTACTTACTGAGCCTTGGCTCTTTGTCTTGAGTTTTTTTTTTTTTAAGTTACATTTAGTGCTAGTTCAGAATTTCACCCTTGTCCCAATCCTCTTAACTTTTAAGTTTTTATAATGCTTATTGGCTGTGTTAAAAATCCAGAAAGAAGTCAGAAATAGGTAATACAACTAATTTGTGGTGCTGCCATCTGTCGGATAGTGATATATCAAATTAATATGCTATTAATTGGATTTAAAAATTATTTTAAAATAAATGCGAAGTTAAGTATGAATTTTAATTCATAAGAAAGTTAGTAATTTCTACTTAAGTTTTGAAGTCTTTAATTAAAAAGCTATATTTAATCCAAGTCAGTACACATAATCAGAGAAAAAATTTCTCTTAGAGAATTACTAGACGCACACTAGTGTTTCACCAGTTGGGAAGACAATGACATATTTTTATAAATTATGACCAATTATTTTTTTTTTAAATTTTTATTGACATAGAAAATTGAATTTTTTAAAGTTATTGATCAAGATTTTATTTTTTTGTGACAAACCTATTTTTGTTTGATTTTCAGATTTCTCCTGTGCCCTTGTATCGGACATTCTACTTCAAGGTCACCTGTTCATCACTAAAAACTACTTCGCCTTCTACTCTAACATATTCGGACACAAAAAACAAGTACGTGACTATGGTTTATCAAAAACGCTTATAATTCAGTATCTTGAAAGCCTTGAATAATTTGTCTTTAAATTGCACTCCTAAAAGAATTCATGGAGTTATATATATATTTTTTAGATTCTGATACCAGTGACGGACGTGGTGAAAATAACCAAAGAAAAGATCGCCAAATTTATTCCCAATGCCGTTGGAGTGTACACTGAATCTGAAAAGGTATGTATATAAGTTCTGAAAAAACTAGTATATCCAATTTTTATGTTACTTTAATAATAATACTGACACAATATGTTTTTGGTTCCATTATACAATCAATTTCTGATACTGGTAAATCGTACTATTAGCGAATATTCTCATAAAATCTAAATTTAAAACCGCAATTACATATTTAGATCTTTACATAAATGTATGCATTAAATCACAATTATTTGAGTTTTAAACTATATTATTTTTAAAGTCACTTGTAATTTTGTCTAGACCCTCAATATTCTCAATTTCGAAATATAATCCTCAAAGATGTAGATGTGTGGAAATAATTACATTGAAAAGGAATTTTCCTTCGATACCAATGTGACTGAAAAGTACAGGGTAATTCTGCATAGTTTTACATTTTCTTGATTGACTATATATATTATCGCGAAATGTTATAGGTTAATGGTAAATTTTTTTAAGCATCCAATTGTGTATTGTGAACAATTCTCGCATTACAACTTCCACATACTTTAAAAAATATCTAAATTCGATTATTCGATTAATCGACTGAACAAAAAAAAAAAATGTCAGATGCATTTTCGATTTAAAAATCAATAAAAACAGAAAATTATAGCTATAATTTTGAGTTTTTGTCATGACAAAGCGTAATAAAGCCGTATTGAAAATCAAATTTTAATTAGGATATACATTGCACAAACATGAAATATTGATATTCAGTTTGAAAAATTGATTTTTATTTTGAAAATTGCAAACCTTGTTCTGATGAATTGCTTGATGTGTTCTATAAATGATTGTATTCTCCAAAATATGACAAAGACATAAACATGGGGTCCGGCCCGTTGATTGGCGATTTCATCCAATTAAATTTACCTTTATCTAAACTCGCCAATGAACGGTCCGGACTCTATATCTTAGTCCCACTAGGCATAATGTGAGTTTTGCAACTACGTCCTCCAAATCACGTTGCTAGGAAATTAAAAACTTATGAAACAACCTTCATTACAAAGTAATTACTGCAGCCGAGTAAAGCATCAATAATGAAATAGAGATCACTTATAATGAAAAACGATATAGACGAATGAGTCAATTTATACTGCCTCATTTTCAAAAACATTTTAGCCAAAAAGATCGATTTGTGAATGTAAATCAAACTGATTGATTTCCTTTAAATAAAAAAAGCTGGGGAATTGCTATGTTTCACATTATTTTCTGCTGATTTGTTTAGTATATCAATAGTCAATAGTTAGAAAAGTTAGTGGTTAAGTCAAATAAGAATCTGTATTACTATAAGCGCAGTTAATTTTCGTTCTACTCAATAATCGTCTTATATTTGCAGTCCTACCATAATTTTTAATTTCAGGTACAAAAAAAAACTTGTAAAATTTATTTTTTCAAAATAACTTTAAATGTTTGCCAAAAGGTTTATAAGGTTTCTAGAATTACGAAAAAAAGTTCAGCAAAGCTCATTTGTAAAAAACAAAAAATAATAATAAGAGATAATTTAGAATTCTGTTTTGAAATTATATAAGAACCAGTCTATTAGTATTATAAGAAAAAGTGGTAAAGAAATCTTAATGTTTTTTTAAAGTTATGCCCAAGGGACATAAGATTAAAAATTATGGTAGAATTGCCCATATCGTAGACGATTTTTGGGTAGGGTGTTTCTACACTCTTAAAACGAACGAGCGACATTTTAACTCAGTCTGAGTTAATTTCACTCCTCCAGTCTGGAAAATGCACTTACCCGGAAGGAGTGGATCCTTTGTGTGTTAAACCTCCAACAGGATCACTTCAAACGAGTGATTTTAACTCTGTCTGAGTTAATATTCACTCCTTTTCAGTGTCGAAAATGCGCTTCTCCAACTGGAGTGGATTTCACTCTTTTGATTTAAGAGTGTAAGGACCAGTCTATTAGTATCATAAGAAAAAATGGTAAAGAAATCTTAATGTTTTTTTAAAGTTATGCCCAAGGGACATAAAATTAAAAATTATGGTAGAATTGCCCATATCGTAGACGATTTTTGGGTGTGTTTCTACAGATTCAATTTACAATCTGAACGAGACGGATTTGTTTGTGGAACCTTACCTAAAAATTAACGAATATCATTAAAGCCTACGTTTCCGAATAAAAACTTAAGTTTTTCAAATTCGTTTTACATTTATTTATTGCACAAATAAACTTCCACAAAAAAAAAATTGAAGCATATCCATCATGGAAAAAAAAAATCGGAGTGTCATCTTGTCAAGCATCAAAGCGTCTCACGTGTTGTAGCTCTCGTTAGCGGTTGTAATGAGAGACGTGCGATCGCCGAAGCGTCACGTCAAGGCACTTCCTGCATAAACATTAAACAAGCATCCTGTCGCACGAGAGGAAAATTCTTTCTGTCCTGTTAGCATAACACATTCGCCGCGGATGATGCACTAGGGCCAGGGCCTGCTCTTCCATAAGGCCTGTTAGGCCCGGGCCTAGGGCCCCCAAATTTTAGGGGCCCCTAAATTTAAGTTTCTATTATGCTAAATGCTGTAAATCCCCAAAATATCAGTAAACTAAAGAAATTCGGATACTACACTCAATTTTTGCTCAATTTTAAGTGAGAAATTGACCTGACATTATTGTTTTGATCGATGTTTGTAAGGAAGCCTATAAAATTGTATAAAAAATTTTATACATGGGTCATATAGCACCATCATTATTGAAAATCATACATAAAATTTTCCGTAAAGGGCCCCCAAATTAGGTTGTGCCTATAGACTGAGATTTCCTAGAGCATTCCCTGACTAGGGCCTTCATCGGCAATCTGCGGCCCTTTGGAGTTTGGAAGCATTCACTCTTAAAACAAACGAGTGAATTTTACTCAGTCTGAGTTAATTTTCACTTCTCCAGTGTCGAAAATGCACTTCTCCTACAGGAGTGGATCCTTTGTATGTTGAAAATGCTACAAGATCACTCAAAACGAGTGATTTTAACTAAGTCTGAGTAAATATTCACTCCTTTCCAGTGTCGAATATGCACTTCTCCTACAGGAGTGAATTTCACTCCTTTGTTTTAAGAGTGTTCAAAATTTACGTGATGCTTTTTAGGGGATTAGGTTTGGTTTGAATCATCGTCGCACTAGATATACACGAGGGCTATTGGCGACGGGTCGTATTTTAGAACCACAGTCAATTCACGAGCCGACACCTGAGTAAGCGACATACTACGCATCGTAGAGACTTTTGAAAAAAAAATAATAACTTGCACTCCCACCACATGCGTTATTATCGTCGGACATTTTTGGCTGCACGGGCCGTTTAAGGTCGGCAGTTATTTTGGCGATTCCCGGACCCGAACCTGGGACCTACACTCTTAAAACGATTTTCACTCCTCCAGTCTGGAAAATGCACTTCTCCTTTTGGAGTGGATCCTTTGTGTGTTAAAACTCCGACAGGATCACTCCAAACGAGTGATTTTAACTCCGTCTGAGATAATATTCACTCCTTTCCAGTGTCGAAAATGCACTTCTCCTACTGGAGTGGATTTCACTCTTGTTTTAAGAGTGTAGTGCATGCTAGGCGAAAGCTTAACTGACTGGGCTCACCAGCACCGATGCTTTTAGGGGGGAGGAAGGGGTCGAGCCGATAATATCACTAAATCTCACGTTGAAGGTGGGGGTAGGGGGGCTTTCGTCAAATTTCAAATTAATTTCCTCTGCGAAAAACAACTTGAACTAGAGCAAAAAAAAGATAGTTCAATTCGAGGTGGGAGAGGGGTTAAATTGTCAAAATCACATCATGTGATATTTGCCCCTTCAAAGATATTTAAGTGGCCAGCATATAAATTGTAGGTATGTTTAACTATGTTAAACGAATAATATTGATTTTGCTTTTCGTAAAATATTACCAACCCAATTAATATCAACATTCGAAACATTCAATGTAGGGTCAAGTGGGGTAAGTGTGATAGGGTTTCTGCATTTTTCATTAAGAAAATTCATTCTCTGCTTCAAGTAAATTCAGAACGTACATATGTAGAAAAAAAAATATATGTTTGAATTCCAATTTTAAGTGTACAAAATTTGCATTTCAAAATCCATTGCTGTTTTATCACCACTTACCCCACATAGAAAGACCCACATAAAAAGAAGACAGTTGCACTTAAATTCAAAAGCTCAAAACTTTCTTTAAACAAATATAAGGTCAATATTTCTTTTTAGTTTAATTATAAGTGGTCTAATGTTATATATTACAAACTTTCAGATTTTTAGAAAGATTTCCAAAGTTACAAGAGCTGTTTATCACACTTACCCCCAATCACACTTACCCCACTTGACCCTAATTAATATATAAATATGAATAATATTCTTTCTATTTGTAGTATGTGTTCGGATCCATGTTGTCCAGGGATACAGCTTACCGTGTCATACAACAGATCTGGATTCACTCCACAGATCCAGTGAGTCATCATTTTATTACCCTTTTATTTAATTTAAAGCAAGAAGTTCTAAAAGAACTAAAATAGCCTACTTTCCTGTTACTTAAATACTGACTGAAATTCTTATCGGGAAACAACTAGGTTCGTAACAGTAAGTGTCATATACAACCGTTTCTACATAAAATTTATACACATTAGTAACTAAACACAGCATCCAGCTATAATCTATAAACTTCTTAAAGCCAAAATCAACGATTTTCATTTATTTTCTATCACAAATAAAATTAAACAAATTTGGTAACTAAACTTAAACAAATCTGGTCTATCTAGTCTGAACACATATAACACACTCTGTGGAAATTTTTTTAGTTTTATGTAGTTCGTAATTATTTCTGAACACATAGTATGAATTCTGACTTTTAATTGTTTAAAGTGCGTTTTTGAACTAAATCTTTTTCTTTTTAGGGATTAGGATTACCAGATGACAGTGATAGCGAGGTGTCACCTGCTAACATGCTGGTAAGTTTCTTTATTTTTTGACGCCATTTTTACCCTCTGAAATTGACAAAAGTGGTTTGCCCATCGAAGATGTCCATCTCAATTCATGAAATGAAGAGCTTAGTGGACGAACGTGTTTAATGACAATATTGGTAAAGACAATATTGAAAAAGAAAAATGAGATTTGTGTGTCATTGATCATGCAGTGCCCTCCTTTTTAAAGACAAGCTTCCCAATTTTCGCAAATCTTAAGTATATATTTTTTTAATCTTTAGTAAGTACCGTTTTTAACGTACGAAGCGAAAACGAAAAACTTTCAAGCTCATTTTCACTTTTTTACCACTTTGCACGTTCTTGCACTGAGCACTTGAATTTTTATTAGTTTTTAGTTTGAATTTTAAAAAAAATAGTTACTTTTATCGGCGTTTTCATTGGTGGCTTCAAGATAGTTATCTTATTGACTTGTTACTTCTGAATCCCCCAGGCCGGAAATATCACGAGAGTGAGAATTAGTGGGGGAATCCTCAACCCCCGTAATTTTCACGGGAGCGAGAAGGCGGGGATTGATATCATATTTCATAAAACGAGGTTGATAAAAATCTTCGGTTGCAAAGGGTTAAATCGTCACTTAAGTTCCCATTTCTAACTTTGCAAAACAGTAGAAATTTACTGAAAGGTAACCATTGGTGAACTTTTCAAAATCGCGCCAAAAGTCGGCCGATAAACCCAACCGAAATGATAGGATAGGTTTGAATTGTCGTCGCATTCTAGCTACACGAGGGAGAACCGAAAAACGTATTTGTTTATTTAACACCGGCTGTTCGGACTTTCTTGTCTTGTTACATAATATCGGTCTACATAATGTAATGCTGAGATATATGTAACAAGAAAGTCCGAACAGCAGGTGTTAAATAAACACGTTTTTCGGCTCTCCCTCGTGTAGCTAGCTCTAATGCGACGATAATTCAAACCTATCCTATCATTTCAGTTGGGTTTTCGGTCGACTTCTGGCGCTATTTTGGAAAGTTCGCCAAGGGTTACCGTTCAGTACATTTATTCTACCTTTTTGCAAAGTTAGATAGCACATGTGGGAACTTAAGGGGTCTAAGGAGTCTTAAAAATGTGCAAAGAAGGAACTACAAGGTATAGTTTGATCTGTCATGTAATTTTTTAACTACTCAATATACAAGTATAATTTTTTATATGTAATTCTACAAGATTTATTTATTATAAAACAAATTTTAAAATTTATGAAACTTTAGCCAAAACTAAAATAAATGATATTAAACATAAAGCTATTTTAACACATTGTGATTAGGCTTGCGCGGCAAATTTTGAGGTCAAAATTAAAAAAAATTACCAAGAAAATGACTTTATATTGTACAAATATGTACAAACTTGGACTTATACCTGAATTCTCAGCTCAATTTTAATTAGAAATTATTTAAAAATAAATTTAAAATCAAAATTTAAAAAATTTTATTAATTTTTTTAGAAAAAAGTTCTTAAAATAATTTCTAATTAAAATTGAGCTGAGAATTTAGGTAAAAGTCCTAGTTTGTACATACTTGTACAATATAAAGTCATTTTCTTGGTCATTTTTTCAATTTTGACTTCACAATTTGCCGCGCAAGCCTAATCAAAAATGTGTTCAAATAGCTTCATGTTTAATATCATTTATTTTAGTTTTGGCTAAAGTTTCATAAATTTTAAAACTTGTTTTATAATAAATAAATCCTGTAGAATTACTTTTTAAAAAATTATACTCATTTATTGAGTAGTTCAAAAGTGACATGAAAGATCAAACTATGCTTTGTAGTATCTTCTTTGCACATTTTTAAGACTCCTGTGACCCCTTAAATAAACACGTTTTTCGGCTCTCCCTCGTGCAGCTAGCTCTAATGCGACGATAATTCAAACCTATCCTATCATTTCAGTTGGGTTTTCGGCCGACTTCTGGCGCGATTTTGGAAAGTTCGCCCACGGTTACCGTTCAGTACATTTATTCTACCTTTTTGCAAAGTTAGATAGCACATGTGGGAACTTAAGAGACGAAATACTAACCCCCCTCCTCGCATTCCTCAGCTACAGGACGAGGATTCTTCCGTGAGCAGCGGCATCTCTGGCAACCTGGTGTCTGACGACCAAATCGTCGTGACCAGCTCTGACATGGCCACCACCCCTGAAGTGGAGGACACCAAAAAGCCGAACTGCTACGCCACCACGGTGGATGCCACCACCAGGCATCATCCGCCCCCACAAAGGCACCAGAAGCAGCAGGCGGCCAGGAGCGGCGGCGGCCTCAACTTTGCGAAAGGTAATGCTAATACAGTCGCATATGAGTGGGGAACA
The DNA here is from genome assembly GCA_023701765.1 of Hylyphantes graminicola. Classification (NCBI taxonomy): domain Eukaryota; kingdom Metazoa; phylum Arthropoda; class Arachnida; order Araneae; family Linyphiidae; genus Hylyphantes; species Hylyphantes graminicola. The sequence goes on along the minus strand of CM043117.1, from coordinate 68,079,312 downwards.
AGCTAGCTGGGGAACTAAATACACTGCTCAAAACAATTAGGGGAGCACTTAGCGTGCTTTTGTTAACCCTTTCAGATTTAGCGTTTTGTTTTTCATTCTAAAAATCTATTTGTGAAATAGATTCATTATGCATCCAGAACGAAATGATAAAAAACAGGCGAAATTTTTTTTTAACTAAAATATAAGGGGGGGGGGGGAAATTGGAATAAAAAATTAGAGCGATAATTTTTTCAAATTTTTATTTGCAAAAAAAGAGTTGAAATCAATTTTTAAACATCTGAGAAGGCAAGCGTGAAAAATTTAGGGTCAATTTATTTCATAAAATTTTTTTGGTAGTGAATTTTATTTTACCATGTTTTTATTTTCATTTGATTAAAACAAACATTATTTACATCCTCAAAAGACATGATTCTTCCATCTAACGATAAATTCAAGCGGAGCATAGGTTTCCTAAACACCATAATCTTGGCGTTCGTTATGATTGACACTCCTCTTTTTTTTTTTTTTTTTAAATGCGATACGTTAATGTCTCTGTGACATTATATGCAAGCGTGAGAAACGATCGCAACCGCTTCCTTGAGAAAACTAATGTTAACAAAAAATAACTTTGTGTAAACAAGGAGTTAAGTACAGCAAAGAAGTATCTAGATGTCACTAAATTGCCTCAAGAGGAGGGAAAAAAAAACGTTCGCCAATTATACATAATTTTCTGGAATTAGTTGTACATATTACAAGTCGATATTGTGACTATTTTATTCGTTAATTTTACATGCAACTTGTTTTATCTCCCATCTCATCAGCTGAAATGAGCACAGCAGGTCTACTTGAACCCTTAAGGGGGAATGGGCGTGCAGGACCGGGGTTCTCCAAACTCAAGTGCCTCAATGTTGATCCAATGGGAAAAAATTATTTCTTTGCCACATTTCCTCCGCCGGCTCCGGCTGTATTGAATATTTTTACAAGCGGATTTTTTTATGTGATAAATGTAGCTGACTTACAGGTCTCTATCTTCCCACTTTTTGAAATTGCTTCGAATATTTTGTGTAAAATAATTTATTGAATATAAAAAAAAATATTCGTACTAATTTTAAAAAAAATGGGAAGATATAGACCTGTAAGTCAGCTACATGTATCACATAAAAAAATCCGCTAGTAAAAATATTCAATACAGCCGGAGAAATGTGGCAAAGAAAATAGTTTTTTTCCTTATTGGAATAACATTGAGGCACTTGAGTTTGGAGACCCCTGGTCCTGCGCGCCCATTCCCCCTTAAGGGGCCAAGAGCAATGGAGTATAATTTTGCAGTTGAAGTATTACGAAAGTCTTACTGACGAAAAAATAATGGGGTTGTTTTAATTATGTTAGTTAAAATATTGTCCTTTCTAATTCTGTCCTACATTAATAGTTTCAACGTCAGATAAAAAAAAATATGTCCTCTAAATTTGAACTTTCAAACACCATGTTTATTTTCTTTTAATGATCTGTATAATTACTTTTTTTGCGTTTTTACTGTGTAGTATATAATATATATATATATATTTTTATTTTAGGTTACTTGATCAAAATAGAAGAGCTTGTAAAAAATTTATCGCAGTAAGTATAGATTAATAATATTTTAATTTACTTTAAGTTAATATTTCATTTAAACACATTTCTTGACCCTAAAATTTAAATCACTGAACAATTTCATTTCTACAAAAAATATTTTTTTAAAAATTATGAAAATTCTGTTTAAAATAAATTTTAAGATACATATTTTATGTTTCAGACTGTCTAGGACATCTCTTCTTTTTGTAATCTCTACACTTTTGTACGTATTAGATTGATTACATTTCGTTCAAATTCCTAACTTTGAATTAATAACTTGAATAAACTAAATTATTTGCTTTCTGTTTTGCAGGCTTATCGTTCTTTTTATTTCAACGACTGTTCTTTTATATCGAATACACCTTCTACACCAAAAGCTTTTAGATCAGGATGACTTATCACTGAGCATTCCAAGGTAATTGGCATTTAATGTAAATTAATAACTCAAAATTAGAGGTTTTTTCCTACTTATAAAATTGGTAAAAAAGTGCAGAATAATTAAAAATTCTAGCATTAGATTTATTGGATGACCTTATGGGGATGAAAATAAAAATGCCGTTATGTGTTCCTTTAAAATTAATCATGATTTAAATTGTTTTATTTTTATTTCTTAACTAATATGCCTTTATCTTTTATTATAGCTTTGAAAAAATTCCTGATATTCTTCCATCCGATTTTAGTACTGTAGTTAGAAGCTTAGAAGAGAGAATAGAAAGTTTAGTCGAGGTAATGATTTTTATTTATAACCTTTTTAGTTAACATTGCTATTAAAAGTTACAATCTTGCATAGAAAGAGTATTCAGACCTGGGTTAGTCAATAGCGAGATCTATAGATTTTTTTTAAAAAAATGGTCTTATACAAAAACCTAACTTACTCAATTGATGTTTGGAGATACAAGAATACTTCAAGCATTTGCTTTAGTTTCTTCAAGATTCAATTCATATTCAGAGTTTTTGCTGTAACACTTTATAGATTAGATTATATAGACTCTATTTCTAGGCCAACTATAAAAACAGTAAATCAAAATTAATAGAAATCTTAATTTAGAGCAAAAAGAGTCAACTCACATTTTAAATATAACTAAGATACAAGATTAGCTCGTTCATTGGTAACAGTTTTTAATTCTGTTTTCAGGTTCGATCCACCCTGGAGAAGCTCATTGTGATGGCCAACAGTGCCCAGCAAGTGCCTAGAACAGCTATTAGCCAACACATAACGTGAACACTTATTTTCTACGACACACACACAAAAAACTATTTTCTTAGCCAAATCGAGGCCTGCATTGTCCATGGCTTATAATATGAAGGATGCTGGAATGTCTTTCAAAAGGAAGGGAGCAATCAGAAAAGCCTTTTCTTATGTACATAGACTTGATTGAATGTCGCCAAGGCAGCATAAGACTTGAAATGTTTGCAAAGCTAGTCGAAAATGTTTTAAAGGGGAATTTTAGTTAAAATAATCAACATGATTTTGAACACACAAAAAAAATCTTTAAAATGCTGAACATCTTTACTTGTTTAGTGTTTTTGTAGTTGCTTAAACACTGAGGGGCTATGCCGGATGACAGCCTCATCTGATGGTTCTAAACTACGAGGCCAATATCCCTTGTGTAGCTCTAGTGCAATGTAATTTTATGAATAAAGATATTGATCTAAATGTATTATTTCAATGGGGCATATTTAAAAATTGACATATCGCACCGTAGGTGGAAAAGTGACCTATTTCTATGACTTCAAGTTGTAAATGCTATAATATTCAAAACTTAAAGATCTAGCGATTACAGCTAAAATTAAATCAATTGGTAGAAAAATTGGAAGGAAGACAGTGAACAAGTCGATGTTTTTTTATAATACAATGCAATGAAAAAAAAAAACGCCTTCTAAGATTTTTCTGAAAAACTTAGTATTTTTACGATAGGTCTCTTTTCTGCATACAGTTCGACTTAATTGGGACTGCCGCAATATATATTTTCGACTGGTTTTGGCTACCTCGTAATACACATGTACATCTGTGCCGCAGAAAAGCAGGACTTCAATGTGGACTGGATGTTTTGCCTTAACTCTTTAGTTCGTTTGTGAATATCTGGAATATAGTTTCGATTTGAAGAGTGAAATTTGTTTTGTTTAAAGTACAATTTATTTATTTTATTGTTGTTAAAGACTTTTCTTTTTGCATTGTGACTGAAGAAATAAAAGTAATTTATTTAGTTGGAATAATTCTTTGTATATATCTAATGCCACTCAAATTATTTTGAAATTACCCAAAAACTTAGTTCTATCTAAAGTAGTCCCAAAGCCTAATACGAGAAATAATTACACTGAATATCCTGAAACTTTTTTTTTTTTTACACAAATAACTTTAATAATCATTTTCTTATCACAAGACCATGTGATTTCTAAAATGAAAATTAGTATATTTCAGCTGCTTTTCATAAGACTGTTACCTTTGTCTCGAATCTAATTTCTTACAGCTCATCTTTAAGTCCCCTAGTTGAGTTTTTGTATGGCATGCAAACTGCATATCAACTAATAGATCTAAAAACAAATTGCTTTTTCTATATCAGCACAAAAAATAAAATTAATATTTCTGCATTAAAGGTTCATTAAGACTCAATACACATAAGATTCTTATAAACTGGTTTAAGTAAGCTGAAATAAATAGATGTTTTGTACATTTATCCAACTTATCCAAATAAACAATGTTGTTACGTTGAACATTTATTTTCTGTTCAATAGAAGTTTGGCTATATAAGCAGTTTAAATCGGTAAATACACAATAAAATGTGCCCTATTATAAATTGTCTGCATTTGAAAAGACCAACCTACAAATAAATTTTTTTAAAAAATAAATTATCTAACTTCCCCTCTGGCCATGTTTCGCTCCAAACGCGTGTTGTTAAAAATCCACATATAAAAGGGAGAAAAAGCTTTAATGAAATAATATGAAAATACAACAGAAATTAGACAATAAAAACATCAACGTCTGTAGGGATGATAGCCTTGACCTCTAGCGGCAGCACCAGCTCCACCTGCAGCACCATAGCCTCCTAAAAGAAACGCCCTTATAAACAACAATCTATATACATTAACACATTTCATAAACATGAAAAGTTGCTTTTAGAAATTTCAAGGCAATAATAAAATTGGAAGGTTGATTTACCACCAGGAAAAAAATTTAAGAACAAAATTTCAACATTTCCAGGATCCAAATAGATTTTTTAAGATTAAATTTTCATAGTTTTCTTTTGCATCTTCTTCATTGAAAAAACAATCAAATCAACTAACCATTTAAAAAAAAAAACAAATTTTAAAAAATTTGGTTGCTTGTCTTAAATACAAAATTCCCCTTCTTAGTCTGATAGATAAATAGATTGGTTACTTAATTTTTAGGGGGGGGGATTGGGAAAAATAGCACAAAACACCTCTAATAAAGAAGAAATGAAAGCAAGGGCGATTCTAGAATTAAAAAGTAATAATTTCATACTTTGATTTAAAAATGTGTTAGTGTATTTTTGGAGTGAAAAGGAGAAACAAAAGATTTTAAATCAAGGAGAATAAAACAAGATGTTTTAAATGCAGTTAAACAGTATTTTGAGGTAAGCACTCACTAGTTTAAAGGTATAACAAGTATAAAAGTTTTTACACTTGAAAATAATATCCAGTCGAACCTTGTTAAAGCTAACTCACTTAACACGAAATTTTGCTTAAGATGAACTGAAAGCATTTCCCTGGCCAAAAAAGCTGTGAACTAATGATAAAAAATGTCTTAAAGCAAAATCGCTTTAAGCGAAATCCCTTTTAAACCTGAACAGAAAATTCAGAATTTGTCTTTTTTTCTTAGTATTTCAAAGAGCAAATGAAACAAAAAGTTAAAATATAATTTTTTAAAAATTAAACAGAATTTTATAACTACTATAATAACCTATTTTACAACTTCTCTTAATGAGTTTTATTAATTGAATTGCTAATTGGATACATTATCTGACAATATTATTTAATAACAGGGTGGTTACAAAATCCAAGAAAAAAATCCCTGATATTTCCACAAAAAATTCTCTGATTTTACAATTACCTAGAAAACATGCAATACACACAATTCAAATGCAGTACAGCAAATTTAATCCAGACATCAAGGGAATTAAGACATTCCGGACTATGGGTTAACCTACCTATAACTTTTCTACATTTCAGAAAATAAGAATGAATAAGTTTAAAGGAATAATGTGATCAGAGAATCATGTTATAACATGATTCTACAGAGGTTGAACCTTCCTCTAAGATTGGTCCTTCAGGCAAATCGGATCAACCATAATATTATTTTTATCAAGCGTCCCTTAGTAGTGATCACAGGAACCTAAACTTGCTATTTAAGTAAACAAAATGGAAAAATTCCCTGATATTTGCAAAATTCCATGAGAATTCACTGATATTTCCAGAATTAAAAAGGTCCTTGAGAATTCCCTGATTTCCAGGTTCTGTTACCACCCTGAATAAGAAATGTTTTAACTTGTTGATATTTTCGCATTGTTGTCGGTTGGGGCATTGTGTTGACCACCTTTTTAATATGTGCTTTGGTTTAAATAAAATTTAATAACAGTTAGCGGGAATTTCACTTACTTAATTTCAATAGTCAAAGGGCCAGTTTAAGATAATTGCAATAAATTACCGTATGAAGTTGGTGACTTGGTCGCATCGGCAACAGGGGCAGCTGAAGAGTAGCCGGCACCTTGGGCTTGGCCATAAGCAGCTTGGGCTGGCTGGGTATAGCCGGCTGCAGCTGTGGGCTGGGCATAGCCTCCTGCAAGGGATAGGATAAATAGTCAAGAACAAGAAGGGTTTTCATTTTTAAGATATGTTAAGGGATTGTTAGAGGATGATATTTAACTTGGGATGCATTAGTGATTGAATTTAACTGTTTTTTTAACACATAAAAGTAGTTTTTTTATTTAATTAATTTTTTTAAATTTGTTTTATCAAAACTTGCATTAATGAAATCGGTACCAACCTTGGACCAAGTTAAAGACTTAGCATAAAAAAATGGACATTCTCTATTAAAGTACTTGTGTGCAAAATTTAACTTTTTTTTGCCTTAAACTAAAAAAGAATGCTATTTTACGATTCTTAGACAAAAAAAATTATGCAGATTTTTTATTAAAAAAATTACAGTGGATAGATCAACTTTTATGCTATATGAGTACTTATGCAAAATGCTAAGGATCAAAGAGAAACAAGAGGAAAAATACTATTTCTTGATTAACTTGTTAGTTACACTTAAACTTAACAAAATGTTTTATTTATTTACTTAGTAGTCTAACAAATTTAGATTAAATTTAACAACTTAAATAAGTTTAATAACCTCTTATCAGACTTCAACTTTCAATTACATTGTAAAAAAGGCAACAAAAACTTACCATAACCGGGATAGGCAGGTTGCATGGCACTGTAGCCTGCAGCACTTGCTCCATACTGACTGGAAGCCATGGCATTGTAGTTTTGGTAACCACCACCACCATAAGCTTGACCTATTAAGGCTGCTCATCACCCCCATACCCATTCATCCTTTGGTCGGGCTTGCTAATGGTAAGTCTATGGGGAAAAAATGGTTTTTGTTCCGAAAAAAAAAAAGCGATGAAATTATAGGAATATTTTGATGTGGTTTTTATTAATTCTTAAAACTCCAATGAGGTTGTGCTTATAGAGGTTATTTTTTAAAAAAAGTTATTCAATTTGTTTTTAATCTAAATTTTTTTCTATTTAAAAAAGGAAAATAACATTTTTTAAAAAAATAACCTCTAAAAGCACAACCTTATTGGAGTTTTATGAATTTAAAAAAAACCGCATCAAAATATTCCAATAATTTCATTGCTTTTTTCGGAACAAAAACCATTTTTTCCCCATAGACTTACCATTAGCAAACCCGACCGAAGGAGGAATGGGTATGGGGGTGATGAGCAGCCTTAAAATGTCATGACTTACATTTAATTTGTATGGCTATGTTGAATTTATCAATAAATATTTTCTTTCACTATACATTACTAATACTTTACAAGAAAAAAAAGACACACTAACAATTTTTTTATACAGGAGTTAAGGGCAGCATATGTTTTAAATATAAACAAAAATCACCACAAATGAAGATTTAAGGCTTGTTATTGTATTTAAAAAAAAGATTTTAAAAACTATACCATATTTCGAACAAAACACAAATGGTAGTTGAGGAACATTCAACTTATCAGAGCAGTTTAAGCGCATATTATTAAAGCTATCATTGATTTCAAATTTGAAAAATAGTATTGTCAATATATGATATAGTTACCTCTACGTTTTGAATGATGAATTTTTGATTCCAAGGTTGTTATAGAAACAGGCCCACAAGAAACAGAAAACACAGGACACAACAAATTTTGGGTTCCCCTTTATGATATGATTGTCAATGTTACAGTACGAGGGTTCCACTTAGCTAATGTATCCCCCTTATCAACTTTTTTTTACAGGTTCTTTATCATTAACATCAATCTGATTAATCATTTAGCAGGTCAAAAGTCAAGATTAAAACAAAGTGAGGCTTTTAAAAATATGGAAGATCAGACCTTGTATAGAATTACCACAACTAATTTCCTATTACAAGCACATCCATCATGTTATTAATTAGTAAAGAGCATTATAAACCCATCAACAACGATTGGCAAAAAAATTGGTCACACGAAAATTAGATTTCTGTTCAAGTTCATCTAAATAAGCAAAATATAAAACAAATGATGTATACAGTAGTCCTGAACGATTTATGGAGGATAAATTAAGTTAACGACAACCAAATAAAAAAAACCTAAATTTGAAGTTATTATTCAAAAATAAAAAGTGTGTTCCGACTTGGGGAACTGCGTAGCAGAGCAGACTATGATCGGAACACAACAAAACGATTCAAGTAGATTGCACGAACTAACTTTTATTAAAGTAAAGGATTTAAGTAGGTCATCACATAATACGCACATGCGCAATAAGATAATCAGAACTACAATACAGCCATCTACATGTCGTAAATAGAACTAAAGATAAAGGGTTGGACAAAGTGCTAATGGCATTCACAAAGTCATTGGTTATCAGGATGGCCACGTTTTTTGACAAAAAAAAAACAAGGACTTTTCAAGGATATATTTTACCAGGGTGTTCCTCTTGGTCTGGTGTCTCCCCTCCGACCTGTCCGGCATGGGTGACCCTGCACCCTGCCAGTAGCTAAGCTACCGCCGGCGTAGCTCTCGGGATCAACAACACACGCAAGCCACCGCACTACGACAAAGTGGGAACACCTTCGCGGTGGAAAAAATAAAAGTACCTTTCGCTAGGAAATCCCATGCCACCTTCTTTGCGGCCCTGGTTGAAGCGACTTTCGGATCCCATAGGACCGGGAAGAGTTCCAGGTATCTTCGACTGGCAGTGTCATCTAAACTTCTAATCCAGTCTCTCTTCCAGTAGAAACCACCTTCATCATGCGATGAATAAATGACATTAAAACTCTAAAAAGAATAATCCAATTGTTAGTAAGTGTGACAAATTATGAATACTTTTTGAAAGTTGATATTCAAAGAATGGGAAAATAATTCACATTATAATTATAAAAATAAATAAATTAAACCCTTTAATTATATTATCATGCCTACCAGAAAGGAGATTATAGAATAAAATATTCAAAAATTCAAGTAACGAAAGAACTGGTAAACAACATTAAATGATTAAGCCATTTTTGTATTTTTGTTTATTCAAATATCTTATTCATTACTTATTAGCCTCAGAACTACGGTAAAAACATTAAATTTGAAAAAATAACTCTCAACAATTGAGGAGCTTAAAGGAAGAACAAGTGACATTTTTGGAAAAAACGAACTTAGTGTCAATCAACCAATATTCCACCCTTTAAAGATAAAATGTTTCCCTTTTTTCATAACCTGGAATTTAAGTATAATTTTTACTGTTTGCAAGTACCCTGTTTATGGGATTTAAGTGCCATCAAAATACTTTAGCTCATTTATAAATTTTTGTTACTCAGCAAGTTCTTCCACTAAATTTGTAAATTCAATTGTTAGAATGGTTAGTTTATTATTACCTGTAATCAGCTAAGAATCTCGGCAAATAATCAGATACTTTTTCTTTCTGCAAAAGAAAATAAGTTTTAATGATTTTTCTTAAAACATTTTGACAAACCACATAAACTATAAATGAAATTGTAATCCGTTTCATCAAGTTAGGTTTGGATCAAAGCTAGGACTGATTATTTACTGCATCGGGCATACATATCATTACATGCAAAAGGGGAAATCCTTTGAAAGGTCATGTCGCAGACATTTGTCTAAGGATCAAACGTTTTTTTTCAATACATTTATTTCAAAAATACTCAGTAATTCTAGAATGCCATTGAACTTTAATAAACATTTTATGCTGCAATTTTAAGCTTGAATATAATAAAAATTAATCCTTTACCCATTTTTGTTTATCCCTTGGAGAGCTTTAAACAAATTAATTCCCATCTAACCACTTTATGCACAATCAAACAAATTTTGGTAAGAATTCAAATAGCACAGCGTTAAATACAAAATTAACTTTACTAGCAAGTATTAAAATATATCTTTACTCTTTCTTCGAGTGCAGCCAAAGCGCGATCCGGCCCCTCATGCCTCATCTGTAGCAGGTCATCGATGAGCATAATGAGGGCAGCCAAATCGCGCTCAAGCTCCTCGTGCTTCCTCTGAATGGTCTTAACACTTCTCAGTTCATGAACAAGTTGAATGAGCTGCTGTGGACTCATGTTTTTGGGCAAGTCATGTAGATCTTCATCCAAAGGGTTGCTTAACTCGTACTGCAAGCCAGCTGCACCACCAGAAGGGGTGGAAGAACCACCCAAAGATCCACTTGCTCCACCCCTTGAAGATCCAGCATCAGGTGGATTGTTGAGATACTGGTTCACCTTGAAAAATTTCAAGGACCCTTAATAATATGACGCCATTTTAACAAATAAAACAAAATTTATAAAATACTCATTGTCGCGGGCCGTCTTGGGCTCCTGTTACGGGGGTTTAGTATGTTGTATATATCGGTAATGTTAAATTGACCAATTGCAATGTACCTTTTCACAATAACTACTGACAGGGTTCCCACTCTTCTTTCAAAATAAAAATCAAGGACTTCTTAAGGACTTTCAAGGACCCGTGGGAACCCTGTTACATATACAAAAAAGGCAAAACACACATTGATGGCCAAGCGGAAACAAAACCCGTACAGGCCATAGCAGAAGATTGGTAATAAAGTTAAAAAATTATATATAAATACTAAAGTAAATAGGAAAAGATAAAAACAAAATACATCCGACAAACATAGGCTAAGAGTATTACTAAAAAACGTTTCAAAGCCGAATCCCCATCCAGCCCCTCATGCTTAGTCTGTGGGATCTGCTCCCCTCTCAGGTTATCGATGAGAATTATGAGAGCATCCAGATCCCGCTTCAGCCCCTCATGCTTCTTCTCTATTGTCTCTATACTTCTCGGGTCAGCTGCACTAATGTCCGAGTTGACATTATCTCTAATCCAGGCTTTTGTTTCCTCCACCTCCTTCTGGAATTGCTGGACTTCTTGATTTCTTTAAATTTTAAAAAATTACATTCGTTTGCAGATGATTATAAATGTCCCGGCTATGCTTCAAATTTTAAAATTTAATAAAATTTCCAAATCTTTTTAAATTTAAACGTGTTGCTGGAAAACCTGACAGTTAGGCGACAACTTAAAACATCTGCATCCCTCAGAAAGATTCCTATTAAAAGACTAAATGAAACGTGTAAAAGTTCATAAACTAATATACATTACAAATTAATATATTGTTGTTTAAAAAATTTAATAAACATTTTTTTTACCTCAGTAGAATCTTCATACTTGCCAAAATCTTGGCTTCCGCCAATGGATTCCTCTACATTCATCGAGGATTCCGCCTTGATAGCATCTGCGAAATACTGGTGATGATCCTAAAATACAGAAAAGATTTAGTAGATATAATAGAAAATTTGGTTTTAAATTTGAAACAAACTTGAAAACTACTTGAAACTTTGAAAACTACTATATAAGCTATAACAAAGTTGGTTCTTAGGATAGAGGGTGGGGGCGCCACGTTCTTTGCGAGGTTAGTTGCAGGGACTTTCGGGTCCCATAGAACTGGGAAAGTTCTATATATTCAATAAATTTGGAAATGCATACATAGTCGTTGTTACGGAATAGTTGTCCAATGATGGCAATATTAACTACTCTGAAAGCCATAGTAATACAAAATATGTAGTTACTACAAAAGGTTCTACATTTGTTTTCTTTATGTCTGAGAAATTAAATTCTAATTTCCTATTTCTAAAACTAAAACGATATTTATCAATTAATAAAAATAATTAATTAAAAATTAGCCAATGAAATCGTAGTTCGGTGCACGTGCACCGAGGAAATCTACAAAAAAATTATTTTAAAACTGTGTGAAAAAAAAACGACTTTTACATTATAATTTCAATATTAAACGCATGCAAAAAGTCAAACTTTTTGAAACAGTGACAAAAAGTACTTTTTTTCACTAAAATTCACTTTGAAATTATGTTTGATACAAGTCAGATGTTGTTTTCGTCACTTGACCAGTTACGGGACATCAGAAACATATCACTCAGGTCTCAGTTAACTTGTCAGTCAAACAAAACAAATTGTATGGATTCATTTGGAATTTTGAATTACGCATTTTAGGATCAAGTTTATTGTTGAAATTTACTTATAGTATATAGTATTTACTTTTAGTATATCATTTTAAATGCTCCTTTATTTTCTTGATATTACAATTCAACCTGAAATAAGAATATCGAGTTATGGCTAATTATTCTGACTGTTTCGAACAGTTTAGCAAGGTCAACGGAGAGAAGGCCCCTTTCTCCTCCAAGCAATAGACCAGGCGGGCATTGACCATTCGCTCCACCAGTTTGCACAGGCAACTGGTCAGGGCAATAGGGCGACCAGCATCTTAAGGGTCTTTTCCTGGCTTAGCAATGGGGAACTTGCATGGGTCGGGAAAGCCCACCAAGTCCCATCTCCCTTGCCGAGCTCTCAAGTGCTACAAAAGCATTGAGAACAGAGCTTTTTGTTCTTCCAATAATGTCAATATCATCGGCAAAAGCAAGTAGTTGGATAGTTCTTTGCAATATAGTATGTACCACTTGTGTTTAAACCAGTCTCTAATGGCCTTTTCCAGGGCTATGTTGAACACTTAGCAAAAAAGGGAGTCTCCATGTTCCCTTTTCAGCGAAAAATGGTTCTGAGAGACTAGACAAAATTGTTACTCTGCAAGAAACTCTTATCAGAGTCATTCTAGTGAGACTAACTAACTCCAACATAGCTTCTAATAGTTTTTCTCCGATGATGCTATCATAGGCGGATTTAAAATCGATAAAAAGGTGGTAGGTATCAATATTGAACTCCTTGGTTTTCTCCAATATCTGCCTAATAGTGTGCAGTTGATCAGTTGTTTTTCCCCTCTGCAATCCGCACCGGTAATTTCCAATGATTTTGGAGGTGTAAGTTTCCAGTCGGTGAAATAAAATGATGGAGAAGATTTTATATGCGGAATTGAGTAAAGAGATTCTGATGTAATTACCACAATCTAACTTATCGCTTTTCTTGTGAATAGGGCACACAGATGCCTCTTCCCACTCAGTGGGCATTTGCTCCTGTGTCCAGATGTTACAAATAAGATCATGGATTGCTTTGTTTAGACTCATTTCATTAGTTTTGAAGAGTTCAGCTTTGATGGTGTCGGGTCCCGCCCACCTATTACTATTTAGCTTTTTCATTGCTATTTCTATTTCATGCATAGATGGTGTATTAAGCTCCAAATCTTCACTATCGGAACTCGTAGTTGGCAGCATGTTATGAGTGGTTAGATCTTCCACTTTGTCTTTACTTGCTAACAGTTCCACCAAATGCTCACGCCAGTGAACCAAAACTTCGTCCGGGTCTCGCGTAAGATCTCCATTTTTCTTCCTACTGGTAGTAGCTTTTCAGGGCTGCCAGTGCCAGAAAGCTTTGAAAATAGTTGCTTTAGTAGCCTCAGATGTTAAAAAATAGTAGCCAAAATAGTATCCTCTTTTACCTAACTAAATAAACAACTTTTAATTGTAAGTAAACACAAATATTTTTTTTTAAATATTTGCTTTGAATGTTATCCGAAATTAAATAAAATTTCCAAAAAAAGTGATAAATTAGTTTAATATGCTTAGATACAAAAATTTAAAAACTAACACTTAAGACTTATATCAGTGCAGATCTTAGAATTGTAGCACCAACACTCGGTTAAAAGGATTGATAAAACTGCCAATAGTTTTTCGGATGTGTATTGCAACAGAAAATTTCATGTTAAATTATTAAACCAATTTATATATAACTGTTAGAGAACATAAATTAGGAGAAAACATTTTAAAACTACTTATTTGTATTGGAATTTAATTAGCAATTGCATAAAATTTTTCAAAAAAACAAAAACATTCCATTAACAATTGGATAAGAAACAGCCATGAAAGGGCCTTTTTTATCCTTCAAAAATATATATGTATGGCATATAAATTTATCTATTTTTAATTTTTATTAGTATTTAGCTAAAAAATTTAAGTAAAACCAACATTCATCTATAAAAAGCCTGTCATTTCACAGAAGCGAGTAGGAAGAAGTTAAAATGCGAAATTGTGCACAAAAAAAAATTAAGACCGCAACTTAAATTTACAAATTGCAACACCAACTTTCAAATGAAAGGATTGATACTGCCGATAAAATTTACTTGAAAATAAATTTATTGAAAAATATAATATAGAATAAAAACAAGTTTATTTTAAATAGTTATCAGCTATTCAAGAAACATAAGGATCAATACTAATTCACGTAAATGTTTCACTGAAATATCTCGCAGCTTGAAAATACAAGGATGGCTGAATTAAAACTATTAAATGTAAGTATTTTTATTTAACACGATCCAGAATCATCGAAATTCACAAGTAAAATATAATTTTTTTTAAAAAATATTTAAAAAACGTATTTGGATACGATTCTTTTAGATACCCCCAGATTACTTAATAAAAACTTCAAAATAAAGCAAATTAATAACAAACAGACAGATGTCAATCCTATCCCCAAATGCAGTTTTAAAAAAATCTTCAACAAAGCATACAAAATCAAAGTTTTAGTTTCAATAAACTTTACATAGGCTGCTAAAAAAAAAATCATAAGTCAAGTACTATTTCAAAAACACATGGTTTTGCTTTTGTTTTGTGCAAAACGAAAGCAAAGTATGGATATCCAGTTTACTGTTGTGCATCTAACACCAATCTACAGAAACTTGAACGAGTCCAACTTAGCGCGGCCCGAATTATCACTGGACTTTGTAATACTTGCCCAAACGACATTGTGCTTTTTGAGGCTGACTTGCAACCACTTAGCCTCAGAAGAAATGCCACTTTGGTGAAATACTATGGCAAGCTATCTAGTCTTGGAGAGGGAAACAGAACCTCTGCTTACCTGAGAGACTGGCACAATGTTCAAAGGCTTAAGAGAAATAGTCCATTTAGCATGGTGGCCCAAGCAAATCTGTTGGAAAGCGACGTGGAACAACATCACTTGGCTCAATACGTTGATCCTTCCGCAGGTCTTCCTAATGTATTTTTCCACACGGAGCTTCTTGTCCAAGTGAACAAGCAGGATGATCCTCCTGTCTATCTAAAGCAACTGGCACTCGAAATTATTAACAACATCCCGACTGACGCTATTAAAACCTACACTGACGGCAGTAAAAACGAGAGGGGCGAAACTGGCAGTGGAATCTATATAATTTCAAATGATAACTACATGAAGATTCAGAGAAGAAATCCCGACGGCTGCTCTGTCTTTATTAGCGAGCTTATTGCCATTAACGAAAGTCTTGAATATATTGCGACTGCTACAGCAGGGAAAGAAATATGGATCCTAACTGATAGCAAGAGTTCTGTCCAGCACTTGGCTAATTGGTCCGGTGTAAGAGACAAAGTGGGAGTTTCTATCCTCAAAAAGCTAAAAGAACTGTCCATAGATCATCAAATCCACATACAGTGGATTCCCTCTCATGTCGATCTCGAAGGGAACGAAATGGCAGATGCGCTGGCCAAAGCGGGAGCTAGTGTATTGGTTCCACTTGAGCCTCTTACCTACTCAGAGGCTTACTCAAGAGCTAAGTCGCGGGAAAAAACGAAATGGTCCACCCCCCCAGTACATCAATGGTATCGATGCCATCGACCTGGCGGCTCCTTGGCGCTTAAATGTGACAGGCCGGGTCAGACTGCAATCACCCGTTTCCTCAGTGGGCACCTCAGAACTATGACATTTTCAGATGGTTTGAGAACTTTTGACACATGCACCAAGTGCTCCTCTGCGCAGGCTTCACCATCCCACATCTTGGAGTGCCTGGGGCTCAATTATCAAGATCTCCTGGAGAGCCCATTGCTGGTCCTGGACTTTCTCGGGGTGTTTGGCTTCATGGACCTAGTCTAGCTCCGCTGGACTTTGGGGATCGGCAACACACAACACGAAAGCAAAACTTGATGAGAACTTTTGATTATAAAAAAACCTAATGTGTGTGAGAACCAAACAAAAACTTTAGGCATCATCTGCACTTCACGTTTTGCATATCGGCAGTATCCTCGTGGCGCCATCTATGGAAAAATTATATAACTAAAACTAAAATAGTCGCCAAGACTGAAAATAGTTGAAGGTTTTGCTTAAAATAGTCGTTTTAGGCCCTTTTTGGTCTTAAATAGTTGCCATAGTCGCCTAGACACTAAAATAGTCGCTTTAGTAGCCTTTTAAGTCGCCACTGGCAGCCCTGCTTTTGGATTGAAATCTGCCCTGACATTATTCACGAGTTGGTAGAACTTTCTGGCTTCCTTTTGGGTTTTCAAATTTGCAATGTCTTTATATAAATCTTCCATATACTCTCGCTTTTTCTTCTTATGGATTTTCTTTTCCTCTCTCCTCAGTTCCCTTATACCTTTCCTCGGCAGCTCTTGTATAATGTTTCTGAATCATAGTTTTGTATGCCTCGTTCTTCTTCTTCGTGATGTCACTACACTCTTCATCAAACCAAAGGTTGTTTTACCTTCCTTGCATTTCTGGAATGGTCTTTTTCGATGCATTGATGATGGTCTGTTTCAAATCCTGCCACAAAATCTCCACTGTAAGAGCTACATCTCTCACCACTATTGTACTTTTTAGTTCTTTTCTCTCGGTAATCATTCACAATCTTCGTATTCTTCAGACATTCAATGTCAATATTCTTATTGAAATTATTTCTCTTTTATGATAACTTCTATTAATTTTGTGATGCAAATTTGAGGCCACCAGAAAGTGGTCAGAGTCTACGTTTGCACCCCGAAATGTCCGAATCTCTATTAGGCTGCTTCTATGCCTTAGATCAATGAGAATGTGATCTATTTGACTTTGGCTCTATCCATCTGAAGATCTCCAGGTAACCTTATGTATATTTTTGTGCTTGAAAATAGTACTTCCTATTAACATGTTTGTGGAGATAGCAAAGTCGAGAAGTCTTAAACTATTTGCGCTTGTCACTTCGTGTAGGCTTTCATTTCCCATGAACCTACTCATGTTAATGTCTTGTCCTATCTTTGCGTTAAAGTCTCCCATAATCAGCTTCACGTCATTTGAGCGGCATTCACTGTAAGTCTCTTCAAGAAGATCATAGAATTCATCTTTAACCTCATCTCTCTTATCCTCTGTGGGGGCATGGGCACAGATAATTGAGATATTGTGTGTTTTCGCCCTGATGTGTAGTCTACAAATTCTCTCATTTACTGGTTTAAACTCAATCACTTTGTCCCTGATACGTTTACTGACTATAAAACCAGTTCCAAAGTGGTGTATTTTTTCATGACAGCTATAATAGACGCTGCCATTACGCTTGTCCATTACTCCATTTCCAGTCCATCGCATTTCTTGGACAACGAGTATATCTAGCTTATAATCCATGAAAACGTCTGAGTTTCCTCAGTGCTCCACCTCTATACAAAGTTCTAACATTCCAGGTTCCAAAAATCATGTCCGATTTCGCGCCAGGTCATTTAACAAGAGCCAGTCCGGAAGTATTTCTTTGAGTTTTCTGAATCGGTGAGTTTTTAAGAGGCAAGGGGTTTGGCCTTGCGCTCAACCCATTTTAGTCGCCTTCTACGACACGCATGGGCTACGTTGGGACTAGATTCTTACCCCCCGGTCACCACACGGGGCAATTAATATTTCAGCATTCATTATTTTATGTATGCTTTATTTCTTATTGTTAAAATTAACATAATTTTTAACTTTTCTAATGAATGTTCTGCGTTTCTCTCCTTTTACCCATTTCCAGAATGTCCCTTCTGATGCCGGGGGCATCCCATTCAACTTGGCGCCATCCATGGTCTCTGTTTTTTTTTCAAAATATTTTATGTACTATGTCATGGAAGCTTCAGTTTTCAAAATGAATAGAAAGTTAATTCCTTTAATGTGTACCAGTGCATTTAATTAGATGTATTCTTTCTTTTACTCAAATTATTAGTGCTCACATGAAAATAACACTCAATCTCTGTTTTTAAATATCGGACAGAAATTTTTTCCATGGACATTTCATAATTAATTCATAAAACTACTTACTTAAAAAGGGTACAAGCCCTGTAAATAAGCATTCTTGCTTGTCATGAATCACTATAAGAATAGAAATGGGTTTATAATGTGATCTCATTTATGTATTATAATTAGTTACACTATCAATTCTTTTTTTTTTGCAATCCCAAACTCTTTATCATCAATAGAAATTAATATGCAAGTCTTTACTTTTAGATAATATATTTTGTTTAAAGTACAATTTATTTATTTTATTGTTGTTAAAGACTTTTCTTTTTGCATTGTGACTGAAGAAATAAAAGTAATTTATTTAGTTGGAATATTTTTTTGTATATATCTAATGCAATTCAAATTATTTTGAAATTACCCAATAACTTAGTTCTATCTAAAGTAGTCCCAAAGCCTAATATGAGAAATAATTAAACTGAATATCCTGAAACTTTTTTTACACAAACTTAAAAAGTAATAATTTTCTTATCACAAAAGACCATGTGATGTTTAAAATGAGTATATTACAGCTGCTTGTCTTACGACTTACCTTTTTCTCGAATCGAATTTCTTACAGCTCATCTTTAATCCCCTAGTTGACTTTTTGGATTGGATCGATGTTTGGGTTTTATGGCACAAGGGCTTCTAAGGCCATACTGTGCCAAAGATTATTTCAACTAAAAAATACTTAAAATATGTCATAACAATGAGAAACGACACTTAAAAACGAACACTTAAAATCAAAGAATAAAAGCCAATCAAAAATGAAAACAAGGCATATGGGGGATGAGTAAAAATCTGATGGATAGATGGGTTTAAAATATTTAAGTCTGCTCAATGTAAAAGCCGGACAGTCTACTAAGATGTGATGAACACTTAGCGGGACATCATACATGGAATGATCTTCTGCCAGCAGAAGATGCCCATGTGCGAGTCTTGTGTGCCCGATCAGGAGGCGTGCCAGCACTGCCTCTTGCCTTCTGCTCGGTGATGTAAACAAATGCCAGAATATTGATTTAGATACATTATGAAATTTAGGTCCCATTCTTTTTGCCATAATGTGTTGATTGAATGTGCACAAGCCAGTTTGGCATCAGGCAGATTGAGGGGGGCGCCGCTGCTTTGATTAGCAGTCTTTGCAGCAGGGTCTGCCTCCTCATTGCCCAGAATACCAACATGGTTCGGCACCCAGCAGAAACTAATTTTTAAACTATTGTTTCTGAGTTTTTGGAGGAGCTTTACAACTATGGAGATTAATGTGTGGGATTTATATGAAAAGTTACTGAGGGCTTCTAGCACACTTTTTGAATCAATCAGAGTATATGATCCATGATTTGAAGTTTTGGTCTGCAATATGATGGAGGGCAAGATAAATGGAATATATTTCTGAGGTAAAAACCGAGCAAGAAGGATCAAGAGGACTCCCTTGGAATTCCACATCTTGAAAATCATAATGTTATTCCTATGGAAAACATTCGCAAGTCAATTACTGCCACAATTTTATTAAAAGGTTACTAGTTTCCTGTATCATTGTAAAGAACGAATGGAGTAGATTCTGTAAAATTAATTTGTTTTGTGAAAATCACATATTTAGTATTTTTAATAATTTTTTTAAGTTAGTAAAAAATGGAGTTCGCATTAAGTTCTAACTTCAAAAAATTATTAAAAATACTAAATATGTGATTTTCACAAAACAAATTAGTTTTACAGAATCTACTCCTTTCGTTCTTTACAATGATACAAGAAACTAGTAACCTTTTAATAAAATTGTGGCGGGAATTGACTTGCGAATGTTTTCCATAGGAATAACATTACGATTTTCAAGATGTGGAATTCCAAGGAAGTCCTCTTAAGTGTTTCTGCGATTGTAATATCACTAAAGACTGCAGGTGAGCCCACGTGTCAAAGACTTTGAACCATCGGTGAACACAGGTTTATGAGAGAAATTATAAAAAACGATGCTCGTTAAAAAATTTTTACAACAGCAGAGTCAGGCAATGATGACTGCTTAAAATTAATGATGCTATGAATATGTACAGGTGATTCTTCCCAAAGTGAAAAGTTGTCGTTATAATGAAAAACTCCAAAATCTCCGAGATCGAGGTAATTAAAAAGCTCTTTCATGCGAATCGAGAAGGTCGGAATAAATGACTTGTTGTTAATAAAGAACTGCTGGAAAGGCGGAATAAGAATCTGGTGATTTAATGGGTGTTTATGACTACTTTTGATACTGAAGTAGGTAGCTAATGAAAGTTTTTCTCGGCGATGTTGTAAGGATGGCTACTGGCACAGAACGTATTGGCTATAGACGTACGAAAAGCCCCAGAAGCCAACCTCAGACCCTGGTGATGGATGGTGTCTAAATACTAGAGAGCCGATTTTCTGGCAGAACCATAGGCAGCAACACTGTAATCAAGCTTGGATCTTATCAAAGCACGGTAAATTCTCAGCATGGATGTTGTATCAGCACCATATTTTGTGTTAGAAAGCACTTTTAATATGTTAATCGACTTATTGCATTTCTGCCGTAGGTGTTGAATGTGCGGCAAGAAGGTGAGCTTCGGATCAGAAACTTTGCTTCTGATCTCACAGGCAGAGCCACACCATTTAAAGTAATATCTGGGTCTGGATGAAGCCCACGCTTCCAACAGAAATGCATGCAGATTGTTTTCTGGTTGGATAATACAGGGTGAGGCAAACAAAACCGGCCCCGAGATGGAGATTAGAATACGACAGAAATGTTGCCAAGTCTAAAACCAATACGAAAACAGGCTTACTCACTGAAGCTATTGATCGCTTCAATATTAAGCCCAAGCAAACGCTTGGCGACTCATTTGCCGGCAACTACGCTACGCTTTTAAGGGGTCATAGGAGTCTTAAAAATGTGCAAAGAAGGTACTACAAAGCATAGTTTGATCTTTCTTGTAATTTTTTAACTACTCAATTTATAAGTATATTTTTTATATGTAATTCTATAAGCTTTATTTAATATAAAGTAAATTTTAAAATTTATGAAACTTTAGCCAAAACTAAAATAAATTATATTAAACATAAAGCTATTTGAACACATTGTGATTAGGCTTGCGCGGCAAATTTTGAGGTCAAAATTGAAAAAAATGACCTAGAAAATGACTTTATATTGTACAAATATGTACAAACAAAGACTTATACCTAAATTCTCAGCTCAATTTTAGTTGGAAATTATTTTAAAAACTTTTTCTAAAAAAAAATAATAAAAATTTTAAAATTTTGATTTAATTTTTTTTAAATAATTTCTTATTAAAATTGAGCTGAGAATTTAGGTATAAGTCTTTGTTTATACATATTTGTACAATATAAAGTCATTTTCTTGGTCATTTTTTCAATTTTGACCTCAAAATTTGCCGCGCAAGCCTAATCACAATGTGTTCAAATAGCTTTATGTTTAATATCATTTATTTTAGTTTTGGCTAAAGTTTCATAAATTTTAAAATTTGTCTTTTATTAAATAAATCTTATAGAATTGCATATAAAAAATTATAGTACTTATATATTGAGTAGTTAAAAAATTACATGAAAGATCAAACTATACTTTGTAGTACCTTCTTTGCACATTTTTAAGACTCCTATGACCCCTTAAAAGCTAGTTGAAATGGAATATAAACAAGGTTAGTAGAGCTGATCAAGATTTAGTGATTATTTGATTGTTTCGATCGTTATTTATCCTAGAGAATCGGACCTTTTTGTATTTGGTAATACAAAACGTTCTAAATTGATTGCAAGACCCTAAATTTGCATTATGGGACGTCTTTATACAATACGAACTAAGATCTGAATTCGCCACTAGTCTATGAGTAGCTCTAATGTGAAACTAATCCGATCCAACCAATGCAAAAACAGGTTTCAGGCGGCTTCAAGAGTTTTTCTCGCCAAGCATTTTAACGTATTCCCATCTCTAGCTCGGGGCCGGTTTTGTTTGCCTCACCCTGTACAAAACCATTATGATTTGTCCAATCCGTGATCTTGCGGATTGCAATCTGCAGCTGCCTCTCAATTGCACTCATCTTACTTGAGGCACAAGATATTTGGAAGTCGTCTACGAACAAAGTGCCTTTGACAGTTGGTGGTAGCTGTTTCACTATGTCATTGATCTTCAATATAAACAAAACCACGCTGACTTCAGACTATTACACGTCAGTTGTTGAATAAATTATTTTAGTACAAATAAGCTATTTTACAATTATAAAGTAAATGCTAAATTAGCCACAACTATATCTTTTTTTTAGTATTCGTGTTCAAAGACATATTTGATTCCATTTATGAAGTTTGTTTGATGGACATGGTATGACACAGTAAAAGAGATTTCTGCAGTATATCTTCACGTATATAAAATGATGGATTTAAATGAAATGCCCTGTCACTTTTCTTTTTGCTACTTTAAGCAGCGAATTTTTCTATTTACAATTATCTTTCCCTACCATCGAATAGTTTTACCAGGGATATTATTATTTAACTAGCTGTTCTGCTTGATACAATGAAAAGTTTTATCCCCATATAAGTCCTTAAGAATTCCGCCTTCGCTAAATACCTAAATTAAATTAATTTTACGACTTTTGGTCTTTTAATTATGTTAAACATAATTTTGTTCTGCAGAGCTAATGAATCAAATTTAAAGTTAAATAAAAAGTTTCCATAATTAGTTAATGGTTCCATAATGTTACATGTTTAAAAATAATTCAGACGGCTAAAACGATTGATCGAAACCTGTTTCAAGTAAAGGTTACTCGAGTTTATTTCTTTTTCCATGATGATAAATGAAATACTCGATACAAAATTAAATCATTTGTTAATTGATACTGGGAACTTCCATTTAGCACCTGTTCATTTTGAAATCCTACATATTCAAAAACTTAACAAGTTACATTTCGTTTGATCCCGCATATCTAATTACAATTTTGCACGTCACATGCTCATACAATGAATGAATAGCATACCTAAAAAAGGGAGAAGTGCAGAATGTTTTCCATACATGGTTCTTCTTCCAACAAAATGTTGAAAGGGCGAATCGTAGCGGCGAATTCTCCAAACGACGTGACCCCCAGCTACTCATATATACATTCCGAGCCTTTACCGTCATCTCTATACTTAGAGATTCCCTTTTCCTTTCTTGGGACACACCAATGTAATTTTACGCATCTGTGAGCAATACTCATGCCATCTAACCATGATGAGATAGGATTATGTTTAGTGACTTGGTGCGACTTCTATTGGCTGTGTTAAAGCTTTGTAGAGAAGCTTGAAATAGGCCGTTTCCAAATTCTGTTTATTTATAGACGTTCCCTTAAATACCACATTTTCCCGCAGTGACGTCACAGCTAAATTTTTGAGGGATTCCTCATGGCGCCATCTATGTAATTGACGAATAACTATAAATTGTAGTTTCATTTGGCAAAATAGTAATCCTGATGTAAAAGTATAAATGAAACAAATTGTGACAGAATTGGAATCACTTCACGGACACTTAAAATTTTGTTTTATTATTTTCAAGAATTGACTACGAATACAGGCATATTTTAATTTTTTATAACAATTTAAAAATAAATGAAACTTTTTAGATTTTTATACACACTCCAGGAATCGAATCAAAGATCAAACATTAATCGACATATCATTAATACCAGGGTTCGTGATTTTTTTTGATTTTTTAAAAAAAAATCAAATTAATCAGATTTTTTTATTTAAATCATGTTTTAATCAAATGTTTAAAATTACTTACATGTAAGCCTAATTATATGTATAATACCATAATTTAAAAATTAAAAATGTATACCAATACTAAATATTCGAAATTTCCAATTGCAGGTTTATTGAAGGAAAAAAAAATCTTCCAAATCAGATGCACAAAATATGTTACTTACAATATATTACTAAAACAGTACTTTATTAATTAACTTAATAGTAAATACTTGATTAACAAAAAACTACTAACAATACTTGAAAAATTGATACCCTTGTGTTTGAATGGTTAGTCTATTATTTTATTATGTGATTAGTCTAAATGTTGTTAAAATGTTTGGAAATTTATTAGTGGCATTCTGGCATTGTCATGTTAAAAATTGAATGCAATGCATATATGTAAATTCATAAGCTTTTTTTTTTTTAATTCATAATGTCATTATTAAAATATTAATTTTAAAAATTGGTTTAAATTAAATTTTAAAAAAATCATTGATTTAAATCATGATTTTTTTTTTTTTTAAATCCATTTATTTAAATCAACGAACCCTGATTAATACCAGAAAATAAATGAAACGGCAAAATTACAACTTATGTTAGAAAGTGGGTTTTTGACGGCATACATAGCCTGACACCAGGGGTTTCTTATGCAGCATCATTAATCAGGGTTTTTTTTTTTAACCCTGGTGCCAACCCTTCCCTGGTTTCTACTAGCATAATCATTAACAAAAGTTTAAGCAAAATTGACTTAAACAAAAGGTCTAGGCGTAACAGGTGGTGCGTTTGGGAGAGAAGGTGGAGTGGGGGGGAATATGTTCTAACAGGTTCTGTTCTTGGTAGGGGAAGACCATTCGGTCCGTCACTTGACTGTGGTTCTGAAATACGACGCCCGTCACCGATAGTCCTCGCGTGGCTCTGGTGCGACAATAATTCAAACTAAACCCAAAATGGTCAGTGCAGCCAAAATGTTCGATCAAAAACATGCTGTGTAAAGGGAGTCTTGTGGTCAAAAGTAGAAGAAGCAAGAAAAGGATGATTTTGTACCAGAAGGTCTAGGCATAGCTGGTGGTGCGTTTGGGAGAGAAGGTGGAGCAGGATATTCTCACAGGTTCTGTTCTTGGTAGGGGAAGACCATTCGGTCTGTCACTTGACTGTGGTTCTGAAATACGACGCCCGTCGCCGATAGTCCTCGTGTGGCTCTAGTGCGACAATAATTCAAACTAAACCAAAATAAATGGTCAGTGCAGCCAAAATGTTCGATCAAAAACATGCTGTGTAGCAGGAATCCTTAAATGGGATAACTGGTGTTCATGGCCATAGTGCTGAAATAAAGTAAGCATTACGATGCCTGTTGATTTCGAAATCTCCACCTTCATGCTCCCAGTGCATTCAAAACCAATCTTCATTGTTCCCTGAGACTTAATGCTCCGTTTACGCTCTTCTGGCAAGACATTGGTACGGTATTTTCCTGATCTGTTGCAACGAAACAACTTCATTTTTCCTTCTTTTGTGTCATAGGCATGTGTAGAAACAAACTCGGACTTGGTCGATTTTTCATGGCTTTCTTTCCATGCTTCAAATTCTAAAACATAATAGAGAAAAAAAATAATAAGTGGAAAAGCACATAAAAGTATTTTTTCATTTTTTATTAGAATGTATTATTTTGTGTGACCCATATGCCCACATGTTGGTATTACTTTTACCAGCATATGGCCATGGTCACTCTTTAAAAAAAAAAAGTTCAGATTTAACTTATTTTGAAATTTAAAAATGATTCAACGGTTCGAATTTTTTCCTTATGATGAAAAGCTAAAGTACATACATTAGTCAGCTCATATAACAGCTAGTACAGCTCATATAAGTACTAGTATAAGCTCATATAGTACAGCTCATATAACAGCTAGAGTACATTAGTAAAGATTTAGTTCTGCTTAATTAATGTGACCAGATTTTCAAAACCAAAAAGCAGGACCCTCCATCGCTACCCCCCCCCCCCCCAAAGTGAATTTTCCATTTTTTTTTTTTTTTTTTTTTTTTTGATATACATATAGTTCCTTCACACAATTACATACTTAATATGAGAAAAAGAAAAGTATAAATAACTAAAAACATTAATTGATATAATGACATCTATTAGTAATCAAACACAATTAAAAAACTTACTAGTTTTTTCATCATTAAAATTTTTTTAGAAAGGTATGCATGATATTTTGTAAAAGTTTTCAACAATTTCTTTTTTCAGACCGTCGTTGAAAATGCATTTTCGTTTGTCCATGGTGGAAAAAACGAGTTATATTCAATTTATTTATGATGTCCTCGTTTTTCGGGACGTTGCAGGACTTTTTTAAAAAAAAAAAGCGGGACGTTTTGGCGGGACAGTGAGACAAAAAGCGGGACTGTCCCGCCAAAAAAGGGACGTCTGGTCACAATATGTTTAATTCCTTTTGATTTTAAATTAAATTATTATTTAAAAACTTCACTGGTAATGAAAGTGAGAGTCAAAAGAATTCAATGCTCACAATAAATGTGTATATTTCACTAAAACTAACTTCAAATATTTCAATTGACAGAGAATTTTTTTAAGCATGTACAAGAACTATAGATAAAATAATTAACAATAAATAAAATAGTCAAAATAATAATTTCAATAGTTTCAAAGTTGATAATAGTTTCTTTCGTACATCTTACAATAAAACAATTTTAAAAAATAATTATAATAAATAAAAAAAGTTGAATCAAATTCAGGCGATTAAAAATTAACAACACAGCAAAAGAAAATAAAAGTAGCAGATGATCATTATATTAAAATTTTAGAGATATATTTTGATATTAAATTTTGCACTGTGTGTGGAAAAGTGAACTATCAGCAAAAAAGGTAGTTTTTCAGAAAAATCGTCTAAAGTTTATTTTTTCCACTGCATTCCATTGTAGAAAGAATAAGGATTTGCTTTCTGTATTCTAAAGTATTCAACAAATTGATTTATAATCTGCTTATATTTAAATTAGGAATACTTTAGCATTTATGACTTGAAAAGTTATATTTGTTCGATAGGTCACTTTTCTGTGAACAGTGCCATTTGGTCTCACCTCGGTGAATAGTGTGGGTAATGGAGGTGAGAATCTTTCATATAATAGCATATAACTTGTGTAAGTATTTGAATTGATATAAATAACACTATTGCATAATGTAAAAATTCTAAAAACAATACATAACTTCACATTCACCAGCAGTAACGGGGGTGAGAGTTAAAAAAAAACCCATTTGGGTTAAATACATACAAGCATGAGCAAAATTAACCCAAACCAATGTATATGGATTTTTCTGTACTCATATTATTTACAAAGAGATTTATTTTCCATTTTTTTTTTAAGTCAAACCAATAACAAATACTCTCCTGTCCTGTATAATTTTTTTTAAAAACTAATGTAAAATGAGAATTTTATCCAGGACAAATACATTTGATACTTAAAAGTGCACTTAACAAATTATTTACTTATTGCTTATTTTTTTTATTTAACATATATACATTTAAAAAGGAAATATTTGTTCTTCATAACTTCGTCTACTAGATTTTAAAATATTTAACAGATTTCATAACTTAATTTCAAATAAACGAACTTTTCAATCCCTACAAATTTTCAATACTGATATTTCTTCAAGTCAAGCCAAAGTCAAAACAATTTTAGAACTTCTCGGATAATATGCTTATAGGAAAAACAATCATCAAAAATCTTGATATTTTTAACAATTTAATGTTGAAGAAGTGCCTATTTAAAGAACAGTTCGAACGAAACGAAATAAGGACAATAAAACAATTATAAAACTTTTTAGTAAAGAGTAAGGTACCTAATAAATTACTTACCACTGTAATTATTAAACGACTTTTTGACTTCCTGAACGTTTATGCCATGGAAAATCATTAGGTGAGAAACAAACTCCTTCTTGAAATTAGTTTTATAAGCACAGTCAACCTCACGACAGGCGAATTTACTTGCATTATTTTGGCACACATGCTTGTGGGTATAGTAGTTATTGCGGCTGGCAAATTTTTTGCCGCATTGACATTCAAAGGAAGCAACATTGGATTTCAAGCAATTTGGTTTGTGTAATTAGAAAGAATACTTAGCTTGAAATCTCTTGCCACAATGTTCACATTTAATTGAAACCATATTTAGCTTAACTTAGATTCAAACTAAACAAAATGACACTCTAACATCTGACAGAAGTCAATATAAAAATACACTCTGAAACTTTTGGCGCGGCTCAGCTGTCAAGAAAAGTAAACAAAACCGCTGATTGGATGTTTCTTGTGACGTCCCTGCAGGAATATGTGGTAATTAATAAGGGAACGTATTTATAGATAGAGGAGCAGGTTAAAATAAAATTAGAAATTAAAAAACAGGGTTCGTCGGGATATCCAAAAAAATCCGCATAAATTTAACAACAGCTTCGTTTGGAAAAAGAATTTTAACCCTCGAAAACGACTTTAACACAGCCTAAATTTTAAAGAAATTGATACATCGGAAACGTTCAGATTGTTGCAAAAATAAATATCCCATATTAGAATCGAAAAGCAAGAAGTCAATTTTTGGGACGACTTGCGCATAATGTACATTAACAACTACTCGTTCAAGTGAAAATATAAAAAAAATTCAGAATTGAGTCAAATATGCTGATTTTTGGATTTTTAGTAAAACTTTTAAGAACTGGTTTGTAGCAAACGTTTTTATATTATAACAGGTCACGTGATGCAGCGAGTTTTGAATTTTAACGGCTTTCTATCGAGAATTTTTTTTAGCTTGAATGTAGTAACTTTTTAAAGATTTCCATCTACTTTATTCTACGAATATGCGCTGAATAATTTATTAGTTGTAATATTCTAAACTCTTCAATCGTCATTATTCGGGTCAATTAATTATTATAATACAGAAAAAAAAATGAGTACGAAGACCAAATCTTTCTCTATTACGGTTCCAACGCATTGCTTACTTGAGTGGATTACTACTACTGGTTCATCAACTAAAGGAGTGACCTACAAGGAGGTAAAAAATTTCGTCGAATCCCGTAATTATTCTTCCCGTATTAAAAAACTTCTTCGTGAACTTGTGGAAATCGGTCAATTGAAGAGAGTTGGCCGCAAGTATGTGATACCAGGCAAGAAGCAAACCAAAAGAGGCCGCCAAACTGAGCCAAATGTTAATGAAAATGGCGCAAAAAATGCCTCGGAAACTACAGGAAAGACTATAAAATCCCCTCCAATTATTATAATACAGAAAAAAATGAGTACGAAGACCAAATCTTTCTCTATTACGGTTCCAACGCATTGCTTACTTGAGTGGATTACTACTACTGGTTCATCAACTAAAGGAGTGACCTACAAGGAGGTAAAAAATTTCGTCGAATCCCGTAATTATTCTTCCCGTATTAAAAAACTTCTTGATGAACTTGTGGAAATCGGTCAATTGAAGAGAGTTGGCCGCAAGTATGTGATACCAGGCAAGAAGCAAACCAAAAGAGGCCGCCAAACTGAGCCAAATGTTAATGAAAATGGCGCAAAAAATGCCTCGGAAACTACAGGAAAGACTATAAAATCCCCTCCAATGAAAAAAGTGAAGCGCTCACCGATAAATGTTAGAGTTCGTGCAAAAGCCACAGAAGAGACCAACTTTCGTCCCATTAATGGTAACATCAGCGACACAAAGTCAGGAGGAAACAGAAGTGCTGGTAACTCCAGTACAGAAAATGCTGGACCCTCCAGTGCTATGATAAGTGCTGATTACAGTGCTATGATAAATGCTGAGCTTTCCAGTGCTGAAAATAATGTGAAAAGGCCAAATGAAGAATACTTTCAACGGACCAAGTGGATGTGGAACCAAGATGTATTTATACATGATAAACATATCAACTTCAAATTGGACACGGGTGCTGAAGCTAATATATTGCCTTTGTACTTGTTTAATGATTTGAAATTGTATGAAAATTCATTCTTGTACAAATCAAATGAGATGATAAGCTCGTTTGGAAATTTTCTTACAAAGGTAGAAGGTGAAGTAACTTTGCTGTGCTCAACCGAAAGTGTTAGCGATGTGGAGCTGCAATTTCTTGTTGTTAATTTACCTGTCATACCTGTATTAGGTTTAAATAGTTGCGAAGAATTGAAATTAATTAAAAGAACTGATCGTAAGAATTAACCTCAGTCTTTACTGTTACCAAAAAATGCACGGATGTGAACATACTTCCTAACTGATGAATCGTTAAAAACGTCCAAATTATGTTTTTTTAATATTGTGCTGAGAGATTTCTAAAACTGATCCCAGGTAGCACAGAAATATTGGCCAATGTTGCAAAAAAACAGTGGCCAATATTGCAATCAATATTGTACAATGTAAAAATGGACTGTCTTGGGAATATTGCCACGACGTCGATTTACAACATTGTACAATATTGATTGCAATATTGGCCAATGTAAAAATGGACCCCCTCGGGAATATTGCCACGACGTCGATTTACGATATTGAACAATATTTTTCTCAATGGTTGTGCAATATCAAATTTTAATGTTGGCCAATATAAAAAGTAGCCCCCCTAGTGAATATTGCTGAATTGTTTTATCTTTATTGTTTTCTAATATTCGTTTTAAAACATTTGAATAACTTACACTGAAAGTTATAAAAAGTAGTACAAAGAATATAATTTTGCTAACATAATTTTTAATGCGAGTAGTAATATATAGATATTACTGCAATAAAAATATATGCACACAAAATTATTATTTGATATTTAAAAAAAAAATTATATCATTTGTGCCACTTTTTTATTGCTTGTATAGTAAGCTATTTAAAAATTGTAGAAAGAATATTAGAAAATAATAAAGATATAACAATTCAATAATATCATAAACATACTGAAAATTGTCAAAACCAATTTTTAAAGTTTAAGAACAGATTTTTAAATATTTGTTTTAAAATTCATTTAAGACAATGCTAAATTGTACTAATTTTTGTAGAGTGTTAATTTTTTTGCCATAAGTTGCAATAGGTATTTACAAAATAGATTTTAAAAAATAAAATATAACTTGACAGTTTCTCTTCTCTCTTGTAAACATTTGTGAAAACAACGTCCACACACATGAAATTCTGTATTATTGTCAGATGGAAATTTATTGAAACAGGACTAAAAGATAATTTTTCTTTATTGAATATACTTAGACTTTTACAAAAAAAATCATTCAGATTTCTCGGCATTAATTCTTGCTTTGACACTACCATTCCAAGTAGCGGGGGGAGGAAGTAAAGCCACCTGGAAGTTAAGCCCACAAAGATTCTGAAGACAAACCGGCTTCAGTAATTCAGTACCTGGAAAGAAAAGATTTTTTTCTAGTGCATACAAAGTACTTTTTAAAGACAAAATATTTTAAATTGTGTTTGCTTCAGCGGCGCGTTTACCAATAGGCGTTAGAGGCGACCGCCTGTGGCCCCAAGATTGTGAGGGCCCCCAAATTTCAAAATGTCTTAATACTACGTATAATAAAATGTTCCAAATAATCCTAATGCTTTCAAATATTTATTTACTGTTTGTCGATTTGTTGGCCCCCGATTTGTTAGTAAACAAAAAAAAAACACACTTTTATTGTAATAAAAATTACAAAATCTGTTTTTGACGGGATATTTTAGACAATAGATATCAATTTTTGTAAATCGACATTTCCAAGAGTGGAAACGCTGTTGTATATGTATCTAACAATTCCGATTGACAATGCAACTGTTCGACGAGGTGATAAACGAATTTGCAGAAAGAAAAAGTTGTAAATGAAAAATAAGTATGTAAATGTAAGACATTAAAAGTATAAGTGAAATTCTTGTCTCTTGTAATATTTATCCGACCATTTCTTTTTTTCAGCCCCGATTGCGTCACTAGCATTTCATGCTCCAAAAAGGGGGGGAATCCCAATTTACAAACTGGTTCATCCTTCATCATGCTTTATTACTTGTACAAGTATTAAGATTTTTTAAATTCTAATTTTCGTTTTTTATTTGGGGGGGGGGGGCAAGTTCTGAAGCCGCCTATGGCCCCAACATCCATAAACGCGTCACTAGCTGAAGTATATTTTCATGGAAACCTCATATCCTACCAAACACATTTATAGAATAACCACTGGAAAAGTTAGCTAGTTTTAGAAGAAAAATATGCATAGGGTCATTAATAGTTAAATGGAATAAATATTTCATTCTTTATATTGTTTAAGTTACGATACAATTTTCTTTTCATATAAAAATATCAATACATTATTAACCTTTCAATTTATATAATTTTTATTATATTATCTTTGGTAAAATTAGTTTAACCTCAACTATAGAGCTATTTTTAATTAACTATGTAATGCATTTTTTTTTCATCCCGAAAAAATATATTTGTATCTTTAATACTCATATATTATGGGAAAAATACTGAAAAAAATTATCTGCATTGGAATTTAAATTTTTTTTTTAATTTTTGCCATACGACAAAACCAACTTTACTCCAATTTTGGTAAGAATGACTAGAAAACTACTAAATATATTTTAAAATAACCCTCTTAAACTATAATTATATTTTCAGAACAATTTACTTGTATTTGGTACTAAAATATTATTATACTTTGAATACTGACAAAGGCATAATTTTACAACTTTTAATAACTTCACTCTTTAATTTTGAATACAATTTTAATTCTGTCATCATTGAGGGTTATTAGTAACAGTAACTAAAACTTCAAAATGGAATATATTAGATGAAAAATACAGATTTGCTGAGAGGGAGCTCTACTTTAATAGAACAAACTGAATTCTGTTACTTGTTGCCATATGGCAACGGTATGCAGTATAGAGGCTTAACCACTTACAGATCTACAAAATTTAAAAGCTGTTGTGTATCAATGTTATGGGAATATATCAATTAGGACATTTTACACTATATTGATTTATTCCTTAATTTTTCTGCTTTGTAATTTGGTAGCTACATTTAAATAACTTTCATCCACTCTAATAACTACTTAACCGGTGCCTTAAAGTGAGCAATGGTTTATGAGGAACTATTGGTTATGTAAAGAGCAGCATTCAACTTGTTGCATTGTAAATATATGTATCGTAAGTTGATTGGGATATATTAAGAAAATAAATATGTAAATATTTACTTTTAAGAAGGGAAAAACCTAGCAATAGTATTAAAAAAATTACATTGTGTTAAATAAGTAAATGAAACTGAACCAGAAACAGTGATTTTTTAAAACAAAACTTTGTACACTGCGATCCAAAAGTTTAGACAATTATGATTTTTAGCTGTAAAATTCAGATTTGTGACAGTAGAATTTCAAAACATCCCTGTATATTAAATAAGTATTTTGAAATGCTATAATTGAAGCATAATTGCTTGATTTGTTGTAACATTTTTTTTCATAAAAGTAAATTTTGTATGGTCTCAAAAGTTTAGATAGAAATACAAGATTATGCTAATTTAAAGTGCAAAGTGGCCTAATTTCGCATT
Organism: Hylyphantes graminicola; assembly: GCA_023701765.1. Classification (NCBI taxonomy): domain Eukaryota; kingdom Metazoa; phylum Arthropoda; class Arachnida; order Araneae; family Linyphiidae; genus Hylyphantes; species Hylyphantes graminicola. The sequence goes on along the minus strand of CM043117.1, from coordinate 68,045,808 downwards.
TTTATTGATGAAATAGATGTTTTTAAAATGATAAATTGAAAAAAAAACTATATCCAGTGAACTAAGCAGATTTAATAATGATATTGGTTCAATTTTACACCATAAAGACAATATAGCCATTTCAAATCATATTGGCTTCAAATGTGCAATTTAACATCTGTAAATACCAACCGAATGCCTACCAGCCCATACCTTAAAGTTTTGCTACGAATTCATAGATTTATTTTCTTGATGAAAAGTGCAGTCTTTACCATATAAACTCTTGGGACCATACAAAATTTTGTTTTAGGAAAAAAAATTGTTATAGCAATTCAAGCAATTATGTTTCAATATAGCATTTCAAAATAATTTAATCACTTTTTTTCCACTTGTAATTTAATATATATAGGGATGTTTTGAAGTTGTACTATCACAAATCTAAATTTTACAGATAAAAAAAGTAATCTCTAAACCAGTAGTTCCCAACCTTTTCTGGACCATCGCCTCGTTCTTTAGGTTGATTAACATCTATCGCCCTCTTTTAAATTTCATGTTATGTCTAACCATAATTTTTTGAGTTAAAGTGTAACCATAAAACTGTTTTAGAACACTTACTACCGTTTATAAAAACAGCCGAAGAAGCTTTATCCTGTCCCTTTTAAATAAAATAGAAAAATCATAAAACACATTTTTAACATATTTTTAAAGAACAAAAGTGAAATAATTAACTAAGATATTTTTAAGTAATTAATAAGGGAAGGTTAAGGCATTTTCTAGAAAATTTAAGAGAGTTGAAAGTAAAAATTGGCTGGTTTGGTTATGGTGGAGAATGGCTTTGCTGTACATCTCCCCTCAAGTATTTGTTGCCCCCTTGATAACACAAATAGCCCAAATTGGGGCAATCGCCCCCAGGTTGGGAACCACTGGTCTAAACTTTTGGATTGCAGTGTACACTGTGTACTTGGTATAAATTTAGTTACAACTTCACAATTAAATTTATATATTTACCATACTAGCCCGGTACTTATGAGAATTGGCTCTTCAGGAGTAAAGCACGGCTGCACACTGCACATGCCCTGTATGAAAGTAGTCCTTTAGTTCCTGACAGTAAAGATAACTCGGTACCTGGAAAGTAGACAGATATTTAGTATATACACACAAAAAATCTCAATTTTTATTGTGTTTACTGAAGCATAATTTCATCTAATTTCCAGAATCTATGCTACAGCAGACAACAGTTAACAATAAAGTACATCGATTCATATTGAATGCTATATACTGTATATACTATTCGACAATTGCGATTTGTGTGCAATTTTGATTTGTGTACATGGTTGCTAGATAAATTCATTGAATTTTCATTTTGTAATTCGTCTCTAGGCCAGCGACTAGGATTTTTCCTCAAAAGTTGGTTACGATAAATTAAGAAAATTAGTATATAAATATTTGCTTAAAATGAATAAAAAAACTGCATTGGTTGCAATAAAAAATGATATAATGTTCAATTATTTATTTGTCAATGCACTAACATGAAGCAACAAAAGTAGATGAGCTTAACTTGAGAAGTGACTAGGACTTATTAAAAATAAAACTATATTAATATCAAGCAAGAAAAAAAGTATGACTAAATAAAATAACATCATATGAACTGTTTAGTGGATTCCTGTTCAAGCAGCCTAAAAATTTAAATTAAATAAAAGTTTAAAACAAAGCACAAATAATAATAAATAGTAATAAATTACTGCACCATAGTACTTGACAAGAGACTTTTAAAACAACACTTTGTATGCTGATAACTTGAGTATTGGATTGGATTGGATTGGTTTACATATATTTTCAGGCTTGTGTGGCTGATCGCAAGGACCCCCTTATAAACCATCGTCAAGTAGGACAAACACAGGACACACACAAACACATATGACTGATGCTGCCATCTGTTGACAGATGACAACATCTGTCTCCACCTCTACAATTTAGACATGTCCCTGAAGGGGAGGGAAATTTTCTCCAGGAACCTGTACCCATGGTGAACTGCGCAATGACCGACCACAGGACTTTCGGACCCAACAGATTTTACGAGCACGTACTCCGCGTATACTCGGTAAGTCTTCAGTGGCAACCGGGGCCCGAACTCTCAACCTTTCGATTTCAAGTCCAGGGTCCGGACCACTAGGCTCCTTACAGCCCTCTTGAGTATAAATTTAGAAGCAACTTGATTTGTTTGCAAACAAACCACTTGTTGGTTGATGGTTGGTTGATATACATATATTTTCAGGCTTGTGTGCTTGCTCAGGGAGCCGCTTATAAACCTTCGTCAAGGAAAAAATTTGAGGTGAAAATTTGTTGTTTATGTATAATTTAAGACTATGCTCATGCTCAATGTCAACTAACGGGCAATTTTTTTTCTCTAAAAAAACATCAGTATCCTACATCGGGCAGTATTGTAGGGCCCATTGAAAGCCTAAACACTCGTTTGGGGCCCCGGGCATTTTTTTTCTCTAAAAAAACATCAGTATCCTACATCGGGCAGTATTGTAGGGCCCATTGAAAGCCTAAACACCCGTTTGGGGCCCCGGGCAATTTTTTTTTCTCTAAAAAAACATCAGTATCCTACATCGGGCAGTATTGTAGGGCCCATTGAAAGCCTAAACACTCGTTTGGGGCCCCGGGCAATTTTTTTTTCTCTAAAAAAACATCAGTATCCTACATCGGGCAGTATTGTAGGGCCCGTTGAAAGCCTAAATACCCGTTTGGGGCCCCGGGCAATTTTTTTTCTCTAAAAAAACATCAGTATCCAACATCAGGCAGTATTGAAGAGTCTGTTGAAAGCATAAAATTTTGTTTTGGGCCCCCGGCAGCTAGCAGACCGGCCCTCTTCGAATCAACAAAATATTCAGAATAAAAAATAACTGAAATATAATAACCAAAACCAGATATTCAGAGTAACCGTAACCGCAATTCCGATGCGCGCGCAACTTTACCATCGAGTTACTAAGGGGTGGAGGCAACGAGCTGCCGGTGGCACCTAGATAATTTCTCATACAGTCACGCGGTTTACCACGTGACTATGAGAAAGGGAAGTATATTTGGCAAGTTATCGTGCCGTTTGGCGCTTTTTGAAAAAATAGCGCCGAATTTCAAAACATTTTGTGTTTGTTTTGGAATGTTTTTTTGGTTGGATTAATGTTGCGTTAGACCTACTGATTATGTAGGTCATTTGATAAACACTTCCCTTTAATTTATTAACGGCTAGGGTATTTTTATGCATATTTGTAAAAAATATATACAAATGTGTTGTGTGTAAGAAAACTTAAGAACACACTGTTCACTTCATTCAACTAATTTTGTGAAAAATGAGCCAAATCAAGCTTTGAAAAATTATATATATAATACTTCCTCCTTTCTTATGAACTTCGTTGCAGTTCGCAAGCACAACAAGAAACAACAATTTTTGCAATAATTTAGCTGCTGCGAATATCACGAACCTTTCCTATACCGATTGCCATAGCAAAATACATACACAGCCTGCTCGTAGTAGGAGATGCAATCACGTGACCCTAGGAAGAATTCTCTTCATGTTGGTTCCACGGTATGGTTGCCATTAGCCGCTCTACCCCTATTATAAGCTCGTTGGGTGGAGGAAGCTAGTCTGCGGAAAGCTTCGGCGGCACGCGTCCCAGAACCTATCACGTGACTCGTAGAAAAAGGTAGTATTATTTGGCACCGAATCTCTTTTTTTCTTGGCGAGAATCAGTTACTTTCAGGCGCAGGCGCCTGAATGAAGTTTTTCACGCACAGCGCCTATCAGAATGATTACAATGCGTGTATTGCTAAGTATTTCAATTAAGCGTCTTTCGAAATTTGATTTCAAACGCGAAATGAGTACCGAATACCATTATATAACTTATTAATCTAAAAATATCATACTATAAGTTATTATAGTTAAGGAAAACGCAATTTTATTTCCAAAAAAAAATCTCGCGTTTTCAAGTCATTTTTTTTTTTTTTTTTTTTTTGCACTTTAGGGTCAAGTGGGGTAAGTGTGATAGGGTTTCTGCATTTTTCATTAAGAAAATTCATTCTCTGCTTCAAGTAAATTCCAAATCCTGAAATTGGTAGTGAATTATTATAAGAAACATAGATATGTAGAAAAAAAATTATATGTTTGAATTCCAATTTTAAGTGTACAAAATTTGCATTTCAAAATCCATCACACTTACCCCACATAGGAAGACCCATATAAAAAGAAGACAGTTGCACTTAAATTCAAAAGCTCAAAACTTTCTTTAAACAAAAAATAAGTTCAATGTTTCTTTTTAGTTTAATTATAAGTGGTCTAATGTTATATATTGCAAACTTTCAGATTTTTAGAATGATTTCCAAAGTTACAAGAGCTGTTTATCACCACTACCCCCAATCACACTTACCCCACTTGACCCTACTTTTTTTTCTTCATTTTTTTTATGGCAGTTTTGACAAAAATCACCAGTTATATTTATAAATGGGGTCTTTACAAAGATGGAACGACAAGTTAGCATTTGGAGGGTTTTGGTTTGAAATTATAAAAAACTATTTATGTAGTTTTTAAGGCAGTTTGCCGAAGTTAAATATAAGATGTAAAAAAAAGAAGTCTTCTAAAGCGTGGTACATAATAATGCAAATTCTATTGATAACATTTCTGAAATTAAAAGCAAATTTAAATAACCTGAAAATTAAGTGTATTTCCTATATGTAATGGAGCTTCTTAAGCCCCTTGCTACATCAAATATGGTTTATTTTGCATGTTATTATAACAGTTTGATTTAGAAATTAAACTATTAATGGAATATTTTTTTCTATCACATTTCTTACATATATATATATTTGGAAACGATTTTTTAAAAAGAAATGTTAAAAGTAATTTGTTTTGTTTGATAGTATAAACATTGATAAGTAACTGCGACAAAATTAAATTGCATATAAATTACTTTTTATTTTCCTTAGACATAATTTCTTTAAATTTCTACTTTTCTTTTCAAAAACAATATAATTCTACATCATTTCAGACAAAATTAGTACAACAAACGACTTTGCATTAACAAATACTAGTTTATTGCTAATGTATTCAAACTATTCCAAACAATTTTTTTTGAAAAATATGGAAATAATATTTTGTCATTCCATAAAATCTTTTAAATAATTAATGGTAAAATTTTTATGACGCCTCCAAGCTTGGAATCAAAGCATTCTGATAAAAAGTGCTTTGAACAAATCTTGCTGCATCTTTGTTGCTTCGAAGTCAGTTACTTTCATTTTTGACACCAATAGCTTACATCTCTCAGGATCTTTTGGGAAACTAAAAAAATAAAATGTATGTACCATAAAATTAGTTTTTATTATAAATACGCAACAATTTATTAATTTACGTGTTAAGATATTAGGATTTAGTTAGATAAGTTGAAATGAAGCTAAAAAACTATATAAGTAATTTAATCATTTATATATTTAAATAAAAAAATATTTTAAAATTTAAAACAAAACCAAACCAAAACTACTCAATACAGTTTATAAAAATATTTGCATACATAATTTAATCATTTATATATTTAAATAAAAAAATATTTTAAAATTTAAAACAAAACGAAACCAAAACTCCCCAATACAGTTTATAAAAATATTTGCATACATAAATATAACTTAAGTTTTTAAAATACAAATATGTTTACTAATTACTTATACATTGTTATTTTTTAAAGCTGCTTAGTTATTTTTATATATTTTTTGCACAATTTTCTAATATTAAAAGTACTATTCAAGACTACAAGCTTCATACTTTAATACCAAATTGTAAGCATCTGATATTACTTTTGTATTTTGAGTTTTCAATTTATTAAACCCATACTAAGTTCCTAATCACTAACTCAAAACTCTCACTAAAAAAACGATGCATTCGCACCCACAACTTAACAATGAAAATCTACATACAAAACGAACTAAGAGAAATTTTAATTAGTTTCCGCAACAAGTAAAACAAATCTTGGTATAAAATCTTTTATACTTATATTTTGATAAGTTAATAAACTAATATAAATTACTTTTGTTGTTGTTTAGTTTACGTCCGATAGAACGCGCCAAAACCGAACAATCGGTCGCCAAACAGACATTTTCGAAAAAACTCTCGTATAACATTATATTGAGACAATAAGTGTCAATTATTGAAATTATTACTTTAAGAAACTATTAAATAATCATCTATTTCAATAATAAACCTCATTAAACATCAATATTATTGTTTTGTTCCAGTTCTTTTACAGAGCAAGTAGCCAGTGCTATGTACAAAATCGTATTATAAAAAATATAACTGCAATATAAAGTAGATATAACGGTGCTTACCTGTGAAACGTTACATTACTTCCTTTTAAAAAAGTTTTGTGGAGGTTAAAAGCGTAAAAGGCTTCACAATCTGGAAATTTTTTATCCTAATGCACAGCAGAGATGTCTTTCAACCATCCGCCATTGAAATTCTATGTGGAAAAGATGTAGGGCGGGAAAAGATGTCGGGCGGGAAAAAAAACATTTAGGTTTCTACGAGTCACGTGTCAAGGTCCTGTGCCTTGTCAGGGTTGCCAATGCTCCCTCCACCTCTTAATATCTCGATGAACTTTACCCACAATTCATCGCTCGCAAGTATCAACCACTGATCTGAACTTAGAAATGGATCAAGCTAGGCCACCCCTCTCTGATGCTTCGCGGAGGGATGACCTTGTTTTTAGAAGTGCCATATTGGCGCAGTTTATCGCTCCGTATTTCGCTTCAAGTTACAAAGTGTCAATATATTTTTTTCCTTCTGCAGAATGTGCGGAAGTCGTAAATCCTTTATCTGCCTACATGAGGCCGAAGAATGTGTCAACCCCTAGAGATCAGTGGGGGGGGGGTCAACGCTAGCTCATTAGGCAACTCTATTTACTAAGTTTTACAACCTTTTGAATGGAAGGGGGATTGGCAGATGTCAGTGGGAGATGGATGGATGAATGTCTGGGGTGGAAAAAAAGTATTTGTTGTGTAAGTGGTTAACTTTAAACGTCTTTATTTAGTACTAAGTACTGTATATGTGGATTTACTTTATTTTGCAATATTTTTAAGAAATAATATTGTTTGTAATCGTTGATAATACTAACGGGACATTCATTTGATAATTATTATCTAAATATAGAATACCAAACTGATATATATATTGTAAAAAATAATAATTATAACATTTACCCCGATCATATACCTATGATAAGGGTTTGAAGTTTCGGTAGTTTTAATTAATATTCATTCATGTGATATATTTTAATTAAATTTAATTCATCCATTTCAAGTTTATAATAAATTACACCAATTTAATCATGTTTAATTACTTAAATTATGTTTAAGTCATCAAAATGATATTAAATCTGTTAGCGCCGATTTGCAAAAAAATTACCATACGAAAATTATATTTATGCTAAAGTTTATCTAAATAATTAAGATAAAAAGATGATTATAGACCTGAACAATTTATGTAGAGAAAATTAAGTTACCCTAAAAAAATGAAACATTTAAGTTAGAATTGAAATTTAGAAATGAAGGTTCTCATGGTATTAACACAGTCAGTGGTGAAGTATTATTTGGGTTAAGTATTAATTAAAAATATATTTAATTAATTTAAATTATACATAATAAATTCAAAATAATTTGTTTTCCATAAATATTTAATTGTTGCAATTTATAATACAAAAGTAAACAAATCTTATAACACAATTTCTTTATAATTTTATGAAGAAAATCATCACAAAATTTTAAAAATTAATTTCCTTTTGTAAAAAAAGTAACACAAAGATATAAAGTAATGTATTAAAATGTTTTTGCATTTTTAATAACAGTCAATTATGAAGTAACAATATGTCATTATTGCAATACATTTAAATTTCCCCCAAAGTATCAAAACAAATCATTAATACTATTTAAATGCATATATTTATTATTTTTATACTTTTAATAATAAGAACTTAATGTTTTAAAAAAATCATTAATTATAGCTTATTTCAAATTTTAAATACCACATTTCGTCAGTTCCTTCAGATCGTAACAAAAAAAAAACATCTTTACAATTAAACATATACCTTAAATATAAAGCTTTCAACCATATCATCGAAACAAAGATTTATCTCTGATTAATAAAATTTTTAAGAAAATAATAATCCCCTTACATGTACACAAGCACCATAGCACAAAATCGAAAACGCAATTCAAGAGCTTAGTGGAAGAACGTGCTAAGTGACAAAAAGGTGAAAACAAGAAAATGGGCTATAAAGTTTTTCGTTCGCACTAAAATCTGTTGGAAACGGAACTTGTAAAGCATAAAAAATATACTAAACTCTTAGTTGATGATAAAGGAAAAATTTGTTATCGTTAAAAAAAACTAGTAATATGTTCATTTACACAAACTTTTCCATTTTTTTCAAAAATGTCACTTAGCACGTTCTTCCACTAAGCTCTTCAATTGTCAAAAGTCTTATCTGAGGTCAACCCCTGAGGTCAACCCACCCATCTGCCACCAACCGAGCGACGGCGACTTTTGGGGAAGACCGAAACGAGAAATTCGCCAAATTTGGCGAAAATTAGAACTGCAATGAGTGGTGAAAAACACCTATTTTAACATAAATAAGAACCCAGACATATTTTTTCCTACAATCTACAACATAAGTATGATTGTTTGAACTTTACAGCAGATCTCTACACCAAAAACTTAATGTGCAGTAATTTTTTAAAAATGAGAAATTTCCCATAGAGTCCCATTGTAAAATGAAAATTTAAGGGTGCACCTGAGAGAAAAAGATGACTTCGAACTCTCCCGTAGCGGGGGAGAGCTTTCCGCGTTCCATTAACCCTAGAGTTCAGTGGTATCAACCAGAGACATAACATAGAGTGGACTGCGCATTCATAGTAAAGCAGCTTAGGGATGGAAAACCAAAACCGGTTTTCAAAAAACCGGGGGCCCCGGTTTTGACTGAAAACCGGTTTTTTTTGTATCAGGCCCTTCAGAACCGAAAACCGGTTTTTTAGGGAAAAACCGATGGAAAATGGAAAACCGTTTTTTTTTAAAAAAAACCGCCATCCCTTGCAGATTAGCATTATGTCCTAAACATCATAAATCGCCAAGAGGGGAAAGGTTGCTACATGTGGCAACTTAACGCTACTGTTTCGTTACGAACTATTCCAAATTGTCGCAAGACCTGAATATCAGCTAGCAAACCGAAGTGGAGACTACCATCAATGTCCAAGTCACGTGGGTTTCTACCAATCACCGGCAGCTTGAATTTTTATTAATGTTTTTGCAGACGATTTTTTGAGCATTGTTGGTATTTTTCTCTTTTGTCTTTTATAATAAATATTTAATTACATTCTTTTAATCTCTGAGCATGTTAACAATCGTGAATGTTGCACTCTTAATTCAGTAACGTTATGTGCAAGATACCAAATGCTTGTGAATTCCTAATTGTAAAGAGGGTATAAAAAAGGATTAGTCACACTTTCACGGGTAAAATTTATTTAGTTCTGCATACTTTTAGTAATTGTGTGTTCTTCTTAAACTATTATTTCTATCGAGGGAATTTATTCTAAATATCTTTCTTTTATACTGAAGAATCATATTCATGATTAAATCAACGTTGTTAGAAATCTAATTATAAAAAATACTTTGGGCCAATTAAATTAATGGTCTGAACATTGACAGCTTAGAAGTACGTAGAATAATTTTTTTACAATTTGGTCAAAACGAAACCTGTTTTTGCAATCGTAGTTTTTGAGTTATTTATATAAAAAGTAGAGCATTTGTTGAATTTGGAATATATTGATTTGTTTTAGAAAGTTGATTTATTATTCCAGGTGAAATAAAGGAAGAAGCAATATTTCATAAAAATATTTATATATTTGATTTTTTTTTTAAATCGGACCGTTAGAACGAAAGTTATAGAGACGGCAGAAAATATTCACCATGTCAATAACCAACTTATATTACAGCAACACTCTACATAAACCTACTAATGTTCTTTTAAATTAATTTTTAATAAAGAGTCCACATTCAATTGTTCCAGTAATCTTAAATAGACGCACAAAATCAAAGAAATAATCTGATATCTATTAAGAGGATCTTAAAATACTAGCGATTCATCCTTGCTCCTTTCCAAGCTTGTTTATCATAGCATTAGATTGTCGGCCTCTGTGTTCAGGTCGTTGTGGAAAAACTCGCCAAATGGTAAACTCGCCATAGATGCGAGCCAAACGCGACACAGTCATGTGACTGTGTAAGTTAGATGTTTAGGACACTTTAGGTTTGCCAATGCGCAGTCCACTCTATGTTATGTCTCTGGTATCAACAGCGTCGTCAATTGGATGAAAAAATAAATGAAGAACAAAATAATTCCATTGTGCGCGCACATCATCTGGGCTTCTTACCCACAATTCCGTGCAAGTATTACCAGCGCCGACAATTGGACGAAAAGATTTTTCGCCGTATCACCAAATAAAATTGTTTATCGCTTGCTGCAAAAAACGCCAAATCCCTTGGCGACAAATGCACCGGATGGTGGAAATTAACCCCAACCAGTAATATATATTTTCTAAATAGCAATACATCTATAAACGGAAATAACTGTAATTGAATAAATTTCTAAAGAAACTTACCTTATTACTTCACTTCATAAACATGCTTGTCCTGTACTCAGTTGGCGTCCATTTTGTTTTGAATCGTGACGACTCATACGCATGCGCGAAAGTTTTTTTAAAAACCTCACATCCCTAAAGCACTCGATTGCAATACTTCTATACCTAGTAAACATCGACCAATGTTGCTTTATCGACGTTGTTTTCACAATGTCGCCAGATGTCCCCACAATATTCGAATACTTTCAAAAATTGTTATTTTGTTTTAAAAAAATGACTAAAACTTGTCTGATTATTATTAAAATTACTGTTTCATTCTTGCAATATCAAAATAAAACGAATTTGAAGTCATACTAATTTTAAAAAATTCCCAATATCGGCCAATGTCGACTGATGTCGCAATTACAACGTTCCACATTCCACGACTTTCGCAATGTTGGCCGATGTCGGTAGAATGTCGGCCAACATTGTTGTGCTACCTGGGATGTGTTAATTTATTTCATTTCTTTATATTAAATTCCGCCAAATTAGGATTTAAAAGTAAAAATGAACTTTAATTTCGATATTTATTCATTTATTTTGTATTTCAATGTATGATAACTTAAATATTTTCATCATTCAGTAATAAAGGCCATATATACAAAAAATATAAATGCATATTACTCTTTACCTCTGCAGATAGTGCAAACGCTCAATATTACTTACTCTCTGTTTTGCCGGGCACAGATGTCCATAGGTGGAAATTCAGCTATAAATTTGTAACCGATCAAACATCGCCGTTCCCCGGAATAACCAATAATTTTAATCACTTTTTATTAGCACAAATGTTTTGCTAACAATTTATTAATGTTTGTTTAAATTTGAAAGTTTGTTGCTTTTATTATGTCCACTGTTTTGCCGATCGCTTAGCTTGGCGAATTTAGTTTAGCGTTTTGTTCATGTTTGGTGATATTTGCAACCTTCTAGCCAAAAAGTACTCAATTTCAAAATGGATTAGACGTTAAAACGAAGCAGGATAGAGCTTTACTATTTATTGGCAATATTACATAAATTTCTCAAAGTAATATTAGCCCAATATGAATTGAGTTCGAATAAATATATTGTATCAAACGTAACGAAACAGAGATGAAACCAAAAATACGTAGCTCGCAGTAAAAACAAATTGTTTTCCTCGATTTATTGAATAATCTATTGCTAATTACAAATCGCCAAGCCAACTTCCCGCAAACTAAGGGTTAAACAGAAGAATCGTGGCCGGATATTTTACGCCGAATCTGGGAACCCCAACTTATTGGTATTATGACAACCTTTGGCGAAATTAGCAATGGGAAAGTTTCTTATCCTGTTACGTTTTCCATACTTCTACGATTCATTGGTTGTCTCAGCATGCGCCGGGGTTTGTTTTCATTCGACCTGGCGATATTTTTAAAAAGACGCCAAATCCGACTACGATTTTTTAGTTTAACCAAACTTGGTTTTTGAAAAAAGAGAAAACTAAATAATGCTTTGAGATTTATTTGAAAAACTTGTAAATCGGAAAGATACATGCAATGTGTGCCCATAAGGATTGATTTTCCGATTATTGCAAAAGGTTTTTAACATTAGTGCAATTCAATACTGTAACTCTACAAAACGTTACTTGCTATCTTAGAAATTGATACTTGTATGAAAGTCGAAAACAAATAATTTCTTAAATTAAGAGATAACCGAGTTGAATAATAAATGCAAAGGGATAAAAGTTCAAACACGGAACTCCATTAATAACTTCCCTATTTCAGACACAATATGAGTTTTAGTTGAGAATTTTCTTTAAATAAGACCTAATATAAGACCTAAGACCTTGAGACTGATTCTCCTCTCCAATAGACATTGTAGATGAGCCAACAGACATGTCTTTGGACGATATTACCGATGTAGATGCGGAGATGGTTTCGGAAGACGACGAAGATGGGGTTTCATTCGTGTTTGCTTGGAATTCATCTTGAGACTGATTCTCCTCTCCAATAGACATTGCAGATGAGCCAACAGACATGTCTTCGAACGATATTATCGATGTAGATGTGGAGATGGTTTCAGAAGACGACGAAGATGGAGTTTCATTCGTGTTCGCTTGGGTTCTGTTCCGTTTGCTTTGTTTCGTTGCAGCTACTTGGCGAAGTTTCTTGCTGCGCGATGACGTTGGTACCACATATTTAAATCCAATTTTCTCCAAGTGCCCGTTCTTCGGAAGCAAATCCATAACTTCAGGTACTCTGTAGGCGTATCTTTCGTTGAATTCCAAAAACTGCTTCACCTCGTAGTAAGTAACGGATCCGTTTTCAACGTATTGTCTTTGAATCCAATTCAACAAACGCATCATAAGGGAAGAGTTCATGTTTGGTGTTGGCTTAACGGTTTTTTGCTTGGGCACCATCTTTAATTTTGTTAAAAATTAAAAATGATTTTGAATATATAAACTTTGGAGAAAATATTCAAATAGTTCAAATAGTTAAGTTAGTTTACCAGTGAATTTCGAAAAGTCGTTCAATAAAATGAAGGTTTTAAAATTTTAAAAGTTACGAATTATATAACGTGACAAAATTTCATGATGCCACCAAATTACCTTTTATGCATATGCTGAAATTTAATAAAAAAACTGTAGCCGAGTGTAGGAAAAACTATATAGATAATACTCTTATACGACTCCCAAATTTCCTTATATTTTTAATTCTGTAAAGACTGCAATCAAGTTTTTTTTATAGTAACCAACTTATATTTTAAAATAAGGAAATCAGAACTGTGAAATAAAATGGACAAAATCAACTTCAAGTTCACGCAAGTAAATTGTTAAAATAAAGAAACGTGCAAAAATACGACCTAATTTTAAAATGACCGTATAAAATTAACGTGTTAATTGTTTGTGGAAATCGATCTTTCTATTGTTAAAGGGTTTAGAAGCTAATGTTCCTCTAAGAAGTTGAGTTCTTAGAATAGTTGGAAGTTTAGGGCGTGAGATTTGAGCGTGATGTTTCTTTGGGAATGAAGCCCAGAGGAGTTTGTATCACAACGCTGAAATATAAAAAAGGATTGCGAAGATTGAATGTAGTTTTTAAGATGATTGAAGGGCGGTTTTTGAAGAGATAGTGTGGTGTTATTTGGTGATTTTCCTATAGTTACTATCCCTCCAAAAAACTTCGTAAAAGTAAACAAACGCCAATCCAAAAAAAAAACTATTTTATCAAAAAGCAAGTTCATTATGAAAGTTGTGGCTAAAAAAGCCGTGATATAAAATGAATGCCAATCTCTTGTGTAAAACTTCCTGGTCATAATAAGTAGTATAATTTAAGTTTTGCTGCCATAAAAATATTGCACTGTTTGAGGTTGGTGCCCCCCATCTTAACCACCCTCTATACCTTTATATAAATGTATTGAGATCATACATTTGTTAAAGTTTTTTTTTAAGTATCCTTCGTTATTCTGATTTAGTGATTCAAGTTCATTTGCGTGATTTAAATTTTTAGGGGGATTAAGCTGTGCACCAACCTCAAACAGTGCAATATTTTTTATGGCAGCAAAACTTAAATTATACTACTTATTATGACCAGGAAGTTTTACACAAGAGATTGGCATTCATTTTATATCACGGCTTTTTTAGCCACAACTTTCATAATGAACTTGCTTTTTGATAAAATAGTTTTTTTTTGGATTGGCGTTTGTTTACTTTTACGAAGTTTTTTGGGGGGATATCAGTAGTTTTTTTCTAATTAACAAAAGATACAGACACAATACGACTACAAAATTGACGACATGATTTCAATGCTTATAGAGAGTTATATAACTCCTGAGAACAAAAGAAATATTATTTCTTACTCTTCATAGAAAAAGCAAAGTGTTTAAAAAGTTTGAGCTAATATGAACTGAATCTGACAATCAAATATATATACCATATATATATATATTTTAAATAAACGCCAAAACTTTTTAATGAAGCGTTCCGTTTATTAATTAGAATTCCAAAGTTTTTTCAGTCTGCTGATTCATATATTTGATAAATCATTTATTTTAGAAACTGTAATATCGGCCTGTTCGTTGTGTTTTTGAACTCTGACGCTCTTTGATGAAAATATAGCAGACCTCGTTTGGCGCAGTCTCGGGAGGTAATACGGTCGCTAAGATGGCTAGTTAATCGCGCAACCGTACCGCCAAAGATAATATCGATTTTAATTAATTAAAAATAGAAAAAATGTTTTTGAAACTTCAAACCTACGAAAGGGCCTGAATTGGGGCATTCTCAATCGTTTAGTAGAAACAGCTTAAGGGAAGAAATCTCCCCTGTCACATCTGTAACTGAAAAATAGGAACAGTTTTAATAACCGAATCTTCATTATCGTAACGTTCCCGTTTGTCATTTTCAGGAACAGTTTCTAGATGACGTTTTATTCCAGATGTATTGTTTTCGACACATTTCGAGATTCCATCGCAGCTGTTATTTTTAGTGTACCACATTCGTCTTTTATGCCTAGTTTTTTTTCACTTGTCGGCATATTTAATTTCAATTTACTTTTATTAAACTAAAAAAATATCCAGCCTATTCAAGAAAAAACAATAACCAAATACAATTCTTAGATTACGGTTATGTATTATAATACAAACATTTAGTAACAGCTCATATTAAAAAATGTAACTTTAATAATTAAATATTACTTTAGCATAATAAAATATTCCTCAATAAATTTTAGAAACAAATACCATTTCAAACCCATTAAAGGGGCTTAATCCTCAATAAATTTTAGAAACAAATACCATTTCTTTTCATAAAAAAATAAACAAAGATTACTTTGACATAATTAATTATTCCTCAATAATTTTTAGGGATAAAATATATTTCTTACTTTTTATGAAGAAAAAACCAACAAAACTATTTTTAATGGTATTGGTAACTGAATATAACAACCAAATTAGCAAATATGACTGTTTGTTTACATCTCTGGAATGATTCATCCACTCGAGTTATTCATTAGTTTTTTTTTTTTAATAAAAACGCCAAAAAGTTGAAATGAAGAGTTTCCGTTTATTAATTAGATTTTTTTTTTAATCTGTCTATTCAGATATGAGATTAATCAATTATTTTAGAAGCTGTAATCATAACTTAATAGTTAACAGCGTTGCTATGCGGCTCTTCGATGAAAATACAGTAAACCTTTGCTCGTTTTCGGAGGTACCTGGCCGCTAGGATGGCTTGTTTATCGCACATTCATACCGCCAAAGGTAATATAGATTTTAATTAATTAAAAATAGAACGAGTTCTTTTGGAAACCTCAAACCCATGAAAGGGGCTTAATTGGAGCATTCTGAATCTTTTAGTAAAAACCGCTTCCAGATTAATGGTCTAGTAATGGCTGTAGGTCACTTCAAAAATTAGGTCAAAATTTGACTAAAACTGCTCGAAAGATTTCATTTTCGAAAATTTCCATATTTTTTTTCTCCGCTGTTTTTAATTCTAGAATAACCAAAATTTTTTTATTGAAAGCAATCTACGAAACCTCTTTACTGTATTTTTTTTATTGTTCTACGAAGTTTAGTTTGCCTGGTAGAAAATAAAATCGATTTTGCTGTTAACATAGCGAAATGTTTTCTGTATATATACATAACTGCCCTAGCCCTTTTTTTTACTCTTTAGAGTACTTTTTTTACTCTACTAGTTTAGCCCTTGGCGTCATTTTGAGATTGGCGGGCGGAACGACCGTTCCGTCTGATCATGCTCTTGCGTGACCGCTTTTTTAAGCTTTTCCTTCTCACACCGCCGTTTCATACGTCTAGCGGCCGCTAAACGCAGACGCTGGAAGCGCTTTGACCTCTAGCGATTCGACCTTTGGTTGGCGAGAAATTGTCGAGTGAGATTGTAGCGCGGCGATTTTATTCATTGTTTAAAATCAACTAGATTATGGATGACGAAATTTTGATTGCTGCTTGTGTTTTACATTTAGAGAGCTTAGATAATTATCTAGAGGTAATTAGAAAAATATATAAAAAACGTCGTCGAAGATGGTGGATGATAGCGTGTCATCGCAACCGAACAATCTAAGTAGAAAATATTAATATTTTTTCATAGTATATTTTTCATGAAATGATATCTTTTATTACAACGCAATATTACCCTTGTTTGGCATTTTATTTTAAGCACGATGTCGGATGTCTTGCAAAAAAAAGTTTTTTTCAGTAGTAAATTCATAAAACATTTTTCCATTAAAGAATGTTATATACAAAAACAGTGCATTCATAGCATACAAAAATGAGCATATTTATGGCTTTTAACTTCCAATTTAGTTAAATTGATACTCAGGAAATACCAAACGGTATATATATATATATATTTTAATTTACTGTAAAGCATACTTTGAAATTTATATACTTGGTTGGTAAATATGTTTATATAAAGAATTAATCTGTAGGAATTTGGTCGGTGAAGAGCTGCTAAGTAACGGGAGTCTAAAATAGAAATTTTCGATCATCTACGAATGTTTTCTATTTGTGTTTTGACGATTAATAGGTTAGGTTTAAGTTATCGTCGCACTAGAGCTACACGAGGGTTATTGGTGACGGGCGTCAGTAGGGGAAAAAGGAGAGTTCTGCATCAATGGTGGATCGGTGGATCAGATCCACCACCGGAAATGCCTATGACGTCACCGGAAGGGGGCGTGGCGGAAGGGAGCGTGGCGGATATGACGTAACGGATATGACGTAAGTGGAGTTGAGTTGTTTGGATGCTGAAAGTTGAGTTGTTTGGTCCTGAATGTTGAGTTGTTTAACTCCTGAAATCCTTAGGGAGAGTTGAGTTGTTTAGGTGCTGATATGACGTCACAGTTCTATGTCGTGGCGCCATCTATCGGTGAGAATAATAAGTATTAAAATTGAATATATTTAAAAAATAGGTAGTGCTGCCCTCTAGTGAATAGAGGTTATAGTTTATTTATTAAAAATAGGTTTAAGTTAGTGCTGCCCTCTATCGACAGGGAAATGTATGATTTTAATGTGGAATTGTTACATTTTAGCGCAAAAAAATATTAAAAAGTTTATTCGACAAGATTTGAACCTACGATCTCCTATGACGTCACAGTTCTATGTCGTGGCGCCATCTATCGATGAAAATAATGAATATTAAAAAAGATTATATTTATTTAAAAAATAGCTACTGCTGCCCTCTAGTGTGTGTGAATAGAGGCTATAGTTTATTTATTCATTAAAAATAGTTTGAAGTTAGTGCTGCCCTCTATCGACAGGGAAATGTATGATTTTAATGTGGAATTGTTACATTTTAGCGCATAAAAATATTAAAAAGTTTATTCGATAAGATTTGAACCTACAATCTCCAAAAGTGAGCATAGCCGAATGAGTTTTTTCTACGACGTTACTGACTCGGCTATGCCCACTCAAACACTATATGAAGAATTAACGTTCGATTCCAGTTTCTATCCTTATCCCCTATGGGAGATCCTAATGGAAGATCCTTAAGGAATACCATCTAAGGATAATTAAAAGTATTTTAAGAAATGCCAAGTAATAGCGCCATCTACCTGCGAGAGAAATAATGATTATAATGTGAAATTACCATGAAAAATAAATATTTAAAAAAAAATCGAGTATATTTAAACTCTATAAAAGCGGGGATACGCTTATGTGACGTAGAAGGTTTTAAGAATTGTCAAATAGTGGCGCCAACTATCAACCAAAAAAAAAAAAAGTAATGATTTTAATGCGAAATTATCAGGAAAAACAAATATTAAAAATAGAATATATTTAAACGCGATAAAAGTGGTACCATCTATCGACAGGGAAATTAATTATTTTAATGTTAAATTACCGCGAAACATTTTAGTGTGAAAAATATAAAAAAATAGAGCTTATTTGACAGAATTCGAACCAGCAATCTCTTATGATGCTAATAGTCGAGTTGTTTAGATGCTGATGAATAATATTATATGTTTTTGTTACGTTTTGAGTAGGTTTATACAACATCATGAGTAATAGGGTAGATTCGAATGCATAGATATATGTTTTGCAATATAGTTTTAAGGAATAGTAATGGGTGTTAAAGGTAAGTGGTTATCTAGTATGATCTTTGAGAAACATGTATTATTTTGAACAAAATAATATGCTTATTATAACTTTCGTTTATTACCAGACAAATTTAGAAACAATTCTTAAGTTGATAAGTTCATTAACAATTTATTTTTAAATTTCTCAATACACATTCAGTTGTTTGAATTTGTTCTTCAAAGGTTTAATTTTTTTATTATAGATTTAAAGAATGATAAAGAATCATCATACCGGTTATTTATAATTAATTTTTTTATATTTTGTAGTTTTAAACTACATTTTTTTATTTTTAACGTTTGCTATTACTTTTCAATATTTGAATTTTATTACCAAAGCAAATATTTTCGTTAATTAGAAGAAAGTTTCATAGAAAATTAAACAATAGTGTAACCATTTTCTATTTCAAAGAATTCTTTCAAGTCTGAAAATACCAACTTAAAACGTTTTTGTTATTACTCATGCCTAAATGGAGACACACAGTCAAAATACTTTAGATAAATATCATAGATTGGAGCAATATCCCATTTTACTCGACAATTTAATCGTAATACCAACTTAAAACTTCTCTAAAAGATTCAATATTGTCGAAATGTCGACACATAGTCTGAATACTTTAGATAAATATCACAGATTGGAGCTACTTCAGGTTCACATAGCAATTAAGGTGATTTATAGCTTACAGTCACCCTGACACCATGAGTTTCGTGTGCAAGACCATGACATCATGGGTATAGACCAATAAACATAGATGCAGATGGCGTTGTTTTTCTTCTCAACCAATGAAAAATGTAGATAGAGGGCGCTTCCACCTCTCACTTATCCTAGAGTCGGGACTTGAACAACCATTCCCTCTATGTTGACTATACTCTGTGTAGAATTTTATATATTTTCACCCTTAAAGTGTATCGGATAATTCTAAACTATGAATTACGAGGTATT
Source organism: Hylyphantes graminicola (assembly GCA_023701765.1). Lineage (NCBI taxonomy): Eukaryota > Metazoa > Arthropoda > Arachnida > Araneae > Linyphiidae > Hylyphantes > Hylyphantes graminicola. Next base: position 68,026,146 of record CM043117.1, on the reverse strand, counting down.
TACCAATTTTTCTATTGCAGACCATTTATTTCATTATGATAATTGTTTATATACTTAAAACAACTCTAACATAATATTAAAAAAAACAGTTAATTAATTAGAAATACAATTTTCAAACTAGTCTTATATTGAATTATAACCCAAGTCTATATCTAAAATAATATTACCATTATGCTGTAACACCTATACATTCATTTAAAAGCATGTTAGTATATTTTTCCTGGTAATAAATAATTAAAATTTTTATATACATGTTTGAAACAAACATTTTACTATGTTTTTTTATTAAAAATATGTATCCATAAGTTTCATTTAATATCAATTATTTTTAAAACGTATGTTATAATCCGCATTTTGAATGATATTACCTAAAACTTTGGTTATATATAAAACATCGAATAATCGAATAATTTAGAAATGTAATTTTTAACCGACTCTTATAATTTGAGTGAATTCAAAACTATATACATACCTTGAAAAAAATATTATATATGTTCCTGTGGTAAAAATATGCTTAATGTAATTTCCCTTTTGCAACATTACATGTATTTTTAGATAGATAAAATAGTCACATGTCCCTACGACATCACACACAAGGTTAAAACTTCGAGAATGAAATATCATATCACGAGAGTACACTCTGTAAGTTTACAAATCTATATTCTTTTTTTTTATTTTTTAAAAAATGTTTTTAGATAATCTAAACTTTTTAAACATTTAATTTTTTTTATTGATGTAGCAAAAAGTCCATACGAAATATTCATGTTTCTTCAATAAGTCTCACATTATGGAAATGTCTGAAAGGGATAAGCATTTATCGGAATGCCCCGACAACAGTAAGGATATATCATTTTCAATCGAAAAAATATTTTTTTTCAATGAAGCTAAACTAAATGAGTTATTATTATTTCTAGCATATTGTTGGAACTTTCCTGTAGAAAACTTGGATAGTGAAGTAAAAACCTTTCTGAATACACCTTATTCTGTAATGAGGGAAAAATACGATAAAGTTCTGAATCGTAAGTAATAAACAATCTAAATTAAACGCACTAAAGTTTTGTTACATCATTATTTTATCATATATACATATTACAGTTTACTACTCAAGTCGTCAGTATCTCCCTCATGACCCATACAAACTGCCAATGTATCCGACCTCATCAACAGTCATCACTCCTCCAATTCAAGAATATCACCTTGATGAATTTGTAATTCCACCACCTCATCGACCACTTTATCCAGGATATTAACACGTCACCTTCTTCAAAAATTTGGTAAGACTGGACATATTTTATTTAAAAGTATATCTATTTAATAATTTACCAATAGTATGGAACCTAAAGTACAGTTTTATTGCACTAATTCGACGGTTTTTTTATATTATATGTATTGATGTCGGATATTTTTCAAATTTAACACTATAATTTTTTCAAGCATAGGATTGCGCAAAAATCTTCATAAATAACTTTTTTTCACTGATCCAATTTAACAATATAAGATTTTTTTTTTTAAAAAAAAAAGTAGGATTATGTAAAATCCTTCATAAATAACTTTTTTTTCTATTCTCACAGAAAAACAACAGTAAAAATAATATTTTTTTTTTTCAAATCACACACAGATTTTGGAGACAAGTTTTCCTCCAGAAAGATTTACTCATTAAAATAGTTTAACCACTCACATAAAATAGTTTTAGTTTCTATAAAATCCTATTTGTAGAATCATATTATATAGTAATTTAATTAAATATATTAGTATAAAAATCATTTTCAAACTTAAATTAATGACATCTAAAGTTGAAACATAATTTTCAGTTACGTTGAATCATACAGATATATATTTAAAATATATTAAAAATTTCAAAGTGTATAAAAATTATCCAAGATAAAAAATATCAAGTAGTCATTTGAAAAAATATTAGCTAAAAATTGACTTTGTTATCCAAAAGTATTTGCAAACCCTGTCGGAAATTAAACATTACCTTCATAGTACATAAAAAAAATCAGGTGGATGAGAATAACGTATATAAAAACTAACAAAATATTCTAGATAGTGATAAAGGTAACTCGTGATATAGTTTACTCCAAAACAAACATATAGACCATCACTCCCTTAAGAAACTTCAAATTTCAGTCCTCTTATATATTTTTTAACTATATATACGCCTTTGAACACATATGTTTTAATCAGTATTCATTGGACTTATCTTTCTACATGAGGTTCTCTGATGTTTTAAATGTAAGTCATACTCAAAAATCTAATTTTTTTCTAGGTTAAGTCAGAAGGGGAAGGTTTTCTTAACATTCTTTTTCAAGTGTGCTAAGCGCTATTACTCCCTCATCCATGGCTCAAGTTGACAAGTTTATCAGTATACCTGAAGAATTGCTGTTTAAGAATGCTGTTTCCAGTAAAAGGTTAAGTGAACTGGACAAATTAATGATAAAAATATTAAGTAGTAACTTATCTGATCACGAAAAATTAACTCGATACCATGAAGTTCTACAAACAAGATTAAATATGGAGGAGTATAACAAACCTATACTCGAAATAAAAAACAGCCATAAACAACGCATTCCTAAACAAGTTCCAAGCGCCGAAAAGAAAGATGTTCAAGAAATGAAAGTGGAAAAAGCAGATAACGACTACGATGGCGTCATTCTAGCTGCTATACCCAAGTCTAGACGAGGTGCTGCCGAAAATATTCTCACTATTATCAAGAAGAATCCTGATGTGCTCTTTTACAATAATCGTGGTGAAATCTCCTTACATGGAAAACACATTCAAAACTCTAACATTGCCGACTTGATTAAATATGTCTTTAATTCAAGAACAGCTGTATCCGATAAAAATATTTATAATAAAGCTATAAATGATTTAAATATTCCAAAATCATGGATAACTAATAAACAACTAATTGAAAAGAATGCTATGAATGATGTCGTGACACCAATGAAGAAACATGTAATAAAGAAAAGTCCTGTAACAACATTGACATGGGAAAATTATTGAATAAATTTTGTTTTGCTCACATAAAAATTGTATTATTATTTTATATTATGAAGAAAAATATAATATAATGAGTAGAAATTATATTTTTGATCAGCTTTGAGTCGAAGTATTATTCTAATTTTATTACAATAACGACATTTTTTTTTAGAAGTCGGATTATGAATAACAATAAAAAAAAACTTTAACAAAGCTATATTTTTGATTGCATTAAGTTTGTGCTTTATACTATTTCATATGATACATACATTTTCTTTAAATCAGATAAACACATATACATAAAAAATCATCACGAATATTTTTTATATAAATGAAAATTTTTTAAAAAAATATACATATAGGGAAATGTTAGAGAAACATGTTTTCTTTTTCGAGTTACTAATGCTCTTTTAAAAAGTTTCCATACGACCATACTGTCTAACGTTAGCAGTCATGAAAATATAAATTTACTGAATCGTTCCATACTACTGCAAAGTATTAAAGAAATATTAACATCTACAAAAATATATTGTTGCAAATCATACTATTATTCTCCCCATTTGGTACAATTTTCAGAGGTTTGAACGAGTGGTTGATAACTTCAAATAATTTTATGTATATAACACAGTATAAAATATAGAAAAATATCAAGAACTAATAAAATTTCATACATTCAACTAACAAAACTTTATAGTGAATAAGGTCTGAATAAAACGAAGCTTAATTTCATGAGGTGGGAGCATTTACACCCCCATTACATGTAGAATTCACAAATATCAAAGAATTTTATCGCCAAAATTACTGTCTTATCGCCAAACGAGTGGAAAAATAACGTTTAAGAAAAAAAATAGAAGTCAAAAGTAGATTTTTTTTTACTTATTATTTAAAAAATATATAGAAAAACTTACAAGAAATCTTTTTTCTTTCAAGAAAACATTTTTATAAATAACAATTCGAATATGTTTTTAAAATTTCATTTATAATTTTTAATAAAAATCTTTAAAATAATTTTTATTTACATTTTTCTCATTATTATTTTATTTTTCCTTTCAGTATTTATATTTATGCTTTAATAATTTTTTAACTTTATTTTTTCTCATGTATCATTAACATTTATTCATCAAATTTATAATTTTTCTACCATACTTTATGACTTTTAATGTTACATTTTCTATACGCGTAGATGTTTGAATGGTTTCACTTATGGGTTGATGTCAATATCTTATATAAAATAGTATTAAACAAAGAAAGTGAGGTATATATTTTCATTAAAAATATTACAGAAGTGGTAAAATTCCTCCACTAATGCATGTTGTTTCACTATATAAATATGAAAAAATAACTAAGTCCAGCTTTTTATACTGTCGCAACACTTCAAGCTGACTAGAAAAGATATACTACGTAGGTATTTCCGATATGTCATAGGCATTTCCACTACGTCATAAAAATATATACGTATATCTTTTCTAGTCAGCTTGAAGTGTTGCGACAGTATAAAAAGCTGGACTTAGTTATTTTTTCATATTTATATAGTGAAACAACATGCATTAGTGGAGGAATTTTAAAACTTCTGTAATATTTTTAATAAAAATATATACCTCACTTTCTTTGTTTAATACTATTTTATATAAGATATTGACATCAACCCATAAGTGAAACCATTCAAACATCTACGCGTATAGAAAATGTAACATTAAAAGTCATAAAGTATGGAAGAAAAATTATAAATTTGATGAATAAATGTTAATGATACATGAGAAAAAATAAAGTTAAAAAATTATTAAAGCATAAATATAAATACTGAAAGGAAAAATAAAATAATAATGAGAAAAAATGTAAATAAAAATTATTTTAAAGATTTTTTTTAAAAATTATAAATGAAATTTTAAAAACATATTCGAATTGTTATTTATAAAAATGTTTTTTTTTTTGAAAGAAAAAAGATTTCTTGTAAGTTTTTCGATATATTTTTTAAATAATAAGTAAAAAAAATCTACTTTTGACTTCTATTTTTGTTCTTAAACGTTATTTTTCCACTCGTTTGGCGATAAGACAGTAATTTTGGCGATAAAATTCTTTGATATTTGTGAATTCTACATGTAATGGGGGTGTAAATGCTCCCACCTCATGAAATTAAGCTTCGTTTTATTCAGACCTTATTCACTATAAAGTTTTGTTAGTTGAATGTATGAAATTTTATTAGTTCTTGATATTTTTCTATATTTTATACTGTGTTATATACATAAAATTATTTGAAGTTATCAACCACTCGTTCAAACCTCTGAAAATTGTACCAAATGGGGAGAATAATAGTATGATTTGCAACAATATATTTTTGTAGATGTTAATATTTCTTTAATACTTTGCAGTAGTATGGAACGATTCAGTAAATTTATATTTTCATGACTGCTAACGTTAGACAGTATGGTCGTATGGAAACTTTTTAAAAGAGCATTAGTAACTCGAAAAAGAAAACATGTTTCTCTAACATTTCCCTATATGTATATTTTTTTAAAAAATTTTCATTTATATAAAAAATATTCGTGATGATTTTTTATGTATATGTGTTTATCTGATTTAAAGAAAATGTATGTATCATATGAAATAGTATAAAGCACAAACTTAATGCAATCAAAAATATAGCTTTGTTAAAGTTTTTTTTTTATTGTTATTCATAATCCGACTTCTAAAAAAAAATGTCGTTATTGTAATAAAATTAGAATAATACTTCGACTCAAAGCTGATCAAAAATATAATTTCTACTCATTATATTATATTTTTCTTCATAATATAAAATAATAATACAATTTTTATGTGAGCAAAACAAAATTTATTCAATAATTTTCCCATGTCAATGTTGTTACAGGACTTTTCTTTATTACATGTTTCTTCATTGGTGTCACGACATCATTCATAGCATTCTTTTCAATTAGTTGTTTATTAGTTATCCATGATTTTGGAATATTTAAATCATTTATAGCTTTATTATAAATATTTTTATCGGATACAGCTGTTCTTGAATTAAAGACATATTTAATCAAGTCGGCAATGTTAGAGTTTTGAATGTGTTTTCCATGTAAGGAGATTTCACCACGATTATTGTAAAAGAGCACATCAGGATTCTTCTTGATAATAGTGAGAATATTTTCGGCAGCACCTCGTCTAGACTTGGGTATAGCAGCTAGAATGACGCCATCGTAGTCGTTATCTGCTTTTTCCACTTTCATTTCTTGAACATCTTTCTTTTCGGCGCTTGGAACTTGTTTAGGAATGCGTTGTTTATGGCTGTTTTTTATTTCGAGTATAGGTTTGTTATACTCCTCCATATTTAATCTTGTTTGTAGAACTTCATGGTATCGAGTTAATTTTTCGTGATCAGATAAGTTACTACTTAATATTTTTATCATTAATTTGTCCAGTTCACTTAACCTTTTACTGGAAACAGCATTCTTAAACAGCAATTCTTCAGGTATACTGATAAACTTGTCAACTTGAGCCATGGATGAGGGAGTAATAGCGCTTAGCACACTTGAAAAAGAATGTTAAGAAAACCTTCCCCTTCTGACTTAACCTAGAAAAAAATTAGATTTTTGAGTATGACTTACATTTAAAACATCAGAGAACCTCATGTAGAAAGATAAGTCCAATGAATACTGATTAAAACATATGTGTTCAAAGGCGTATATATAGTTAAAAAATATATAAGAGGACTGAAATTTGAAGTTTCTTAAGGGAGTGATGGTCTATATGTTTGTTTTGGAGTAAACTATATCACGAGTTACCTTTATCACTATCTAGAATATTTTGTTAGTTTTTATATACGTTATTCTCATCCACCTGATTTTTTTTATGTACTATGAAGGTAATGTTTAATTTCCGACAGGGTTTGCAAATACTTTTGGATAACAAAGTCAATTTTTAGCTAATATTTTTTCAAATGACTACTTGATATTTTTTATCTTGGATAATTTTTATACACTTTGAAATTTTTAATATATTTTAAATATATATCTGTATGATTCAACGTAACTGAAAATTATGTTTCAACTTTAGATGTCATTAATTTAAGTTTGAAAATGATTTTTATACTAATATATTTAATTAAATTACTATATAATATGATTCTACAAATAGGATTTTATAGAAACTAAAACTATTTTATGTGAGTGGTTAAACTATTTTAATGAGTAAATCTTTCTGGAGGAAAACTTGTCTCCAAAATCTGTGTGTGATTTGAAAAAAAAAAATATTATTTTTACTGTTGTTTTTCTGTGAGAATAGAAAAAAAAGTTATTTATGAAGGATTTTACATAATCCTACTTTTTAAAAAAAAAAAAAAAATCTTATATTGTTAAATTGGATCAGTGAAAAAAAGTTATTTATGAAGATTTTTGCTCAATCCTATGCTTGAAAAAATTATAGTGTTAAATTTGAAAAATATCCGACATCAATACATATAATATAAAAAAACCGTCGAATTAGTGCAATAAAACTGTACTTTAGGTTCCATACTATTGGTAAATTATTAAATAGATATACTTTTAAATAAAATATGTCCAGTCTTACCAAATTTTTGAAGAAGGTGACGTGTTAATATCCTGGATAAAGTGGTCGATGAGGTGGTGGAATTACAAATTCATCAAGGTGATATTCTGGAATTGGAGGAGTGATGACTGTTGATGAGGTCGGATACATTGGCAGTTTGTATGGGTCATGAGGGAGATACTGACGACTTGAGTAGTAAACTGTAATATGTATATATGATAAAATAATGATGTAACAAAACTTTAGTGCGTTTAATTTAGATTGTTTATTACTTACGATTCAGAACTTTATCGTATTTTTCCCTCATTACAGAATAAGGTGTATTCAGAAAGGTTTTTACTTCACTATCCAAGTTTTCTACAGGAAAGTTCCAACAATATGCTAGAAATAATAATAACTCATTTAGTTTAGCTTCATTGAAAAAAAATATTTTTTCGATTGAAAATGATATATCCTTACTGTTGTCGGGCATTCCGATAAATGCTTATCCCTTTCAGACATTTCCATAATGTGAGACTTATTGAAGAAACATGAATATTTCGTATGGACTTTTTGCTACATCAATAAAAAAAATTAAATGTTTAAAAAGTTTAGATTATCTAAAAACATTTTTTAAAAAATAAAAAAAAAGAATATAGATTTGTAAACTTACAGAGTGTACTCTCGTGATATGATATTTCATTCTCGAAGTTTTAACCTTGTGTGTGATGTCGTAGGGACATGTGACTATTTTATCTATCTAAAAATACATGTAATGTTGCAAAAGGGAAATTACATTAAGCATATTTTTACCACAGGAACATACATAATATTTTTTTCAAGGTATGTATATAGTTTTGAATTCACTCAAATTATAAGAGTCGGTTAAAAATTACATTTCTAAATTATTCGATTATTCGATGTTTTATATATAACCAAAGTTTTAGGTAATATCATTCAAAATGCGGATTATAACATACGTTTTAAAAATAATTGATATTAAATGAAACTTATGGATACATATTTTTAATAAAAAAACATAGTAAAATGTTTGTTTCAAACATGTATATAAAAATTTTAATTATTTATTACCAGGAAAAATATACTAACATGCTTTTAAATGAATGTATAGGTGTTACAGCATAATGGTAATATTATTTTAGATATAGACTTGGGTTATAATTCAATATAAGACTAGTTTGAAAATTGTATTTCTAATTAATTAACTGTTTTTTTTAATATTATGTTAGAGTTGTTTTAAGTATATAAACAATTATCATAATGAAATAAATGGTCTGCAATAGAAAAATTGGTAAATACCTCGTAATTCATAGTTTAGAATTATCCGATACACTTTAAGGGTGAAAATATATAAAATTCTACACAGAGTATAGTCAACATAGAGGGAATGGTTGTTCAAGTCCCGACTCTAGGATAAGTGAGAGGTGGAAGCGCCCTCTATCTACATTTTTCATTGGTTGAGAAGAAAAACAACGCCATCTGCATCTATGTTTATTGGTCTATACCCATGATGTCATGGTCTTGCACACGAAACTCATGGTGTCAGGGTGACTGTAAGCTATAAATCACCTTAATTGCTATGTGAACCTGAAGTAGCTCCAATCTGTGATATTTATCTAAAGTATTCAGACTATGTGTCGACATTTCGACAATATTGAATCTTTTAGAGAAGTTTTAAGTTGGTATTACGATTAAATTGTCGAGTAAAATGGGATATTGCTCCAATCTATGATATTTATCTAAAGTATTTTGACTGTGTGTCTCCATTTAGGCATGAGTAATAACAAAAACGTTTTAAGTTGGTATTTTCAGACTTGAAAGAATTCTTTGAAATAGAAAATGGTTACACTATTGTTTAATTTTCTATGAAACTTTCTTCTAATTAACGAAAATATTTGCTTTGGTAATAAAATTCAAATATTGAAAAGTAATAGCAAACGTTAAAAATAAAAAAATGTAGTTTAAAACTACAAAATATAAAAAAATTAATTATAAATAACCGGTATGATGGTTCTTTATCATTCTTTAAATCTATGATAAAAAAATTAAACCTTTGAAGAACAAATTCAAACAACTGAATGTGTATTGAGAAATTTAAAAATAAATTGTTAATGAACTTATCAACTTAAGAATTGTTTCTAAATTTGTCTGGTAATAAACGAAAGTTATAATAAGCATATTATTTTGTTCAAAATAATACATGTTTCTCAAAGACCATACTAGATAACCACTTACCTTTAACACCCATTACTATTCCTTAAAACTATATTGCAAAACATATATCTATGCATTCGAATCTACCCTATTACTCATGATGTTGTATAAACCTACTCAAAACGTAACAAAAACATATAATATTATTCATCAGCATCTAAACAACTCGACTATTAGCATCATAAGAGATTGCTGGTTCGAATTCTGTCAAATAAGCTCTATTTTTTTATATTTTTCACACTAAAATGTTTCGCGGTAATTTAACATTAAAATAATTAATTTCCCTGTCGATAGATGGTACCACTTTTATCGCGTTTAAATATATTCTATTTTTAATATTTGTTTTTCCTGATAATTTCGCATTAAAATCATTACTTTTTTTTTTTTTTGGTTGATAGTTGGCGCCACTATTTGACAATTCTTAAAACCTTCTACGTCACATAAGCGTATCCCCGCTTTTATAGAGTTTAAATATACTCGATTTTTTTTTTAAATATTTATTTTTCATGGTAATTTCACATTATAATCATTATTTCTCTCGCAGGTAGATGGCGCTATTACTTGGCATTTCTTAAAATACTTTTAATTATCCTTAGATGGTATTCCTTAAGGATCTTCCATTAGGATCTCCCATAGGGGATAAGGATAGAAACTGGAATCGAACGTTAATTCTTCATATAGTGTTTGAGTGGGCATAGCCGAGTCAGTAACGTCGTAGAAAAAACTCAATCGGCTTTTTGGAGATTGTAGGTTCAAATCTTATCGAATAAACTTTTTAATATTTTTATGCGCTAAAATGTAACAATTCCACATTAAAATCATACATTTCCCTGTCGATAGAGGGCAGCACTAACTTCAAACTATTTTTAATGAATAAATAAACTATAGCCTCTATTCACACACACTAGAGGGCAGCAGTAGCTATTTTTTAAATAAATATAATCTTTTTTAATATTCATTATTTTCATCGATAGATGGCGCCACGACATAGAACTGTGACGTCATAGGAGATCGTAGGTTCAAATCTTGTCGAATAAACTTTTCAATATTTTTTTGCGCTAAAATGTAACAATTCCACATTAAAATCATACATTTCCCTGTCGATAGAGGGCAGCACTAACTTAAACCTATTTTTAATAAATAAACTATAACCTCTATTCACTAGAGGGCAGCACTACCTATTTTTTAAATATATTCAATTTTAATACTTATTATTCTCACCGATAGATGGCGCCACGACATAGAACTGTGACGTCATATCAGCACCTAAACAACTCAACTCTCCCTAAGGATTTCAGGAGTTAAACAACTCAACATTCAGGACCAAACAATTCAACTTTCAGCATCCAAACAACTCAACTCCACTTACGTCATATCCGTTACGTCATATCCGCCACGCTCCCTTCCGCCACGCCCCCTTCCGGTGACGTCATAGGCATTTTCGGTGGTGGATCTGATCCACCGATCCACCACTGATGCAGAACTCTCCTTTTTCCCCTACTGGCGTCGTATTTTAGAGCCACAGTCAAGTGACGAGCCGGCACCTGAATGGGCACCCAACGCAACCGTTAAGGGACACATCGTACGCTCATTTTACAGTGTCAAATTTTGAATTTCATTCATTTATATGCTTGAATTTTATTTTCAAAATAATGAATGCGTCCTGCTTTAAATAAAAAAAAATTAAGAAAAACTCATACAATTCAATTTGATGTTTTACATAATTTTTCAAAGGATCACTTAAAGAAGAAATAACACGCCAAGATGTTTGCTATTTACCTTATGGCAACCATTTGCTTTGATCTTGGCCAAAAAACCGCGAAAGTTGGGTTGGTGGCCTTGAGATCCAACTTCAGCGAATAAATAACGAACTTCGATTAAATACGTATAAAGCGGTTACCTTGAGATTCTCAAGGCCGCTGCTAGAGCAAATTGCTAGACGTATGTAACGCCGGTATTATATATCATACACTCTTAAAACAACAGAGCGGATTTTCCACTCAAAAAGGGAACGTAATGTTTTTCACCAACAATCAATCCTTACGAGCGTGTTTTCGATCAATAAAAACTACTTGGAGGAAAAAGAGGGAATTTAGAATCACTTTCAACCGACTTAAATACAAATACCGTCAAAGCGGGTATCTTTGGCCACGGAGGGTAACTTTGGCCACGCGTCGGAAAAAGATTTGTTTCCGAATTTCTCTTCATAAAATGATCTCATCTTAAATTGTTTTACATTTTTGGAAAGGTGGAAATATCGCCTTTCATTTCATTTAAAAAAAAATCTCATTCTAAATCTGGCAATACTACAAATGCTGTTTTCATTCTTACGAGCATAAAATGACAAAAATCTATCTTTTCCAACTTTTGTCTGGAACACTTAAAAAAATATTGAAAATATTTAAATAAAACACTCTATTCGATTCTTTTATTAATGAGGAAGAATATTACACCATTTGTTTCATTCTAAGTTGACTACTTTTTATGCTGTATTTAAATATTTGTAATTGGGAAGCTTTTGCCGATGAATGCGGGTAACTTTGGCCATAGATGTAAATATTTCTTTATGGAACTTTGCACTTTAAAAAATGTATGCAAAAGTGTATTTAGTTTAACTATTTTTGAAAAAATTCTTACTTTTATGATTACTCATTTTTCAGATATTTTTTTTTAAATCTCATGATTTTAAACATTAAAAAGATAAAGATAGAATGTAAGATGCGTATTCCACTCAAAATCGCAAATGTCGAAAGGTAAACATTTTCAAATTCCTAATTATAAATATATTATTTTTCACCTTTTATAATAAAATCGTTTGCTCTTTACAAATATATTTGTTATTAAATCTTGCTTCAAAAAAGTTCTTTTTTCCTTATTAAAATAGAAGTTTATTTTTCTTTCTTTTAAGCGACAAATAATACCAGTATTCAACGTATTGCCATTCCACGATGCACTGCAATGTAAATGTTAAGTTATATAACCATATTAAATAACTATATGTCTTATAACTTTGTTATTTTTGGGTTTAAAGTTTTAATATTGCTATTTAAATCGTTAACACAGCTTTTAAGGATGTTAAAAAGTATGTTTCTTATGTATTTCTTGGGTGGCCAAAGTTACCCGCCCGGCTCCTAACAGTGTCTTATTTTTTAAAATTAATACAAATTTTTTATTAATTTATAAAATGTAACAAAAATGCCTGAAAATTATTCCTAAATGTACAATACTTAGAATGCATAAGGATTTTTAAGTGTTTAAATCGTTTTTGAAGTTAAATTTTTCTTCTTTTGTGAAAAAAACTACGATTTTGGCCAAAGTTACCCGCACTGACGGTACAGGCGCGCAACCACGGGGGGGGGGGGTTTCTAGGGTCAGAACCCCCCCCCCCCCCCCAGAACCCATATTATATTCAAATTTTATTTTGTTTCCAATAAAAAAATCGAAAATGATGAAAAAAAATTCCATAGAGAAACTCTATTTCGCTCGCCGCCGACAAAATAAGAAACTGTAGGGATGGCGGTTTTTCAGAAAAAAAACGATGTTTCAAAAACAGGCTTTTCAGTTTTACTGAACCTTAAGACTGGCCTTATGAAAAACCGGTTTTTTGTAACTGTAAAATACACTAACCTAAAGCGCGCGAATTCTGGTAAGATATGCCTGGCGCCGCTCTTTTTCTTTTTGTCATTTTTTTATGAGTTGCTATAATATGGTGTATTCACAAATCGGTAATAACTCTCATACTCTCATCGGTAATAACTCAAACGATGTTGCGCAATTTTACAGGAAATGAATTCTTTCTTTGCTACTGGGGTGGAGCCTTTGTGTCGACGATTTTACTCTGAAATCAAAGAAATTCTACTCGCACGTGCTATCAGATTAATATTTTTCCCCATCTTTTATTTTTAAAGTTATAATGCTAATAAATTATGTGTAAGCAGGATGCTTTCGCTCTTTTTCCTTGGAAAATATTGTGATAACGTTTAGGAGGTTGTCAAAAGATAAAGACATTAGTTTCTACATTTAATCAATAAGTAAGTTATAACTTATAATATTTACTGGCAATCGCCTCAATGATATTAAAACATATATGTAATACGTTAATATTTTGCGTGAAGTTGCTGAACTTGAAATATTTATAAAGGTGGTATTTTAACGACTGAGCGGAGTAAATAAATATTGAGAGTTGTATGAGATTCGAACTTTATTGATAATTTAATTATGACTTGTATATATAGATAGCGAAAATTTTCCGTAATAACCTTCAAGGTCTCCGAAATGACTGCCGGCCTATAAACGGCAGCCACAAATGTGCGGCGAATTATACCCGTGAAGAGGAACTGCACGTTAAATATGCTTCACAGTCCCGACGCTACATACGATGTCGCACTTAACGAACGGTTACTTTGGGTGCCTATTCATATGTCGGCTCATCACCTGACTGTGGTTCTAAATTACGACGCCCTTCGCCAATAACCCTCGCGTAGCTTTAGTGCGACGATAATTAAAACTAAACTATGCTATAATAACCTTAATTTTTCATGATGTTGATATAAATATTTTTTGTTGCCATTTTTTTTTGTACTGAGTTTTAGAAAAGATGCTTGTTTAATATCTTGTCCTTTTAATTTAATTCTTGTTGTACACTTTTTACTTTCTTCTTTGTTTAACCATGTTTTATAATTGACCTTACTGGCTTTTTTTGTATTTTGATATTTTTATTCCTCGTTTTTTTATGTTCCCTATTAGTTTTTTTTCTATTTGTGATACGTCTTGTTTTTGTCCTCTACCTGTAAATTGACTTGTTCTGCCTTTTTTAAAAACTTATTTCGCCTGTACGACTTCGTAAATTAAATTAAAAATAGGAAATAGCTCCGTTGAATTTTGAATTATTAAATCATTTAATTATCACTTTATTGTTGAGCTTTAACTTTTAAATGTCGTCCAATTAAACTTATAAATTTTGTTTCTACAAATTGCTATGCAATTAGTTTTGTATTCAGAATATTTTTTATTTTATTTTTTACAAATAAAATAAATGTTAAATTTATCTTTACACTAATCTATTCTTAAAATGATATGTAATATTTTGAACTTATCATTTAATTTTTGTACAACAAATCAGGAGATTTCAATTATCCAAGCAATTACAGGGTGGTAACAGAACCTGGAAAACCTGGAAATCAGGGATTTTTCAGGGGACTTTTTAATTCTGGAAGTATCAGGGAATTCTCATGGAATTTTAAAAATTTTGCAAAACATCAGGGAATTTTCCCCCATTTTTATTACGTAAACAGCAGTTTTGGTTCTTGTGATCACTACTAACGAACACTTGATCAAAATATTATGGTTGATCCGATTTGCCTGAAGGACCAATCTTGAAGGAAATATAAATCGCTCTCGCGAATCATGTTATAAAATTATTTTCTAACTACACAATTCCTCTAAACTTAGTTCGGAAATGTAGAAAAGTTAGGTAGACTAACCCGTAATTCGAAAAGTCTTAATTCCCTCGATGTCTGGATTAAATTTTCTATGCTGCATTGAATTGTGTGTATTGTATGTTTCTTTGGTAATTGTAAAATCAGGGAAATTTTTGTGAAAGTATCAGGGAAATCCTGGAAATATCAAATAACTTTTTTTCTAGGATTTTGTAACCACCCTGAAATAAATTTTCAATAATTATATTCTATAATTAATGCTAATGTTTCTTATGATGTCACGCTTTCCGTAATACGATTTGATTGATTGTTTCGTTTTCAATTCACGATCAGAATGAGGAAAAAGAAACTTTTATTTCAATGCAAGTTTTCTTGAAAAATTATAATAATCTTAAAAAACTCCCGTTCGAATACCAAATCAAAAGTGATTCAAGAAAAATGAAAACAAAACCACGGAACTTTTGCCAGATAAATTAATAGAAAAACATCCTATTGACATGAAATATTTAAAAATAATTTTAATTAAATAATAAATTTTAATAAATAAATAATTTTAATTAAATAATAAATTTTAATTAAATAATTAATTTTAATCAAATAATTAATTTTAACTAAATAATTAATTTTAATTAAATGATTAATTTTAATTACACAATTATTTTTATTAAATAATTAATTTTAATTAAAAAATTATCTGAAAAAAATATTGAAAAACTGAACCCCCCCCCCCCCCCCCCCCCCCCACCCCCCCCCCCCCCCCCCCCCCCCCCCCCCAGAATTTTTTTCTAGTTGCGCCCCAGTGACGGTAGTTCTGCAAAATGCACTCTGCGCATTACATTGACTTTAACTTTAAAAATGAAGTTAAACTACCCTTTCTAGAGAGACATAACCTAGTTTTTAACAAAGCGCTTAGTTTCTTGGTTACATTAAATTTTTAGGTGTGGTTACCATAATTTTTATAGTCCCATTTAAAATAATTTTTTTTGCTTATTTTTGTTACAAAATAATTATTATGCGGTGAAAAATCAGTGAAAATTGTATTTAAAAAAGTGTATAAATAAAATGCAAATTAAGAGGCTTACTTTTAAAATTGTCTGCTCTTAAGAGCATTACCAATGAGTAAACGTCTTGGACCATTATAAAAAAATATTCGATTACACTTTAAAAAAAACTGGTTGGTTAGTTTTTTTTTTAATCAAATATTCAATTCGAAATATCTAGAGTATACATTCACCATTTAAATGTTTTTCAAATAATAATTCTTTAGCAGCTTAAATACACTGAGAAAAAAAATCTGTAACCATTACAGAAAAAAATTTTGTAGAAAACTTTTCCTAGAAAATTTCTAGTAATAATTACTAAAAATAGTGCTGTAAAACACATAATATATTTTTGTTAGCATTACATGAATATATCATGTAGATTTACAAGACTATTTTATGTATCACACACAAGTATTGTTTCTGTAACCATACAAGAAAAGTTTATGTATCCTATACAAGTAATGTTTCTGTAACTTTACACGACTAATTTATGTGTCCTATACAAGTAATGTTTTTGTAACTTTACAAGACTATATTATGTACCCTCTACTAATAATGTTTTTGCAACTTTGCGCGACCAATTTATGTAGCCTACACAAGTATTGTTTCTTAGAAAATTCATCTTTAATTTAATAAATGTTGGCAAGTTTTTTTCCCCAACTTGCAATTATGTTGCCAAAAATTTCTTGCGAACCAACCAATAAATGTTCCGGAAATATAAATTCTTGGATTAACGTTTTGGTTTGCCACAAAAGACTTGAACGTTTTACAATTCAAATCCCTTGTGGTAAACTAAAACAAGCCAAGAATGTATGATTTTCCTATTTCCAGTACATAATGATACACAAGAAGTTTTCGGCAACAAATACATATTTAAAAAATCTAATAAATGTTAATTATAAGTATAAAAAACTGAAAACGCTAAAAAAAATAACTCCACAGTAACTCACGAAGCTGTGGGAATAAATTAAAACTTAAAATTACTAAAATTAGTTGAGATATATTTATATAGAAATATCGTTTCATTTTATATAACACTTTCAAGACAGAATTAGAAATTTTGTTTGTAACTAGGAATTTCAGCTAATGCTTGAAGTAAAAATGCAATACCGAAAAAAAAAATACTAAAAAAATGCAATACTGAAGATTACTAACATAATGTACACAAATGATATAACACCAGTTACAAATTTCATATTTATTGACAAGCAAAACATTTTTGCCCTAATGGACCAAGACATTTCTTCTTCCTGTACAAGATCAGCATATGGTGTTTTCAGTCTTATGTATATTCTTCATACATTGCAAGAATTTTTTGCATCCTTAAAAAAACCTAATTGTTAGAGAATTTAAGAAATTAGTTGTATAAATATCACAAGTAAAGAAATTGAAGAGTACACTGGAAGAACCGATTGATTTCTTTAGAGTCTTTCCGTAATTGAAGAGTACAGGGGAAAAACCGATATATTTTGTAGAGAAGTTTAATTAGCAGGCCACTTACTCGATGATAGCGAGTGATCGCCTAAACTTGTTTAAGGAAATCAGTTCCTACCACAGAGATCATAGTTAAAGTAATAAAGGGGTAGATCACGTGACCTCCAATGCTAACGACAGGACGCGCAAGGAGCTCCTAGAAGAGCCCCAATGAAGCCAGTGTTGTAGGTCACGTGAGCTTCCACTCTAATACTTTAGCTAATATCTCTGTGGCTCCTAGCTACCAACATTAAGGCGATTGACGATCCTGACGCTTGGTCTAAGCGAAGAAGAAAGAGAGAAACCGTTTTTCTGCCGCCAATGTAAGCCAAGCAGACAATTGCGGGCGTCCGCCTAATGAACCAATCGGTTCTTCCCCTGTACTCTTCAAATGTCTCCGCTTGGTGGACATTGGCGACCAGAAACCGGTTTTTCTTATGGTTCTTCATTTGCGGTACAAACGTGTGACTCGTTCAACTCAACTCTGGCGTGAATTAGGGTTGCCGCGAAAGATAAACAAAGCGAGTAACTGGCTTACTTTACACCAGTTTAGGCGATTTCTCGCTATCATCCCCAAAAGAGGTTATTAAGAAAATCCTTGTACAAAATCAATATTTAAAATTTTGTTCAAATATTTGCTTTTACGGACGGAAATCTCCACGGTATCAGTACCCTGTTTTCATTTTTTTTCTATTTAAAAGAATTGACTAAAAAGGCGTAAGATCAGGTGTAATAATTAAGTGGGTCAAGGATATTGCAGTTTGCAAATAAGGGTAAAGTAGGTAAATTTATAAAAAACAATTACAATTTTTTCAATAATATTTTTTCAATATTCAGGAAATTTTTGAATAAATAAGTTATGCAAAAAAAGATGTTATAATTTTACAAATAAATCACAATTTACATCTACTTTCTTAAAACTTTATCACTTTTATAACACACTAACCTCACAAACACAAATATTTATTAGTTACCTAAAAATATTTTTTTGGAAAATCTATTTTTGCCACTAAAATTTCATTTTACAAAATTCAAATCCATGTAAGGTATTTATATAATTATAAAGAAACGAAACTTTTGTTCCAAAATTTAGTTCAAAGCAAAAAAAAAATCTTACTAAAGAATATATTCTATCAAAGGAATGTTTATCAGTACCTCTTTAGTTTTAAAACTAACAAAAATATTCAATATGTTTAACATAAAAAAAATACAAACACCTGAAAAATCAAACAAGAAGTTTTAATAGAACTAAAATAGACTTCTTTCCTGTAACTTAAATACTTACTGAAATTCTTACCGTAAAACAAGTAGAAAAATCCCCAAACACAGCATCCAGGTTATATCCAAAATTTTTATAAGAAAAAAATCGATTAGTTGCGTTAATTTTATTTCAGTTTGAATTTAATTATACATTTAAAAATAAAAAAACATGAAACTACTCCAAACTGCTCCAAAAAAATTAAAATTAAACCCGACCAGATTTCTTATTGAACAGAGCGTTTCTTAGAACGGAACCCCCAGTGTTTAGTTCCCAAGTATGCTTGGTACCCATTTTATCGACGCTCTCACGGGATGAAAGGATGGGTCAACTCGCCCAATCCGAGATACGATCCTCGAACCCGCAGCGTGGCAAAGCAAATCACTACCACTAAGCCACTGGGGGACTACATATTACATAAGTTATAAATACAGCAAACACAATATCCATACAAAACCAAAAAAGGAACCTTAAAAAAATCAAATTGCTTATTCTTTGTTTAAGAAACATAGCTGACTTTTTCGACTAATTTATCACCAATCGCAAATGATATTTTGTTTATAATTACTCCGCGAAACTAAACACGATCAAAAAAGCAGTAATCCTCGCAAACAGAACACTTTTCATGGTATATTCACGAAATTTTCATGAACATAAAAACATTAAACAATCATTAACAATGCTGGATACCCTAATAAGAATTATAAATAGAATAATTGAAAAAATATTAGTACTTACCTATTTTTAAACGTGTGTTGCGAAAAAACTTGAAATGGCGATTTGCGACTTAAATTACGATCGAGGTCAAACTTTAGTAGTCGATGCGCGCGCAACTTCATGTAGAAGAAGATGATTGGCTGGAAGAAATTGAAAATACTAGACATTTCTTTGTAACTGTAGAAACGAAGATTTCTTGTCCGAATTACAAAAACTTTTTTTGTAAAACTGATTATTTCTGTAACATTACTAAAAAATTTTCTGTATGTTTACAGTATTTTTTTCTCAGTGTAGGAGATTTCAAATTCCTAGAATAAAAAAATATCTGAGACAATGAAGAAAAAATCGTCTGAAAATATCAACTAGCTGCTGAAACTTGAGCTTAATCAACGATGCAGCCGCCTAACCTCGTTATTATTTTTTTTTAACTTAATGAATTGAGACGTCCACACACACAAAAACACGATATCAGATTTGCCTACTAACTCGTGACTATATACTCGTGACCCATTCACA
This sequence comes from Hylyphantes graminicola, assembly GCA_023701765.1. Classification (NCBI taxonomy): domain Eukaryota; kingdom Metazoa; phylum Arthropoda; class Arachnida; order Araneae; family Linyphiidae; genus Hylyphantes; species Hylyphantes graminicola. Next base: position 68,005,960 of record CM043117.1, on the reverse strand, counting down.
TTTGACATTCAAAGGCCCTACCCATTTCTAAGCGTGTGATTCTGTCCGTTAGCAATTTAAATAAATATAGGAGTAAATGCTATCCCGTTTGGAATTTTTGATGAGAAAAAGTATTAAAAACATTAGCAAAGAACTATTGGAATTTTAATCTACAGCTTGCGGTTTCTTTCTAGAACTTATTTATCGTTACATGGAAGAATCATGTCTTTTGAAAAAAATGTTTGTAAAATTGTTGTAAAACCAAATAATGTTTGTTTTAAATAAACGGATATATGAAAAACATGAAAAAAATTCACTCTGAAACAATTTTATGAAAAAAATTGACCCTACAAAATTCTTCACATTTGCATTTTTAGATGTTTAAAAATTGATTTTATCTTTTTAAAGGAAATAAAGTTCCGTAAAAATTATTGTTATAATTTATTCAAAAGTTATTTTAATTCCCCCCCCCCCTTAAATTTTAGTTTAAAAAAAGATTTTTCTCCGTGTTTCTTACCATTTCATACTGGAAGCATAGTGAATCTATTTCGCAAATTTTAGATTTTTTGGAATAAAAAATAAAAAGTTGGAACTGTCAGGGTTAACAATAGTACGCAAAGTGCTCCCCTAATTGTTTTGAGCAGTGTACACTCTTAAAACAAACACTCCTAATTTAACTCAGTATGATTGGATTTCACTCCTCCGGACTGGAAAATGCACTTCTCCTTTTGGAGTGGATCCTTTGTGTGTTAAACTTCCGACAGGATCACTCCAAACGAGTGATTTTAACTCAGTCTGAGTAAATATGCATGCCTTTACGGTGTCGAAAATGCACTTCTCCAACTGGAGTGGATTTCACTCTTTTGTTTTAAGAGTGTAGATATCTGTAGACATCATATCATGCTACACCCTATCTTTCAGGAAGTTTACCGTAAATCTGATATTAATCATCTACCTTTACCACAATTACCTTAAAAACTTCCGAAAACACAATCGCGTGCTTCTGTAAAAACAGGAAGTTATAAAACACTTCTAACCTACTTAAAAACAGCCGGTGATTTTTACGGCAGAACTGCATGTTACAAAAATAAGGCACGTAGAATTAAACTTCTGGTCCTAACGAACGATTGCTATTTTGGTTGGAAATGGCTGACTCTGCTAGTATTCATTCTTATTTCGCAATAGTTGTCGTTAATTTGTAACGGTTTTTGTGTAGTCAAGGCCTAATTTATCGTTTATTGTTTCAATGATTTTCCCTAGAGTAAAGTTACCTTCTGATTTTCTTTATTCACTGATACTTCTATCGCTGACTTTTTAGTTTTAAAAAAAATTGCATGGTACATTTAATACGTTCACCCTTCTTTAAAATGGGCTTGTTTCAACACTTTGTCAAAGAAAACAAAAATAACCAATGAAATCGCAGTGTATAGAATGTGACACCATAAGAAATATTCCTATTGACATGTCCACAGGCAACCTATTGAATAATGACCTAATTAAATAATGACTAGCGAGCAGCGTATTTAAAAATGTGCTCTTTTCTAAATTAATTTTCTAAATTTCTAATTTAAAAGTCTGAAGTGTGCATTAAAATATCCTATTGAACCTGGCCTATGTGAAAAAAATTCTAGTCCTAACGAACGATTGCTATTTTGGTTTGAAATGCTGATGGCTCTGCTGGCATTCATTCTTATTTAGCAATGGTTGTCGCTAATTTGTAACGGTTTCTGTGTGGTCAAGGACTAATTTATTGTTTATTGTTTCTCCTAGAGAAATATTTCCTTTGGTTTTTTTTTATTCACTGACAGTTTAGTCCGAAAAAAAGTGCATGGCACATTTGAGTTCATGTTCACACTCTTTAGAATTGACATGTCCATAGGCAACCTAATTGTATAATGACCTAATTAAGTAATGACTGGTGAGTAGCGTATTTAACCTTAAGTTCAGCTTAGAAATTGGCAAATTATGAATGGTTGTTTTCACTGCTTAAATTTTAAATTAAGTTTAAATTCAAATAACGTATTTTTTTCCAAACTAAAAAAAGTACAACGTGAATGAAAATTTATCTATTACCTTAACCTTAAATTTTTTAAATTTAAGGTTATTGTAAGAAAGACTGATGCACAAAATGTGGAAAAGGTCTAAAGATCGAGGGGTTAAAAATTCGTTATTTTCCCATTTAAAGTATGCATTAAAAATTGAGTTGCGACTGATTACATTAAACACGCTTAATTTACATTTTTACTGAATAAATGGAATAAAGTTCATTCAAAATATTTAATGACACAAACAAATGTATTTTTAAACCCAATTCAGGTATCCGTAACACCCAGGCAGAATTAGAGGGCTAATATTCAGAACAGTTAAAAAAAACAACGGATGCCTCATGATTTCCACATCCCCTGACTGGAAAAAAAAGCTCTCATCAGGATATTAAATGCAATTTGCGATATTGCATTAGGCCGAAACGGTTTGTCCTCCTTTGTTATGATATACATGTAGGTGGACAGATGACTGAACAACAACACAAGGATGACTAATTGAGGACGTCCTTCAGTTTATATTAAAAAAACGTATTTTGTCGTAGAGAAAATAGGAAAAAAAATGGTTGATATCACTTATTGCTATAACTTTCGATTGTCCTTCATTGATACGTATATCAATTAACTAACTGAGGCACTAAATAATATTATTGTCACTAGCGACCCGACCTTGCTGAGATACTGTATGTTGTGCACTGTAAAAAAAACTGTAAATTTACGGTCATTTGCCCTTCAATTTTTACGGTCAAGGGCCGTATTCGATGGAATACGGTCTGATCCATTAAATAAACGGTCATATCCCTTAAACTGTTAGAAAATAAGGGCGATCCCCGTGTTTTTACAGTTTCAGCCCATCTATTAGCAAAATTACTGCACATCGCCGTAAATTTACATCCGGCAAGGGAAAATCCCTTCATTTTCGGTTTTTAGAATGACGTCACACACCTAAATTGGAACTGTAACTTTTTCAAGTAACTTTTTTAACAAATATCGCATGTTGTGACGAAATTGAATTTATTTTGCTACTTTGTTTTTAAGTTGATCATGGCAATTTTCCTTCATTGTTGAGAATTCTTAAATCCGTATTCATATATTTAAAATAATATTAATCATTAATTATTTCTTGAACTCATTTCTTAAATTATTTTGTGTGTACATTGTTTTGAACTTGCAGCAAACTGTTGTGTTCTTATTTTAATATATAACTGCGATCTATTATCGCATAAGACGCGATGATTTTTAATAAGGAAATCTTTCATGTTCTCTCAAGGAGACATTTTCAGTTTTGAGCAGCATTTTAAGTAAGTATTTGTTGCCATTTCAAAATGACAACATACTTGTACACATACTAAACACAATGTGATTTTTTCCTTTTTTTAGTAACAATAGCGTTTGGTAGTTCAGTTGATCGAAATTATAATTTAAATTTTCATACATTACACAACCCTCTTAGTATGCATGTTTAAAGTCGTACGTACTGATTCTATTCTAAGGGCAGGTGCATTATTTAATTAAAGGGGGGGCCGGAGGATTATAGGGGGGGGGGGGTCATGATTGAATTTTATCCCTGAAAGGGGGGGTCTGGTGTTAATATTCTAATTTCGTTACTTTTCCGAAACTTTTCGACGGCTGTCTGATTCATTTTGAAATTCCACTCCTAATAAGAAGGGAACATTTCGCATTCCCGAAATACGAGCTTTCTTGGCTGCTAAAGGCGTGACGGTCAGCAAGAATTGTTGAGTACGAATGTTTCTCCTTATCTGTTTACTCTTCCAAGTATATCACATAATAGGACCCGTAAATACAGGCATCTGCCGAAATGAAGTGTTCTGAAATAAATCACGCTGACTGTCAAGCAGGTTGTCGTTTGGCAAGTTTCAAGCAGTGTAAACCCCTTTGTGTTCAACAACAAAGCCCCTCCCCTGAAAGTGGGGGGGGGGGGGCACGTCTACACCTTTTTCTGTCAGTGTCAGTACCTGCACGTGGTGAGTTTGCTGGTGGACTCGTTGTTGGCTGATTATTAGCGTAAGGATTGAAATTAAATAACAGAATGTTTATTAATTATAATTTCAGCATTTTGTTTGTGCTTATGTTTCGTCAATGGTGGTTTACTTTGAAAATGGTAAAATAGCTTAATTTAAATTTTCCTTATAATTTGAAATTTCAAAAAGTAACTGTGAATCGTTACTTTTTGTATTAAGTAACTGCAACGCGTTACTTTTCATATTAAGTTTCCTTTTTAAAAGTAACTTTCCAATCCCTGAATAATTAATTAACTTATGAACTTATTAAATCGACAAAATCTTTTTCAACCTATAGCAAGACAGCCAACCCCAGTTGTAAAAAAAATCTGCTTATTTCCAACAACAATTCCCAACTTTTGAGAACATTAAAAATTTTCGCAACAAAAAAAAATCTTTAAATCTCTGATGAAATTTCGCCATAACAAAACTACCGTTTTTACTATAATAAAGTAATATTATCTTTAAATTTTTCACACCGTAACAAATGTAGACTAATTACTAAACATTTTATTCGTGTAAATGTTATCAATCATCACAGTCTGAAAAGCTGTTTTCACAGCTTGCATACAATGCATCATGGATGCATTACAGTAGGGGAGAGTGTTGTACCTTGGGACACTGACAATTTCTTAGAATCTATTGGCAATATTCATACATTGTTTATTTCTAATAGTAGCCTTAACCAACAGACATCATCAAAATAAAATTTAACACTAGCATCATTGAATTGATGAATTGGTGGCAAAAAATAATACTTCATTACCCCAAAGTAACTATTTTTCTCATTCTAATATATTTTTTTACCTTTGTACTTTTAGAAAAAGTCAACTGCACTTTATTTTCTTCATAAAAGAGAACATTTTAAAATATTTTGGTTATGAGAAAATAATGATAATGCATTTAGATTGGCCACTATCTTGCTTTTATTTAAACCTTGTAGTGTGTTGTATCTTGGGACAGTAAAGCATATTGTATCATCATATAATGTTAAATAATTTGGACTTGCAATTCTGCTGTATAATTTAAATTATTCTTGAATTATGACGTTTTATTTGAGTGTTTCCTTGAAAAAACAATAAAGTTTGTTTCCTGACACAAATTAGTTCAAGTGTATGACTATTGACTGAATTATAAAGTATGTCCCAAGGTACAACATCATGTTGTACCTTGGGACTGTTTATCCTCACTACTTTAAATAAGTGGCAATTTTTTAATTTCAAGCTGCCAGAATTTAAAAAAATATATTATAGAGGAATATATTGGTGTGTTGAAAGGCTGCTTTTAAATTTTTATTTTGACTATAATTATCGAAGAAAAAAATTAAAATGTAAAAATTGTCCTAAGGTACAACACTCTCCCCTATTTTTTTTTTTTTTTTTGCCTCTTTGTGGCAGTAGATCTAGAATGCAGCATTTAGCCATGATCAAAAAATTGCCAAACCAGCAATTTATCGGAGTCTGACAGTGTAAGTTTACTTAAACCATCAACATTTATGATGGATGCTGGAAAACTGTTTTTAAAAAATATTTCCAATGTTGTACTTAAAAAAAAAATTTCGGAGGGGGGGGGGGTCATACTTTAAATTTCAGGTCCTGAGGGGGGGTCAACCTTTTTATTTACAGCTGTGTTCCAAAATCCTCCGGCCCCCCCTCTAGTTAATTAATGCACCTGCCCTAAAGTTGTTGTCTTGAATGTTATATAATGCAAAAAGTAAACAAACTCCATTGTTGACATTGCAAATTTAGAAATATAAGGAAATTTGTGAGCCGTACAAATGAATTATCTATAGAGAGATTACACACAATAATTATGCTTTGTTTTGCTTTTAAACTTTAAGTGTGGAAGAGGAAATATTAATCAAAAATCGAAATGTGCTTGGCGTTCATTTAAGTTTGCGGTTTTTAAGGCATATGGCAATACAAATACAGTGTTTACTGTTTCAGTTAGTTACTTCTTGGTGGTCTACCTCTATCGACTTGGACTGGCTGATTATAAGACTTGCCCACTCTGCAGCCATGTTAGAATAGAGCATCTTTACTTTGCCGCCTACTGCACTTTGACAACATCTGACTGATGACACAGTGTCGCTATTGGGAGTCTTGCCGTCAATAGCTGGGAGGCTGAGAATGGGCGTTGGATAAAGTAAGTTTTATGGTAGTTTTTAATGTAAACATATGTAGTGATTGTTAGAACTGATGCAAGGCAAACATGTTGGTGATAAACGTTTGAGGAGTTTTGAACCTTTTTTTTTTTTCAAAAGGATTCTTGCTGCAGCAAAAAAATATATATATATACAAGGGTTCCCACGGTTCCTTGAAAGTCCTTGATTTTTATTTTCAATTTCAAGGACCCTTTTATACTCCTTGATTTTTATCAAAAATCATTAAAAAGTCTCTGTTTTTGATTATAGATTTCAAGTTCCCCTTAGTACACCTTAATTTTGACAAATGTTGAAAAGTCCTTGACTTCTTCGTTCCCAACATTCGAATTTCAAGGAGTCATTTCTTAAAACAGTGCCAAGTTGGCACTAAATGACACATATAGCACTTCATCATTTATACAAAAGATTCTTGCTAACCAGTTATATTTTTGCCAAATCCTTCTGTGTTTTCTTCTAATGTGGTTGCCAAAACACCTGGTGTTAGCAATATTTGTTACACACTATTTTAATGTTACAATTGTAGACACAGTTTTTTTTAATTCTTTGTTATGGATGCATCTTTTGGCGCTCTTGAAACATCTGTTTTTAAAATTAGGATTTTCCGTTTACCGATATGGCCTTTTGTTTAGTTTAAAAAATCTGTTCTGTTACGTTGCCTAATTATATTTGAAGTGGTTGTGAACTAACTTTGTGGGGGCAGACAATTTACTGAAGGATTTAACCCTGTAATGCATGATTTTTTTTATTCCGAAAAAATATTTTTGTATCTTTAATACTCGTACAGGGTACATTATGGGAAAAATACTGAAAAAAAATTAACTGCAATGGATTTTAGATAATTTAAATTTTTAAAATTGTTGCCATATGGCAACACCATGCATTTAGCACTGAATAAATGCCTAAAATTTGGGGTATAAGTATTTATTTTTAAACAAATTATTACCTTTTTCACTTAACCTAATGAACTTTTTGTTATATATATTTCTAATAAATTATACCTAAAAATAAAGTTTATTGATAATTTTATTATTATATAATAAGTTGCACAGGCATAGACACATAATTTTAAAGTATAAACATCTTTGATAAAAACGTTTATATAAAAAAAAAGAGTATTATAATTTAGTACAATAATATTTTGTCATTAACGAAAAATTAGTTATGAAAATAATTCTGAATAGTAGTTAATATTGTAACTAACTTAATGTATTTATACCAGAACTAGGTAGTTATGAATGAAAATATACAAAAAATCATTTTTAAACAGAATTTTAAAAAGAAGTATGATACAACATAAAAAAGTTATTGTTATGTTAAAACAAAGTGGTACCAAGCATTTTATATTAAACACTGAACTGTTTTTAATCCTTTACAGCCAAAATTTTTTCATATTTGCTTTGACTGAAGATTGTCTGACCAGTGATCAACTCTGTCAGTCCTTACTGCATTGATATTGCTAAACGGCAACATATGTAAAAACCAACTTCAAAATTCCAAATTTGGTTAGAGAACTACTAAATATATTTTAAAATAACCTTCTTAAACTATAATTATTTTTTCAAAACAATTTATTTGTATTCAGTACTAATATTATTACTTTGAATACTGCCAAAGACGTAATTTCACAACTGTTAATAACTTTACTCTTTAATTTTGAATAAACTTTACTACTGTCATCTATGAGGGTTATTAGTAATTAAAACTTCAAAATGGAATGTAATAGATGAAAAAATGCAGATTTGTCGAGAGGGAGCTCTACTTTAATAGAACAAAGTGGGTTATGTTACTTGCTGCCATATGGCAACAGTATGCACTAAAGGGTTAATCAACAATGAACTTGTAGGACAATTTTTGGCAGATGAAAGAATTAATTGGATCTTCAATCCAGCTTCAGCTTCACATATGGGTGGCCTGTGGGTGGCTGTCAAGTGTCAAGTTGGTCAAATCTCACTTGTATCGCATACTGACTGGTATATCCTTAACTTACGAAGAATTATATACAATCGTAGTGCAAGTAGAAGCCTGCCTTAATTTGCGACCTTTATGTTCTTTGTCTAATGATCCCATGATTTTACAGCACTTACTCCTGATCACCTCCTCATCCAAGCTCCTTCCAGAACTGGACATTGATGGACCAGATGGCAGCTGACGCAGCGTCCAGTGCAGCACTTCTGGAACCGTTGAAACAAGGAGTACTTGGCTAACCTTCAGCAACAGCCCAAGTGGAACAAGATCTCTGACAACCTCTAACGGAGAGGCTTGGTCTTGTCTAAGACGGGCGGCTTCCCTCTTTGATATGGAAGATGGGTCGAATCATCGATCTGCACTCAAGAGCTGAAAGTCTGGTTAGAGTAGTTGTAGTTACCATCAAAACTGCAAGTGATGAGCTACAGCGGCACAGCAACAAACTGTTGCAACCTACTAAGACTAACTACTATAACCTTAAAACTTATACAACAAGAAGTTGTTCAAGAACTTTTTCAATGTTATTGCTGAAATTTCATTTTACTGCATTTAAATTTTTGCTATTTAGTATTGAAATCCAATGATTTCAAGGTGGATGGTATGGTTGATGCACTCCACTTGGAAGTCTTTCAACTAGCCCGATCTTCTGTTCTCAAATCAACTATAGTGCTAAACAACCAGTGCTTGTTCTGACTGGAGCCACCAATCGTGCCATTCACACAAACTTTACAACTTATGCAAATTTTTGGATTGATCAATTGTATATATACTGGTGCGTTGATGCATTAGGCACGCTGCTCATATTCTGGCTACACTTAGACGTTACTCTTTGGCCCATACGACACATTATTTTTGCATCGTTTTAAATTTTTGTAGCTTAATTTAATTCTAGTTTTTACCGCAATAAATTTCCTTTGGTTTAAATTTTTTTTGTCTTAATTTATTTTGATCTTTATGCGGGTTCCAACTCGCACGTTAAGCACCATCTGATTAACTCACATGAGGTTATAATTTCATTAAGAAATACTTCAAAATTTTAATAATTGAAAAACAAAACATAATTCTACATTTATGAATGCTACTAAAATATAAATGAGGGTGTACTTTAAATGCAGTTAATAAGATTTCTTGTTCTTATAACTCATCAGATTTTGTATTAATTACATTTATAGTTAAAATATTTATTTAACTAATTAAAATAATATTTTATAAACGTCTGTGGATTTTTTTTATCTAGAAATTTATTTCCATGCTATACCTATTGCGAGGGTAAGACTTTGATGTTTGTTTTTTTAGTTAAAGTTATTTTATACTTTAATATGTGAAGAGTTGAGGAGAAGAATACCTTGATTGATTAGGAATCTTCCCACAGTCTGGTCTGCTTGGCAGACATTGGCGTCAGGAAACCAGTTTCTCTTTTGGTACAAACATGGGACTTTTGTCTTGCATGAATTAGGGTTGCTAGGAGAGAAGAACAAAGTAAGAAACAGGTTTCCTTACACCAGGTTAGACGATGATTTTCTAATGCCGCCAAAGAGGCCCTGATATAGACAGATTCCTATGCTATGAAGGGTTTTTTCTCCTGTACTCTTCCTGTGTGTTTAAATTACTATGTTTTAAGTACTATTATTATATCGTACTATTTATATTATTATTAAAAAATGTTTGACTTGTAATTTCAATAGATAAAATTAAATATTTCTTGAAATTGCTAATTTGTCTTTCAATTTTTTATGCTAAGAACACATTAATTTGCCAAGACCGTTAGAAAACGGTTAAAAATACCACACACTGTCAATTTACGGTTAAACCGTTATCAGATAACCTGTATTCTTACGATCAATGACCGTAGTTATACGCTTGATACTGTTATTATGTCTGTCAATTTACGGTCCATGCTCGTTTAATTACGCTTTAAAAGTAATTAGGCAGACTGTAACCTTACGTTCAAGGACCGTAATTTCACAGTTGATACACACTGTATTATTTTGCCTCGTTAAATTACGGTCTGAGGGAAATTATGGGCATGAGTGTATTTTTACGGTGCATGGTTGGAAACTTTGTTGCCGTCCCAAGCCCGTAATTTTACTGTGATTTTTTTAACAGTGTGATAAGATTTTATTTATTCTATTTATCAAGTACAATGCATGTGATTCCTTAATATTTTGCTTCGTTTTCTTAATCATTTTACCACATTTAAATGAAAACCCATGAAATATCGATGCAAATGAACGAAATTTTTTAACCCATTTGTGAATATTATTGACAACTCCCTTCCTTACTACAAAGATTAAATTTAATTTTGATTCGTTTTTGTTCGGTAAAATGTTCGAAATGTTTGTTCATAAATTGTAACTACAATTTTCAAATTTTTTTGCCAATAATTGTTAGTTAGTTAAAGTTTAAGAATATTAAGTTAGCTTAAATATTTTTAAAAATCATGCAAAAAAAAACAAAGTATTTTCCAAAATATTCCAATTGCACGCGTCCTTACTAAATCTTGGGCATAACAAAACATAACTTAGGCATACTGTTTAAACTTCCAATAAATTTTCCAAAACAGTCAGAAAACTTTAGTTCAGCGAGGTAAACAAGCATAACCTTGCAGTATTTCAAGGCACCCCTGAGAGGAAGTTAGATGGCTCCCCAGGGAGTCGCGAAGCACATTTGAGGAACCTCTATATAAAGGCATACCATAAACCCTGGTATTGAGTTACGGATTTCAAGATCAGGAGTTACGTAAGAGTCTTCTTATGTAACTCTTTCCTTACTGATTAACATTTCTAATAAATTCTTATGATGTTCAGTGTCTATTCCACTCGTATGTCATACTTGCCACATAAAAAATAGGAGTTACGCAGCAGGCATCTTGCTTTTTGGTTTGACAAACATCTTATTAACAAACACTAGAGTGATTTATATAATTATAACCCTAATTTTTTTTGCCCTGTACCCAACATAATGACTTGGATTTTTTATATTTTATTCAACTTTTATTTTTGCAAAAGAAGTCCTGTCAGTTTAGAGAGATTATTTTTGCATGGCAAATTTCTTTGCCAATTGTCGAAAAATAAAGTTTGTCAAAATGCAACTTCGCCTAATTGAACTTTTTAAATTTAACATTAGAACATTTTTTCTCCTATTGGGTTGCAATTTTGGGGGTTTATCCTTTTTGAAGACTCGGCATATTTCCCAGAACTGAGAACCATTTCTTTGTGGCACCTTCTGGGCAACTCTCGCTACCAATTTTGAAGCACAGATTACAATGAATCTGAGCTTTCTGTGGATGTTTAATTATGCTGAGAGAACCCAAGCCAAATGGGCCCTATTTATACTAAAACTTAGATACTTAATTATGACAAAAATTCCTGTTTTGCAGGTTTTTTCCATATTAACGCGTTTTTCTAACGTGACCTTGACACAAACCCCCTTGACAAACTTCTTATGATTAAATCAATGGTACTTCAACTCTAAAAAATAAAAATAACCAACTTTGCAATGTCCTTTAACACGCCATTCTGTTTTTATGTAAGACGTCGATTCTTAGCGGTGTTCTGACCTTTGTGCTACTAGCTTCTGTCTGGCCTCACTCTTAAAAAGAATAACCAAATGATCTACATCTCAATACAGTGGTTTGCCATCACTGTACTGCAGTGGGATGGTAAATAGCTGTATCTAGACTAATGACTGGACCCATAGATATCATCATAGTTAAAGTATTAGGTTGGCAGATCAAGTGATCTCTAATGCTTACGACGGGAAGCGCATGGGGACCAAAATTGGAAGGCCATGGGGCCAGTGTTGCCACCACTTTAAGGAGAAAAGTGCTACGAAAAATAAAATTTAATTCTAAAATTTAAAAAAATAACATAAAAATACTAACTGCATTTTGGAATATTTTTAGTAACTTTGAAAAAACGTGAAGCGCTTTTCTAGCATTTTTATAATATTTTTTTTGTTATTTTAGAACTAAATTGATTTTTTTCGTAGTATTTTTCTCCTTAATGGGATGGCAACACTGTTGGTCCCATGGCCCTTCAATTTTGGTCTCCATGCGCGTCCCGTCGTTAGCATTGGAATTCACGTGATCTGCCAATCTAATACTTTAACTATGATATCTATTCTTGGACCATTGTTGGAAACACTCAACAACTGTTACCTAAATTTTAGAAAGTTTACTGAAAGAATGATTATTTCAGAGAAAAAAAATATTCAATGTATTGTAAATGTTACTGCAGTTTACCTGCTGAATGTAATCGACAATATGTAATTGCGGTTTGTATTTATATAGAAAACAATATTAAACATACTTGGTTTTCTAAAAACATATCGAAATTCACTAAGAAAAAAGCCATTTTAAAATTGAGTAACTTCGAACCTATATGAGAGAAATATTTAATTTTCTCGATCATTAAATGACGAGACTAAAAATCGCGTTACTTTAAATTAAAAATAACTCACATTTTGAAGATAAGTGAAGTTTTACATTCGTCATTTCTGCCGTGGGCAGGTAAACTGCAGTAATCGCAACAATGAGTTGAAAGTTGAAACCATTTTTGATCTGAAATTTAAAAAAAATTCCAGTATGTTATCTCAACCCTTTCAGTCCCAAAAATTTACTACACTACAGAAACATCTGATATTCACAAAATAAGCTTATTTTAGGTCAAATATGCGAATTCCATATGGAAAAAAATCCATTTAAATTTTTTATATGGTTTTTGAAACAATGCCAAAATTCTTTAACTGTGGAAAACAAAAAAAATCAAAATATATATATTACCTAAAAACACTTCGAGTTATATATTTTAAGGTATCTGACCATATTAGTATTAAAAAAAATTTAGTGATTATTTTAACCGAAATAGTTTAAATTGTGTTTTAAATATGTGGAACTGAAGTGAACTTATACAAAATCAGGAGAAACGCTTGTTGACTATTTTCTAAATAAAAAAAAATAGTAGTTCTGACTTCTATTGAGATCAAAGTAAAATTTTGTCTGATAGAACTAAGTGTGAAGAATTGAATGACGTGTGTTTGGATGTCATAACGAGACATAAACATTTTGAAAAAAATATTGAAAGTGATGATGCCAAATGGCATCACTGGGACTGAAAGGGTTAATTGTTAGAGTAATTGAGTGCTTGCAACAATGGCCCAATTCATTGTGGAAGTTAGTGCAGTTTACCAGCCCACGCCAGATTTGATGGATAAATGGATGGTTCAATTTAAAATTCGACAACTAAAAAACAAAAACAGCTTTGATTGAAGTTGGACGGTACGGGTAGGGGTAGGGTATTTTACATATATATTTCGACTTGTGTGCTTGCTCAGTGAGCCGCTTATAAGTCTTCGTCAAGTAAGACAGACACAGAAAGATTTTTTACTGTCACAAAGAGAGGAAATACACCCAGGGCGAAGGCGGGAATCGAACCCGCGCCCGTTACAGCACGCAGACTGCTGGCCTGTGATGCTTACCACTCGGCCATCCGGGCCCCACGGTACAACTGTTCAATTTTTGCTCCTGGTATATTTTAGTTTAATATCAGCACTTTTATCCGTCACTTATCTTTAAATTTCTTAACATTACTAACAAATTGATATAACCTCCTATAATAAAAAAAAAATCATGCTATATTTCTTCGCGAATTCAATTTTAAAATTTTAGCTGTTAGTAGAAAATGTTTGGCAACTTATATTTTACTTTTTACTAGTCCAATTTTAACTCCATTTTTTTTAAACTTTAAATTATTTGTAACTTGCAATTTTTACAAGCCAACTATCGATGTGGTTCTTATAGATTTCGCATCACGAGGAAGTAAAATCAACGACATTGACTTAGGAAATGGTTCGTTTCCGTATTCTTTCGTCTGGTTTTGGATTGGGTTTTGATTGCTTGATCAATGCCAATTTCGCATTTGATATATTTTGGTTTGTATATTGGACCCGTTTTGTTTTTCGGAAATGAGGACAAAATATATTTTGAAAGGATTGATAAATAAATTAAGGTAACTCTTCGAATTGATGTTTTTTTTTTTAACAATTTCTTTAAATGATTTTTCAAAGATCATGAGACTATATGAGAAAGCATAAAAAAAATACAAAATTACCACAACATCAATAGTCAAAGTTTTTCATGCATTTAAATATTTATAATTTTTTAAAAATAAAACATGTTTTTTTCCAGGAGCATAATAAGCTTTTTTTTGTAAAAAAATTTTCTATTCCCAAATTTATTTTATGAATAATAAGTCTTATTGTTTAATACATTTTCCAATTAATTTTGACCATGGAGAAGAATTAAAGCAATTCAAAATGAAGGCTCATTACGTATTATCTCGTCGACCTGCCCACATTCCCTTTGGTGCTAATTTTTCTATGATAAAAAATAGTTTTTAAAAAATACGTCGTTAATATAATTTAGGATATATTTTTATCCATATTAACTTTTATCTAATTATTAAGCGTTTTTTCGTTTTTATGGGTGTTTCTACGTTAAATATTGTTTAATATTAAAATGATTATAAATGAACCTGATATATCGTGCTTGCCGATACATTATGACTTTAGGACTTTCTTGGTGGGGGGGCAAGATCGCCAAGCACTGCGACTTTAAGTCTATTGTACTAAGCCCCAGAAATGACACAAGCACAAGAGACACACAAAGAAAGAGACGACACAAACACATAGACAAATAACAACATTTATTGACGGTCACAAACATCCATGCCTGACCGGGATTCGAACCCGACCCCAGCAGCTCCAAAGGCTAGAATCCTAACGAGTGTGCCACCGGGGCGGCTTGCCGATACATTAGGCTTGGCCGTAACTATTTTAAATCTCAACTTCCCGGTTACTGACATTAATTTCATATCCCATAGCAAGCAATCTCACTCGAAACAGGCGCGTGTGGAACGAAATCGATATCAAAACCATATGGACGCCCCCCTTAATCGTCATGTAACAATTACACAACAAACTACTCTTTCATGCAAAAAAAAAACCTGAAACGCTCCCAAATAAAGCGGGATAACGTGACCATTACAGAAAATGAAACAACAAAGAGGGAATATTACCTTGCTAGGAAAAGAGGCACAAGTAAAAAAACACGATTTTCCCTTAATAAAAAAAATTACCGTGATATGTAATTCAATTACAATTTATTTGTCACAATAACTGGAAATGATTGAAGTATTTGCTTATTATTGTCAAATAAATTGTAATTGATTTAATCAAACAAATTTAAAGTTTATCCAAAATAAACCATATTAAAAACTTAGAGTATAGTGGTTGATTTTTATATTTTTCGAGATGATTACTGGAATATGTGTATTTATTTAATTTTTGTGTAATAAATATACTTCTTTTTTTACGGAATAAATACGAATGCTTCATTTAAAACAAGTACTTACGGGGGAAAATTTTTTTAAATATTGGCAATAAATGGCCTAAATCCAATTCACAATGGACCCAATATATTATATTTCGTCAATTATTTTTTCGTTATTGAATTTCGTCATTTTTCCATTCAAAATCCGGACCATTTTTTTTAATTAAGCCACTTTTCATGTATACGTGTTCTTACCACTTTAACACTTCCACCACTTCTAAACTTACACTACTTTTGAACTTACACCACTTTCAAACTTACACCACTTTTGCAATGTTGGTGGCACCTGTTGTGTTTGGGTGTCCGAAGCGAGAGACGTGTCCACAGTGCGTTGACCCCTCGCGGTGCCTCAAGGGCTGCCTTATACGGATCAATCTCGGGGAAGTTTTACACTGGGGATCCGGTTTTTGAGACGAAAGGGTTGTTAGGGGGTATGTAGTAGATGTAGTCCGCTGTACAGTTTGGGTGTAAATTATATGAAAAAAATTATAATAATTTATTATGTATGTAATTATTGGTTGATTAATGTGCGTGTTCTAGAAGCCGTAGTATGTGTGTAAATAGCAAAAATACTGGGGATCCGGTGTTTGAGATGAGAGGGGGTATGTTGGTGTATAGCTTACTAGCTTACACGCAAATTACATATAAATCATAAAATGGTTTATATTAGTTATATATTGGTTTGCGATTGTTAAACCGGAGAATGTGAGTGATCCGCAATGGCGTGTGTATCGGGTATGCAATTTTAATAATTATTATAATTGATGTAATATTTTGATATAGTAATTTATTTAAGTATTGAATTTAAATTATTCCAGCCATTTAAAAATACCTTTTGTTGATTCTGGTAATGTAAATTCAAGGAGGCTTGATGGAATTCAGGATTTTGTCGATGCCCGAACCTGGGACGCCCGCATGCAAGGCGAACGCCTTTACCGACTGGGCTGGGCATCCCACTATGGAAAGAAAATCACCAAACGCAATCTTGGCTCGAATTTAATCTTTAAACGTCGCCCTTAACGGTGCCTACTCAGGTATCGGCTCGTCGCTAGTGCATTTTCGACGCTGAAAAGGAGCGAAAATTATTTCCTAAATCGCTCGTAATCGCCATAAATCGCTCCTAATTAACTTAAAATCGCTCGTATGTTGTTAAGATTGTTGGAGGTTTGACAAAATAAAAGAGTGAAATCCACTCCTATAGGGGAAGCGCATTTTCGACACCGAAAAGTGTGAAAATTAACTCACTGCGAGGTAAAAAACACGTACACATAACCTAACCCTACACCAAAAACCGAGCTTAAGTTTGCAGCAGAGAAATGTACTAAGGGCGAAATCTGCGTAAACAGCATCTCTGGCGCCGAAATTTCGCCTCCTATTGGCTCAGCTGCCCTTTCGACCTGATATTCGTGGCCGTGTTACGTCAAAATCGAAGGAAAAAATAATTAAAATAACACTCTAACTGAAGCTAAACTAATAAATAATAAAAATATATCTTGAAATAACAAATAAATTTTTATTGAATGTGAAATACCTTTTTGTATTCGATTCTCGCACTCAAAAATGAGAACTATTTACCCTTTTTCTCCTAGAACTTTTGTATTCTGCAAACTTAAAGTCGGTTTTGGTTTAGTTTGAGAGACTTGTGGTTCATTCTGTGAAAGTGGGTGGCAAATAGACAGACAGATAGACTGACGAATTGAAAGATCACAGAACCTTCCAATTTTTTACGTTATAAATCGTCCGAACATTCTTGGTTGACCTGACTACATAACCTAACCTGGTTAAACTAAAGAATCGTGGCCGGATTTGTCAACTTTTCGAAAATGTCGCCAATACGAAATGATAGCGAAAACGGCACTTGCCGAGATGGTTGCCATCTCGAAATGACCGAAAATACCAGACCAGATTTATAAAAAAAAGAGGAGCATTAAAATGCAATGTAAAAAAAAAGTAAATAATTATTTTAAATCATCAAGCATATAATTAATAAAAGATTAGTATAAAAAAAACTTCAGAATAAATTATTTATATGTATTTTTGATTTAATTAAATTAACAATTCGAAATTGCCAATACAATGGCTAATTTCGCCAAAGGTTGCCATAATACCAATTTTTCGGGTTTACCAGATTTGGCGTAAAATTGCCGGCCACGATTCTTTAATTTAACTCCTAACCCGAGTCCGAACCCTGCTAACGGCCCTTTCTTTCTGTGCTTCAGGTGCCTCCAGGAGAAGCGATGCATGAGCATGCCGAGCGTCGTCTCGCTCTCGACAGCCTCGTCCACCGGCACCCCGAGAGAGCACCGGTCCCGCATGCTGCGGATGCAGGACAGGCGGTTCCGGCACCGGTTCGCCTCGCAGCTGCCCGAGGACGAGAGGCTGCTCAACTGTGAGTTGCTCTCTCTCTCTCTTGCTCTACTGTATTAAGCCAGTAATCCATTCACGCTGTAGCTATGCTGTAGCTGGATTTTGTGACGTCATTTGCTGTATCTAGCGTGGATGGAAGTTTCTTGACTTGTGGGTTATTTCTTTCAATAAAAAGTAAACAAACAAGAATATTGAGTTAAAAACCAAGGACAATTAAAAACTAAATGACTCTTAGACTGCTCATCAGCCCGAAACCAATTTACAGCTTTGATATCGCTTGGAAAACGATTCAAAAATCCAGCTTCTGAAGTACAGCTTTGACCACGCGCGCATGCGTACTAGTGACAGTTACGTCACAAAATCCAGCTACAGCATAGCTACAGCGTGATGGATTACTGGCTTTAGGGTAGACTGACCAGTGAGTGAACAGGCCCCAGTGAATGAACAGTTGGTAAATAGTATAATTAAAAAATGAGGATTGAAAATCATTCCTCTAGATGGATTGGCAACACTGACTCCTTCCATGTAGTAGGAAGCTATCTGACACATGGTTGGTTGCCTTGATCATTATATCCTGGTGTTCATTCACTGGCGAACGCAGCGCCTTAACTGTTCATTCACTGGTTAGTCTACCCTATTTGGGAAATTTTATAGTGTTTTAAAGTTGCCTACACACGGATGGAATGGACATGTGAACTATCGGAAAAACCTCACCACTTCTACGCCAAGACGTTGCTGAAGACTTGAGGATGTTTCCAGTTCTTGAGGTCGACTACAAATCCCAAAGATTGATTCATGGTTTTTTTTCGTGGGCTGTAATAATTTCAGATAATTAAAATCTTCTTTTCCGCGAACAAACCACGCTCCGCAACGTTAAAATTGTCATTTTGTAATGGTCAATAATAATCAATCCAAATTGCCATTGCAAAGTTCCAACCTTGATCAAAATAAGCTGACACTTCTTCTTACTGAGCCTTGGCTCTTTGTCTTGAGTTTTTTTTTTTTTTTTAAGTTACATTTAGTGCTAGTTCAGAATTTCACCCTTGTCCCAATCCTCTTAACTTTTAAGTTTTTATAATGCTTATTGGCTGTGTTAAAAATCCAGAAAGAGGTCGGAAATAGGTAATACAACTAATTTGTGGTGCTGCCATCTGTCGGATAGTGATATATCAAATTAATATGCTATTAATTGGATTTAAAAATTATTTTAAAATAAATGCGAAGTTAAGTATGAATTTTAATTCATAAGAAAGTTAGTAATTTGTACTTAAGTTTTAAAGTCTTCAATTAAAAAGCTATATTTAATCCAAGTCAGTACACATAATCAGAGAAAAAATTTCTCTTAGAGAATTACTAGACGCACACTAGTGTTTCACCAGTTGGGAAGATAATGACATATTTTTATAAATTATGACCAATTATTATTTTTTTTTTAAATTTTTATTGACATAAAAAATTGAATTTTTTAAAGTTATTGATCAAGATTTTATTTTTTTGTGACAAACCTATTTTTGTTTGATTTTCAGATTTCTCCTGTGCCCTTGTATCGGACATTCTACTTCAAGGTCACCTGTTCATCACTAAAAACTACTTCGCCTTCTACTCTAACATATTCGGACACAAAAAACAAGTACGTGACTATGGTTTATCAAAAACGCTTATAATTCAGTATCTTGAAAGCCTTGAATAATTTGTCTTTAAATTGCACTCCTAAAAGAATTCATGA
>CM043117.1:67833163-67985806 GCA_023701765.1 Hylyphantes graminicola | reverse complement strand
TCAACATCTTCATATTTTTTGCTAAACATAAAACCTCATAAAATATTCGACAAACATTTATTTTCCTACAGTTTTTCAATTTTTCAATGCAATCAATACCCTGACAGTTGAAAAACTGTTGAAAAAATATATAGTTAGTCGTTTGAACCCTAAAAAAGTAAAATCTGTTTTTCCAATGATAAAAATGCCTTATCAGCAGAGAGTTTTCTTCGAATATCAAAAAAGCAAGGTAATGTTTTTACGTAATTTTTCGTTCAAATTTTAATTAACGTTTTCGATGATTTAAGTCATTACGAAAATTGACACTTGTGGGTAATAAATTGAATTTAGTATAATCATGCTATATTTTATGTAAGTAGAAATATGCAAGTCATATGATGTATTTATGGATTTGACTATTTTTTTTATCTTCTAAATTTTTTTTACTGGCGTTTGATGTTGCAATCTGACTTATTTATTTATTTATTTGTTTCAGATGCACATAACAGAAAAAAATCCAATTACAATGCACATCATGATATCTATAAGGTCATGATATCTATATCATCATGATATATTATAAGGACGTAACCGGTTTAAATACCATTTCCGTTACTAATTATTGACTATATCAACAAGTACACTCAATTAAGATATTTGGGAGATATTTTACTTTTGAAGATACAGTCGCAAAAACCTTTTAAATTTGCCTGTTGGTTTGTACAAGAACATACATAACTTATAATTAAAAAACCTTCCATTTCAGAAATATAACTTATTTTTATAATGGGCATGTTAAAGTGCAACTGTTGAGTGGCAACAGTTCCAGGGGAATGAAAATAAAGTCCCGAATGGTCAATCAATGAGGTGTGGGGAGCTTACTGTGTTAAACCACCAATTACAGAAACTATCGATGAAATCCAGGAATGAAAACAAGAATTAATAACATCACGTGAAACAAGCAAATTAACGAGTTAAAAATTTAAATTGATAAGATAAAAAATTTAAACAAATTTATACTTTTTAACCCACATTTGTATATCCCCAGTTGTAAAGTTTTTATTACTAATTTTGTAAAAAAACAAACGATTTAAAAACAATAAGTTAAAAATCGTTCAAACATAAATCGAAATGAAGATTTAGCTTTTAAAATCAAAATAGTCCAATTTTACAGAAACAGACATTTAAAAAAAAACAACTTTGAACTTACTCGTTTTAAATTCCGGCCCCGAACAACAACATAAACACAGTGTGAAAATCCGAATTCGAAACTAAATATTCCATATGACCGTTCCGCTAGCGAGCGAAAACATCGTCTGCTAGTTTTCTTCTCTTCGTCCACAGACACGGATGCCGTGAAAGTAAGCGGGCAGACGAGCTCCTATTGGTTGGTCAAGTAGGGGGAAAGGGGGTAGAGAATGAGCACTAAAAAAAAAAGAACAAACGAAGTTCGTTCGTGAAGAGCCACTGGATTTTCATTTTCTTTCTCTTGTTTAATCATCTGAGACTTTTTTTTGGCTACTGAGAGAATTATTGCCGCTGTTTTAAAAGTGAAGAATGTATTTTGGAAGAGTTAATTATCTCTGTTAGTTTGTTTGTTTTGGTTCTTTCGACGTGCATGAAAATTTAATTTTTTTTTATCTTTCTTGTGAAGCATTTAATCTCTAAGAAAAATGGGAAGAGAACTTTCTCATTCAGTCGAACATATTTTACTAGCAGGAAGATAATTATAACAATTTCGATTTTAGCATTTATTTAAAAAATCTTTAAAGTAACTAATGCCATGTATGTTTATTTATATATCGAATAATTAACGTATAAATGCTATTTAAAAACTAGTTACGATCAAACGATGTTTTTTTAAACATGCATAAATATAACCATTCGAATATTTACGTCATTTTTTTTTTTTAAAGATTTCAACCGACCAATGAACTGTGATCCACGAAAGGTGGCTTACGAAACTGCTATTTTGAGAAACAGACTGCTTATAATCCTTACATTTATGGTTACTTTTAACTAAGTAAATCTTTATTTTTTAATTTTAACAGAATTCCAAATTCTTTAACGAAAGAGCATTGCCTCTAGAAGAATGAGCATTTTGCCAGTCTTGAGTGGCAACAGAAATAAGGAAGGAAAAAAAATCTTCTCTTCGTTTAGAGCTCTGGTATTGATTAGCCAAAGAAATTATTTTCATCCCGATTTCTGTTGCCACTCAAAAACGGAAACATGCCCATTATACGCTTTATGTATTTATAAAAATAAGAATCTTCAAAAATTGTAACAGTTATACAGCGTCTACAAGTTCAACGATCTACATAAACAAATTACAAAATCCACCTACAGATGCTTGATCAACTAAGCATATGCTCAGACAATACCGGAATGGAATTAGCTCTGATAAGATTAAGAAAAATAGTTATTACCATATCTACTACTGTAGTTACGGGCATGTTTTGAAATGGTCTTATTAGCATGTACAAGTGAAGTCTTCAGCAGTTATTTCAAAGTAGAAGGAAAATCCGTGGCTCCAGGCCATAGATTTGATTACAGGGAGGAATGGAAATTTCAGTCAAATTGTTACAATTTTGATATGATATCACAACAAGCATTCCAGGAAAAATATAAGTGCTTATACACTTCGTGCCAACCTAACTTGGGTAAAAACAAAGAGTAAAAAGACAGAGGGAAAAGCGCAATTGGTTCGTTAGTTGGAAACTCTGTTAAGGTAATATTTACATACAAAATGATCTGAATACAATTTGACAAAAATACTCTTTTCATTCAGATAAAATTGTCAAATTTTCTCAAATAATATTCAAATCTTTTAGACCTTAGACGAAATTAATGTTTTTAACAAGTTCTCTGGATGGATTCACAAATTTATGGAACTCTTTAAATGCGCGGAAGGATCTTCTCCATAGCATATTTCTATTTACCCAACTTAGGTTGGAAAGGAGTGAAGTGGAAATCTTGGTAAGTGACAAAAAAGGTGAAAACGAGAAAATGAGCTTCAATGTTTTTGTTTGCACTCAGATGTGTTGAAAACACTACTTGCAAACCGTCAAATATATACTTAAGTTTACTAAGTTTTAGGTTTAGGAAAAAGTGAAAAACTTGCTTTCTTTAAAGGAGGGATAATAATATGTTCATAAACACTAAAATCACATTTTTTTAAATATGTCACTTAGCACGTTCTTCCACTAAGCTCTTTAATTGTGTTCTGTGTAATTAATACTATACTCGGCCGCCAACCAAATAAGAAACGGTAGGGATGGCGGTTTTTGAGAAAAAACTGATTTCCTGTTTTTACCGCAGAAAACCGGTTTCCTGCTTAGACCAGCCTCATGAAAAAAACCGGTTTTTCGGTCAAAACCGAGGGGGAAAAACGGTTTCAGTTTTCCATCCCTAAAGTGTTTCAAATAAAGGTAGCGGGAACTATAATGCTTTATATCCGAGTAGAAAAAGAGCCAATCTGCAATGTCGAAATGTAGGACATATTCAAGTTTGAAGAAGAAAAGTTATAATTCCCAAATAAGGAATACTTTTGTAATTCCATATATTTATTAAATTTTGAAAAATTATTTTCGGGACTGTTGCATTATATACTTAGGAGCATGCATAAAAAAGTTATGATTCATGGAAATTTGAAAAACCGATTGGTAAATAAGCAAACGGTAATTATCAATTCTCTTAATTATCAACATACGAGAATTGTAATTGAAATATTCAAAGTATTTTTTGCTGTAGTTGGTGGTTTTAATGAATTTCACAATACTTTAAACTTTTTAAATAAGTAGAATTCTGGAAATTAATTAAATTATTAAATAAATAATAATTTGAATAAAAATTTGCTCCATTAATAATCTACGCTGTTTTCTTCATGAATTTTCTCTCATAACAGTTGAACAAATAAAAATCAGAAAACGAATATATATCTACATTCATTAATAAATATCAATTTAAGAAAAAATATATACAATAATCATTTGAGATATGAACACAAAGCCGAAAAGAATACACTGCAAAAGATAGTTTTAACCCTAACGAAGATTACATATTACAAAATGCATACATGTACGCTCTTAATGTTAATATAAAGCTGAGACTACCCCGACCCGAAATGCTTCATATGATCCCTGGGTCATTTGCCTTTGAAGAATTATGTTTCGCTTTGTTTCCTTATTATCACTAATGTGGCGTTTAACCGACGCTTTGCGTATCTCGTTCCTGCGAATAAAAGTGGGGTTTCTTCCACTGGAATAACATTGACAGAAGCTCCACTCTCAATGTAAGCAGTGGTAATAATGATAAGGTACATGTAAATACGTTTATCAACACATCCTTCTTGTTTTAAAGTAAAACTCTTCATTTTTAATAAGCTGAATAAGCATATATCTATTATTACTTGCACACATTTGATATCTTTGATCGATTTATCCAGCCAAACGTTATATAAAGGTTATGGTATGAAATATTTTGATTCTTAAAAAAAAAGGTATTTGATTATAAAGTACATTTGGAATTATAATTTCTCTTCAAAATAAAATATGTAATATAGCAAAATTTATAATAAAACATAGCATATATTTATAATTAATTACACAACTTTAGTATCCTTCGGCGACTTCTGCAGCCAAACATTACATAAAAATGACTTTGTTAAAAATATTTTAATTCTTTAACGAATGTCATCCGATTATAAAATACATTTCTAATTATAATTTATACGGGAGAAATATAAAATATGTAATATAAAAAAATAAGCATTATAGTAATATAGCATATATTTATTATTAAATGCACGACTTTTGTATATTTGAACAATTTTGCGAAACATTATTTAATGATGATGATTTGTAAAAACTATTTTAGTTCCTTAAAAATAGGAAAGGATTATAAAATACATTTTTTATTATAATTTACATGGAAAAATTATGAAGTATCGATGGTATACATTACCCAAAAGAAAGTTTATATGCTGAATAATACTTTCAGAATGAAAAATATTTCAATAACAGAAAAGTATGGGTTAATAAAATAAAGCATGGACGAATACTGTTTTGTAACAAAATTTTTCGCTATCATTCCAAAATCACAGCTGCATAAATTGATCTTGCATTGGGGTGCACACATGCATACAAAGCATTAAAAGAGGAATGTAATACTTACAACATGCATAAAGCAGGCCTGCCAATTTTCCCGGATTTAAACCGGCGATACCGGAATTTCGAAAGGAGACATCAATGTTAATTCAATGGAGAAAAAAATATTTTCTCTGCCACACTCCGGCTATAATGAATATTTTTACAAACTGATTTGTTATGTGATAAATGTTGCTGACTTACAGGTCCTGACAATCCCACTTTTTGAAATGGGTTCGAATTTTTTTTAAAATTTTGAATAAATAATTTTGAATTTATTATTTAAAAAAAAAATACGTTTGTGAAAATATTCAATACAGCCGTAAAAATGTTACAGAAAAACTAGTTTTTCCCTATTCGATTAAAATTGAGGTACTTGAGTTTTTAAGACCCTGGTCCAGCGCGCCCATTCACCCTTAAATTCGGAGAGTTTGCAGGTGGAACTAACTTTGCCCTAAAGCCATAATTAGCAGGTCTGATAAAGTAACCTTTCGGAAATTTGTCGCTCTATAGATAAACGAGGGCTATACAAGTCATAAGCCTGCATCAGTTTACCTGTCCACGGTAGTATATCGATTATACTCTTGCACCACGACTGATTTAATGTACACAAGTTCAACTTACACTTCATTATTGAGGGACGGATTTTTTTGTAAGCGCATTCCAGAAAAAGGATAGATGATGAAGGAAGATTTTCTGTGGCATGATGCATTAACTCACCCCAGTGACGGCCGCACACACAAAATATCCATTTTTTCTTAAGATCACTGAACTTCTAAGAAAAGACCAGAAATCATAACATTCCGCCCATCCGATGACCCACGTTTTAGCTAATCACACCTGGGTGACAAAATTTGCATATTGGTTATAAAAAGGGCGTTGTTCAATGTTTTAACATAGAATGTCTTTGTTTACTAAGGTAGAGAAAATTACAACTATTTCCTTTGAAAACTAGTGGTGTGTAACAACATACCACTTTCAATTTCCCATCAATATCAATTTACACGGATATATTTTTACTCGAGCTGTAGAGGGGTTTCCAGACAGACAGATGGACCAATGCTCAATACTTTTAAGAATCAGCACCTTCCAAAAAGTGTAAAACGTACAAAATCCCCAATTTGGTTCTTTGACCCCCGTCACAATTCATTCATTGCCTTATTTTTCGTATTAGATAATTGAAAGTAAAAGAATATTCATTTATACTCTAAAAAGACTGGGTAAAGTCAATGCCTCGTTTCTTCTCTAAAAATGGAAAGCGAAAAATGATATAAACAAGTTGATAATTATCGTCGTACTAGAGATACACGAGGGTTGTAGGAGACATGCGTTATAATTTATAAACACAATTTCAAATGACAAAAATATAAACTACATATAACATTGCAATAACACAAAACATTCTATTCGTCACTTCGCAAATGCCAATTACAATGCATCGTAACTCATCAATAGCTCTCTTGTAGCTCTACTGCGACGTTAATTTAAAAAAAAAAAGCCATTCCATACTCAATGTAGATGAATCAATGCGTTTTGCACAATCTGAACTTCAGATTAACATCGATCCAATGAAAACATAATTATAGAATGCACACAATATTATAACATTAAAAACCAGTTTTGAAAAGTATATAATTGACGTCAGTTATGACGTCTTTTGCAATATGCATGAGAAAAAACGAAATTGAAAAGGAAGAATTAGCCATTCAGAGATTTTCAGTGGGTTCATTTGACAAGGGTGCAACTGACTATTTCGCTAGTAAATGGTAATTGAGTTGGCTAGTGTCAGTGGATATAGGCTTTATTAAATGTATAGAGAGTGGCTACAACTTTGGTGAAACCTGTTAGCTGCGCAAATTGGTATTAAACTTAACGAGCTTAAAATGAGTTTTACAGTTGAACAAAATTTCTCACTCACCAAGACTACGAATTTTTGTAACTCTTATTTACGTACTTGCACAAATTGATATTGTTTGAATTAATATGATCTTAAGCAATACAAAGTTTGAACTATCTATTTGGGCTTTGAAGTGGTTTTGTGTTAAATGTAAGCAGAGTATAAATCTATTACGAAACTGAAAACTGTATCCACTACGTTGCTGTAGTACTCGATCGAAATACAAATACAAAAAATGTCGTTCAACAACAGTCTAGGGGAATATCAAAGTTCAAAATGTTTTATGGCTTTAATTCTCTGATAAAAATAGAATGTACGTTGTTTAATTTCAGCAAAAAAATTATATTTGGATACCCAGTGACCTTCAGTTTGCAGATACGTCATTTTTCAATCGTCATAATCTTTCATTGTATAATATTCATTGTCAAAGCCATTTAATTCACAGACAGTGAAGTGTTAATTACAATTTTGTCAAATCTACGAAAAAACTTCCTTAAATTATGGATACTGGAATTTTCTAGTAATTGTGTAATTTCTTTCCTACAAGACACGCGTATTTCATATTTAGACGCAGTTATCCAAGACTAAAAAAATTTAAGCATATTTGAATGGGGGTTGTTCCGCGTCGTGGATGGCAACAGCTCCAACGGTTTGTTGTCATTTGTTGCCTGGAATTACTTACGTTTTGGTGTTCGAAAATGAGTTTTCGAAGAATATTTTAATTATTATTTTTTTTAAATGGCACATTTTATTGCTGTGCTGTTAAGTGTTTAAAACATTTCTTAAAAAAAGCTTGAATACAAAGAAAAAAATCTTTTCATCTATAACGGTCATATAGATGAAAAGAATCTTGTTGACAGTTTTTCATCTATATTTTGAGAGTAAAACCGGAGCAACCAATGACATACACTACGGATGAAAATGAAAACAAGAGCGTTACACATCATCCGAAACATTTCCAATTTAATTTTCAGTCATTGAAGGTTAATATCATTGTCATATAGGTTAAAAGTTAAACCTATATATGACTGTGAGACTTAATAATTCGTGCATCTATGACGAGATCAATTGAAGCTTGTTTAATACTCTTCCCGTCAGATTTGTTACCAATAATACACATATCAAAATCTTTTGCACCGGGAAATAACATTAAGGGGATACGGTACCAAAAACTTTATTTTTTTTTTAGAAATAATATTTATAAACTTGTAAATTATGGTGGTTTTATATAATGTTCACTCCAAATGAACATTTTCTAATTATAAACACAAATATATACTATATACAAGTAGTTTTTTATTTATTTAAAAAAGTCAACATTTTGAATTTTTTAAAATGCTACTTCTCTTTCAATTTTGGGAATAACGCCACCAAACTTTTGTAGCTGGTTTTAAGTACTATTTGTTCAAGAAATGTGTATGGATTATAAAATGTAAGCTACAGTTTGAAGTAACATGCATTTATACTGAAAATAAAAAAAATTACAAATTATTGAATTCAACATTTAAAAAAAAAACTATACATAGACCTTATTCCATGCACAATTTTGTGCACTATATATATATATATAAAAACACAGGTTAAATATTTTAAAATTCCAACTTTATCAGCAAAATAGCCTTAGGGGTTTATTGAATACAAGAATTGAAAAAAGCGAAACAGAGAAAAAAAAGGTTGAAAGCAGACGAAATATGTATTGAAACTTACAGGAATGACTCCAGAAAATATTGAAAAACTTTTTTTCTACAAAAGATATCATAGTTAAACTTCAGTAAATGTTTAGCACAATATTGCGAATAATAAAAAATGTTATCTGAAAAATTGATACTTTTACCAATTTTTAGGTACAGTATTTAATTAAAAAAAATAAAAACCTTTATTGCGGCATAAAATAAAATATGTCAAAATAGGTAACTTATTGGCTTGAAAAGCTTGGGCCAAAGTTATCCCATTCGACGGAGTACTTATCTATATCAATATAATATATTTTAATAATTATATAATCATATATTACTATCCATTTTTAATTTCTTCAAAGTAAAGAAAACGGACAAATAAATCAAAATCATTTGCATTCTTTTCACGTTTGTATCACTTTATTTCCTACACCAATTCACACTTTCTCATCCAGTTTAGTGGAAGAACGTGCTAAGTGACAAAAAGGTGAAAACGAGTAGATAGGCTTTTAAGTTTTTCGTTTGCACTCGGATCTGTTAAAAAATTTACTTGCAAACATCAAAAATATACTAAATCTAAAGTTTTTGAAAAGGGGAACGCTTCTTATCCTTAACGAAGTTGGTAATGTGTTCATTGACACCAAAATCTAAAATTTTTAATGTCACTTAGCACGTTTCTCCACTAAGCTCTTCAAGTGGAAGAACATGCTAAGTGACATTTTTGAAACAATTGAGATTTTCCTGTCAATGAACACATTACTAACTTCTTTAACGACAACAAGATCCTCTTTGTTATAAACTTTAAGTTTAGTATAATTTTTACGATTTGTTAGTTTTGTTTTCAACAAATCTGAATGCAAACTAAAAACTTTATGGCTCATTTCCCCCTTTTCACTTTTTTGTCACTTAGCACGTTCTTCCCCTAAGCTCTTCAATTATTCAATATGCATACCAGCATCCAAGTAAACAAAATAAAAGGCGACCAAGAGCAAATTGAAGGTGAAGGTCAAAGAATAATTTATCACAATTACTCCGTGCGATAGCAAGGGGAGAGTCCTTGGGATGCTACTGTACATCACGCGGACGAAAAACATCGTACATTTTCTACAGCGGCTCTTATTTTTCGGCAGTGGTATATGCACACCATATAGTTCAGAAAATGGATATGCTTGGCGAGGAATAAAGTGATGATGTCAGAAAGTCGCCAAGCAACACTGCTAAGCCCAAATAAATATCTCATTTAACGTTAATTCAGTGTAAAACACAATTTTAAATATTTATATTCAACAAATTTGTATTTTAACGTGTATGTTTTTTAATTGTTTTTATCGTTTGTCGAATTATTTTGCTTACGATCTTGATGTTATTTTATATGTCACCAAATGTTTCACCCAGGTTAGCACAACAATTTTGGCCAATGTCGCATGAGTATCGGCCAAACTTGGAAAATATTGGATGAAATCGATCATTTTCTACCGATTTTAACCAGATTTTTCCTTTCTTCGAGGTTTTTCATACGGGAAATCACGAAAAGTGCAATACTTAATTTTACTGTTATCTTATAATATTTTGCAATTTTAAAATACAAATATGTTTCGCAATAGTTTTCAATACAGAATTTTGAATTGTATTTTCTTTTTCAAATAGTATTCAAACCAATATTGCACCCCCATATTGCCCAGTGTCGGTAAAACGTAGTCCGTTATGCATTGGGGCGGGCGATGGGTATGAGCCGAGATTGGCCAATACTGCTGTGCTAGCTGGGTAAATCTATTTTTTTCTCGGTTTCAACTTATTTCTGTATGTGTCTCCTATGTTAGGGATTTTCTCCTGTAGTTGTGACAATAAAATAAAAATCAATTTTATTTCTTAAAATTAATTGTGCTGATCAAAAATCAAACGCGTAGGTTAAAAATAAAAAATGAACTCTTTGCGCAGTTACAGGCTGAAGCACACGAGATCTGAATTTACACCACCTGGTAGTAATTCCCTTCTCATGCAAACAAAATCCATTGCAATTATAGTTTTTTTAGTTTTTATTAAAAAGTCGGAAATCTCCAAGTCGATTTAAGGCGCGTTTGCATGAGCCATCGAATCCATGGAATGCCAAACCCTCCATTTGGGGAAAAAAGATGTCAAAAAGAATATCTCACCCAAATGATAGTCATGGCTGCATCCATGGAATGAAACGTCAAACCCTCCTTTATTTGAGGGTTTTTGAATTCCGGTTCTGCCTGGGCGAAAATTCCCAAGAAGGAAAAATTGCGGAGTTTGCTCTTCATTCCATGGATTCGATGTTTCATGTAAACGCGCCTGAAATAAGCTTTTGAGAACTTCATTGTAAAATAGCGCCAATTAGTTCGCCGAGAGCGTTTATTTGGGCTTACTATAAAGAGATTGGTGGCTTCACTTTCCAAACCAGTTTTGGTATTGGTTTTTGCCCGGTTGCATCTCTATCTTATTCTTATCTCTATGGATTACACGCACTGCTCGCTACACGTACGCATCCATAAAAAATTTTTAAGGTCCGCAGTGAAAACAAAGTTGGTGATTGTGTTGTCAACATTGGGCTGATGAAATATATAAAAAAGCGAGTAGATATAAAAATTGAAGAGCTTAGTGGAAGAAGGTGCTATGAGACAAAAAGGTGAAAATTAGATTTCATTTTGGAAATTAGATTCAATTTACCTTTAGATACGTTAAAAACGGCCACTTACAAAAGGTAAAACATACTTAAAGTTTATGAAAGGGGGAGACTTTTTATCGTTAAAGGAGTAAATACACTGCGATCCAAAAGTTTAGACAATGACGTTTTTTTGCTGCAAAATTCAGATTTGTGATATTAGAATTTCAAAACATCCCTATATATATTAAATACGTATTTTGGAATGCTATAATTGAAACATAATTGCTCGATTTGCTATAACAATTTTTTGTTTCATAAAATAAAATTTTGTATGGTCCCAAAAGTTTAGACACAAATACGAGATTATGCTAATTTAAAGTACATAATTGCCTAATTTTGCATTTTTATTGTTAAATTATATATTTTTTATGTGATAAATTAAAAAAAAACGATATCTGGTGAACTAGGCAGATTTTATAACGATATTAGTTCAACTTTACACCAAACAGACAATTAAGCCATATTAAATCTTTATTCAAATCCTATTTGCTTTAAATGTACAATTTAACATCTCTACATACGAACCGAATGAATACCAGTTCATCACCTTAAAGTTTTAAAACGAATTCATGGATTTAGAGACATGCATTGACCAATTTTCTTGATGAAAAGTGCAATCTTTCCCATATAAAATCACAAAATAGCGACACGTCATTCTATTTTGCACTTAAGTACAATGCAGAGATAGTCACCTCTTCAAAAATGACAAAAAAAGTAGGAAATTTTAACACAAGTTCTCTCCACACAATTACGAAAGTTCCTTCTTCATACTAAAATTTGAAGTTTCTTGAGAAAAACAGGTTTCTTTGAGCCGGTTAGAATCTAACCGGTCTCTTTAGTGCTATTTAAACGCGTTCGGTTTAACCGAATATTGAAAAATATGCTTTTGAAAACACCGGTTTTTCCCCTCAAAAACTCTAGCATCAAGGTGGAAGTTTGTAATGGTGTAGAGTGAATTTACTTTGGAATAACCGAATTTTTTTGGTGTTTTTGAAGAGGTGACCATCTCTGCATTGTAATAAAGTGCAAAAAAGAATAATCTGTTGCTATTTTGTGATTTTATATGGGAAATACTGCACTTTTCATCAAGAAAATCGATCAATGAACGTCTATAAGTGTACGAATTCGTGACAAAACTCTAAGGTGATGGGCTGGTATTCAATCGGTTCGTATTTAGATATGTTAAATTGTAAATTTGAAGCAAATATGATTTGAATAAAGATTTAAAGTGACTATATTGTCTTTTTGGTGTAAAACTGTACTAATATCGTTATTAAATTTGTTTAGTTCACCGGATATCGTTTTTCTTTAATTTATCATATAAAAAATATATATGATTCATCAATAAAAATGCGAAATTAGGTCATTATGTACTTTAAATTAGCATAATCTCGTATTTGTGTCGAAACTTTTGGGACCATACAAAATTTTATTTTATGAAAAAAAAATTTGCTACAGCAAATCAAGCTATTATGTTTCAATTATAGAATTTCAAAATACTTTTTTAAAATATATAGGGATGTTTTGAAATTCTACTATCCCATTTCTAAATTTTACAGCTAAAAAACGTCATTGTCTAAACTTTTGGATCGCAGTGCAGTATGTACATTGACACAAAAATCTCATTTTTTTTTTTCAAAAATGTCACATGGCACGCTCTTCCACTAAACTCTTCAATTTTGTTTTGAACAAACTAGCATGAATCCAAGAAGCAGAACCATGAAAAATGTTGAAATTTGTTCGTTATTTGGTTGTTGTCGTAAAATATCCATCGAAATATTATATGACAAAACAGATGCGATACTTTAGTTGTCAAAATGATGAATTTTTGACGAAATAATTAAGTACAGAATTTTTATTTATTCAGTTACTTCAAAGTTAAGTCAGGTATTACATTTACGTGTCAGTTAAAGTTTAATAACCACAAGCAGAAATACTTTTGATTGGTTTGAGTATGGCATACTCAACTTTAAGTCCACAGAAGCTCTTTGTGACGGCACGCTAAAGGTCTTGTTCGGATTGTAGACTTTTCCGAAAAGAGTACAAAACCATCCTCTCAGAGCCGATCATACTTTTTATAGGTTCCGAACACGTTTCGTTCCTCTCTTTTGGAACAGCCGGCCACTCAAACTGAACGGATAGTGTTCGTCATGAAGAGCTTCTCTGACCAAATGAGTTGAGTCGATCGTGGTTTTATCCACTTATAAAAGTTTGGCTACTTACAGCCCCTTTTATTATCAAAATACTTTTTAATATGTTTTGTACATAAATCTTAATGCGCGTTATCCTAAGGTAGGTATGTATTTCAGACAGAGTACACAACAAAACTTTCACGAGGCTCCATTACTGAACGCATAAAGCATTAAGAATATCGGCATTTTAACCTATTGTAATTGTAGTTCACTAAAATAAAACCTAATGAAAAAAGTGTACAATTTAATCCCAGCAAATTACCGGATATTAATATTGTACCGATGAAGAAATTATCATGCCTGGTTCTAAAACCAAAAAGAGTCCATTACCATAACCCATTTAGTGACCACACCAGAACGATTTCACTCATTAAAGCGTAACCCCATACATATTTTACTCATCAAAAATCCCCCGCAGTGATTTCTGAGACTCGAGTAACTCCCGCGTAACCTCTTTTTCTTTGACAAGAGGGACACTAAGCTCGAATTGCAAGTCTACTCCAAATATAAGCGTAAAATACGAAATTTATAGAAATTAGGGACCGACTTTACTTATATATTTGTAAATGTTACTTTAAATAACAAAGTACAAAAATATTTAATAATTACATTAAAATAATTGGACTAATTTATAATTTATGGTGTTAATGTATATTTTTTCAGATGTGTTTTTGAAAACATTCAACAATTTTTTCGCATATACTATGTAGTAAAGCCCTTGACAATATAATGGTAGGGTTTTTTAGGTCTTGAGTGGCAACAGAAATGCTGAATGGAAATATAATATTTATTTCTCTTTGATCAATGAATCAATGTCACGTAGGAACAGAGAACCAATCGGAGCAACGATCGAAGGAAATTTAGGAATTTCGTCATTTTGAAGCAAGCTAATTAAGTAACTTGACAAACACTAATTTTTTTTTAATTAAAAAAGTTTGAAAACTTTAAAAAAAACACACAAATTTAATATAAAAAAGCAAGCCTGACGTCATTCCTTAGTAAAACAAGTGCAATATACACTCCTTGCCAACCTAAGTTGGGTAAATAGAAATATGCTTTGGAGAAGATACTTCAGCGGATGTAAAGAGTTCCATAAATTATTTGCGAATCCATCCAGAAAACATGGTTAAAACATTAATTTCGTTTAAGGTCTAACAGATTTGAATATTATTTGAGAAAATTGTCAATTTGATCAGAATGAAATTTAGATCATTTTGCATGTAAATATTACCTTAAAAGATTTTCCAACTAACGGACCAACAGCGCTTTTCCCTCTGCCTTTTTACTCTTTGTTTTTACCCAAGTTAGGCTAGCTTAGGAGTAGATCCTTTGTATGTTGAATCTGCGACAAGATCACTCCAAACGAGTGATTTTAACTCTGAGTTAATATTCACTTCTTTCCAGAGTCGGAAATGCAATTCTCTTACAGGAGTGGATTTCACTCCTTTGTTTTAAGAGTGTAGTGTGGGTATGACGTTTAAACTAACCAAATCAGCACAACAGACATCAGGTCTGGAGCGACACCGGGTAACCATGACAACGGTCAGTAGCGTCGTCCGTGTCAGTTGGTTTCCCCCACGCTTGACACACGGCCAAAACCATCCCCCCCATTGTAATCGGGGAGACATTGGATATTATTACTAATGCAGAATCCCCTATTGTTTGGCAGGATATATTTGTTTCGGTAGTCCGGGTCAGTTTGGTATAGTTATAGATAATGGGTTTAGTTAGCTGAGGTGATGCCGCATTTTCATATTTTTAAAGTAATTGGAGTGATAGTTTATTGTAGAACGGGTTTTGGAGTTTAACCCTTTCAGTCCCAGTGATGCCATTTGGCAGCATCATGTTTTTGATCATAATTAAAAATAATAATAGGGCTGACATATATTGGGATTAATAAAAATATTTTCTAATAGAAAAAGTTTGAAAAATCGAAAGATGTGCTTCTTGATTTCATAAATGGCTATAGATGAATAGAAAAAAAATTCCACAATGATGATGCCGAATTGTCATCGGGACTGAAATGGTTAAATTGTATTTTTTAATTAAACTAGGGTCGTGTACCACTAACGATTTTGAATTACCCCTCAATAAATAAATGCTTTTAAATAAAAATTAAAAGTAATTTCAATAAATTTTTGCTTTTTTTAAAAACGCTACTCCTCTTTCAATTTTGAGAATAACTCCAAACTTTTATTGTTTGTTTTTAGCGCTATTTGTTCAAGAACTCTGCATGTATTTTAAAATGTGAGCTAAAGTTAAAAAGTAACATACATTTATATTGGAGATCACAAAAAATTTCCAATTATTGAATTCAACATTAAAAAAAACTATCCATAGTATCCATGAACAATTTTGTGCACCATATATATAAGAACACATGTTAAAAATTTCAAAATTCTAACTTAATTATCAAAAGAGCATTAGGGATTTGTTAAACACAAGAATTAAAACACGCGAAACCTGAAAAAAAAGTTTGAAAGCAGACGAAATACGTATTCAAACTTATAGGAATGACTCCAGAAAATACTTAATAGCATTTTCCGAATACTTAATAACTTTTTCCCGAAGATATTATTATGAAACTTTCAGTAAATGTTCAGAAAAATATTATGAATAATAAGAAGTAAAAACTGAAGAATCGATATTTTGACCAATTTTCTGGTACCTTAACATTTTCCTAGAGTATAATTCATTTCATAATTTAAAGAAAATTACAGAAGAGTTGTTTGAAGATCCCAGAAAGAAAATTGAGAAGTTAAACTCTATTTTAAGTCATCCGTAGTCCAAATAACAAGCTCAAAGTTATTAGAAACCACTGAAGCGTCACACAAAAAATACTTTAAGCTTTCTTTTTTAGTATTTAAAAAAAATTGCGATGTTAAGAAAGTTAAAGGCTGCCTGACGATTATCGTAACACAAAAGAATAACTTTTAATATTTTTATGAATGAAACTATAATCAATACACGTCTGCCACTAAAATAACTTTAATTTTTCAGGTAACAAACGCAATATTCCTATATTGTCATCATGACTTTGATGAATAACAATGTATAGAAAATCGCAATTTCCGTTGGTCAGCCATATAATTATTTTCCAGACAATGTATGGCTTCAAGCCAGGAAATCCATTATTATTAACCATCTTATAGCCACAATACCAAGATTAGGAGGAAAACCAGAAGCACACTAAATGGTTTTTATTTTTTTAAATAGCAATCGATACCATTGTACAGAAAAGGGTTTTAAGGGTTAGTAATACTTTAAGTTATTGTTTTTCTAACGAATAAAATATATTGTAGGCACGTTCGATGTTAAGTCATTCTTTCTAAGATTTTGCATCATGTGTAATTTATGTTTCTGCTGGTCAATTGGCCCAGTGGTTTAGTGGTAGTGCTTCGCATTGCCACGCCACAAGTGCGGTGATTGAATCCCGGATTGGGCGAGGATGACCCATCCTTTCATGAGTCGATAAAATGGGTACCAAGGGTGCTTATGAACTGAACACTGGGGTTTCCGAGTGAGGCTGGCCACCTTACCGGGACATAGGCTAGCACCTCAAAGCCATAGGTCACGAAAGCTGAAATGGGCACTGCAGGCCTTGGCCCACTAATGGACTGCCGCGCCGAGGAGTTAAGTTTAGCTTTTATTGGTAAATTACTTTCTTAATTGTAATTTACAAGTGCAATAAAAGTATTATGCCACATTAAAAAAAGGAAACGTCTGCATCTCTTAGTTTAGTTTCAGACAGAGTGACTGCAAGATAGTCGGACCAATGTCCAAAAAACGCTTTTTCAGAATCAGTACCCTCCAAAATATGTTGAAAACACAACAACTCTTCCCTCCGGATTTTCGACTGTATCGTTTTACTGTACTTACTTTATATTTAAGATAAGGCAATTGAAAGTAAAATATTAATTCATAAAATAGTTCTTAACCTTCAAAATGTAGTAGCCATTTTTGTTGTACCTCGCTTATACTACAGAAAACTTCGAATTTTTAAAGTGTTAAAAAATGTTTGTTAATTATAATTTTAAATATGCTATAAAACATATTTTTCCCTCCAAACACGCATATTTTATACTGCCTATAGCTTCTTGCGACTTGACGTCCCCATTTGAGTTCGAAGACATTTTTTAAAACCTCCCCACAAACAAGAACGCGTTAATTAGTTCCGAAATTGACCGGTTTAATTGATTGGTTTTAAGAGGATGGGTAAGCTATAACATTGTACAAAATAGTCGCCTAAAAACAAACATTTTTTTTCAAGAACAACCAAAATAGACATTACGATTATTTAAGACTTTTACATAATCTTGATGATAAATTTTGGAGTCAACATTCTTGTATAACCAAAATAGAGTGAACATATGAAATCGCCCAATAATGCATATTTCTTCACTTATCAACACAGGTTCTTGAAGACATAGTAGATAAGATTAATTCCAGCCGTATCTTGCATAACCAATATCCTTATACAATGGAGCTTAAATAGATCGATCACTTTCAATATATTTTACTTTGTATCTTTTTAAAACTTAAGAATTTTTTTTTAGATATACAGAGTGGTCCCGAATTCATAGTACAAACTTTATTGGTAGGTACAGGACATTGTAACAATGATTTATTGTATAGGAAGGTATAGTCGCAAGTGACGTGGTGAGGCGTAAACAGAGGAAATAACGTCCGAAAGGAAAAACAAAGATTTTATTAAAAGCGTTGTTGGCAAGTGCCATGTTTACAGTAACTGTTCAAAATTGCGTCCACCAGTAGGGATACATGCTCTACAGCGTCGGTGGAGCAATTGGCGTACACGTTCGAAGATGCCTGATGGTATGTCACGCACACCTGCAGCACGTACAGATATGCGAGCGACGAGATCATCTGAGTCAACTGGAGTCTCATAAACAAGATGCTTTAGATGTCCTCATAAAAAGTAATCATGGCTCGATAAATCGGGAGATCGGGCTGGCCAAGGCACTGGTTCACCACGCCCAATCCATCGAGCACCAAACGTTGCATTCAGGTAATTCCGTATACATCAATGCTGAAGTGTGCTGGCGCCCCATTTACTCTGTTTACGCCTCATCGCGTCACTTGCGACTATACCTTCCTATACAATAATTCATTGTTACAATGTCCTGTACCTACCATTTAAGTTTATACCATGAATTCGGGACCACCCTGTATATGTAGAGGATTTGCTTGACAGGTTAAAATTTTCGTTCAGGATGATGTCTTAAGTCTTTAGGCATCAACAACCAAGGATTTGATAATGCTATTCTTATGACATGTGGAAACGAAAACCGACGCAGAACCAATAGACACAGAAGTTCTTGTTGAGATACGTCCCTATCTCTGAGGAATATTCAAATTGGCTAAAGTGCAAATATTTTTCATTGCAAGAGATTGAAATTAAAATTTATTAACTGAAAATTTAATTTCTTACACTTTTTACATTTTTATTTTTGTAGTAGATGGTTATAAATAGTTCCTCTATGTTTCATATTTTAAAAATTAAATAAACTTATAAAATTTAGAATTTTTTTTAAAATTATGTGCATTGCTGGAAAACCTGACAGTAAGATGACGGGTATATACTTCAATATTCCTTGCCAACCTAAGTTGGGTAAATATGCTATGAAGAAGATCCTTCCGCGGATGTAAAGAGTTCCATAAATTAATTATGAATCCATCCAGAAAACATGTTTAAAGCATTAATTTCGTTTGAGGTCTAACATATTTGAAAATTATTTGAGAAAATTAGGCAATTTTATCTGAATGAAAAGTGTATTTTGGTTAAATTGCATTCATATCATTTTGAATGTAAATATTACCCTACAAGAGTTTCCAACTAACGGACCAATAGCGCTTTTCCCTCTGCCATTTTACTCTTTGCTTTTACCTAAGTTATGTTGGCAAGGAGTGTGATATACCTCAGAGGGTTAAAGAAGCATACTGAGCTGAAAGATATATATATTTTAAAGATATGGGAACATTTAAAAGACTCTTGAACACCCTTATCATTTCTAACGTTCAAAAAAATCGCAATGTCTAGACTTTAAAAACTACAATAGTACCTAAAAAAACCGTAAGATAGACTTATAAAAAAATATAGATGGTAAAGTCCATTAGTAAAGAATTACCCACTACGCTACTTCATTTCAGTACTTTACAAAAATAATAGCTACTTTTTTATTTAGCCTTTCAAATAGTATGTATGCAAACATGTGGTTGTAATTCTCGTTTAAATATTAATATAGTTAAAATTATACGGTTGTATTTTTTTTCGTGAGTAAAATAAAAATGGGAGTCAGTCACGAACATCTAGTAAATACATTTTTGAGGTACAGCTGTGGAAATAAAAAAGTACCCACTTGAGGTTATTTCATCCGTTAGTCACCCTATAGAATCGGACCTTTTTGATGGATGGATGGATGTTTGGGTTTTATGGCGCAAGGGCATCCAAGGCCATGCTGCGCCAAACACTAGGTTTTACTTTTGAAACAGGTTAAAAAAACTTAACACAATACATTTAAAAACAATTAGACATCCAAAATCAAATACGAGGTTTTTTAAATAAATAAGTTTCAAATGATTATTAAAAGCAGCACATAACATTTAAGAACAGTGACACATTTAAATCAAAGAATAAAAGCCAATATCAACCAAAAAAGAAAACAAGGCATGATATGGGGAATGAGTTAAAATCTGATGGATAGATGGGTTTAAAATGTTGAAATATTTAAGTCTAATCAGTGTAAAAGCCGGACAGTCTACTAAGATGTGGTGAACACTTAGCGGGACATCACACATAACACACATGGGCTGATCTTCTGCAAGCAGAAGATGCACATGCGTGAGTCTTGTGTGCCCAATCAGGAGGCGTGCCAGCACTACCTCCTGCCTTCTGCTCGGTGATGGGGAAAATGACCAGGTTATGGATGGAGATATGCTATGAAATTTGTTTTCAGTTAAGAGGTCCCATTCGTTTTGCCAAATAATGTTAATTGAATGTGCACAAGCCAGCTTGGCATCAGGCAGGTTGAGGGGGGCGCCACTGCCTTGACTAGCGGTCTTTGCAGCGCGATCCGCCTCCTCGTTGCCCGGGATACCAACATGGCTTGGCACCCAGCAGAAACTAATTTGAAAACTATTGTGTTTGAGTTTAGAAAGGAGCTTTACAACTATTGAGATTAATGGGTGGGATTTATAAGAAAAATTGCAGAGGGCATCTAGGACACTTTTTGAATCGGAGTAGATAATCCATGATTTAAAGTTTTGATCTGCAATATGGTGGAGGGCAAGATAAATAGAATAAATTTCTGAGGTAAAAACCGAGCATAAAGGATTAAGTGTTTCGGCTATTGTGATATCACTGAAGACTGCCGCTGAGCCAACATGTGCATGAGACTTGGAACCATCAGTGAATACTGGTTTGAGAGAAAAATTAAAAAAGCGATGCTCATTAAAAATCTTTACAAAAGCAGAGTCAGGCATTGATGACTTTTTGAAATGGATGATATTATGAATATGTACAGGTGATTCTTCCCAAGGTGAAAAGTTGTCGTTATAATAAAAAACTCTAAAATCATCAAGATCAAGATTTTTCAGGAGCTCTTTGATTCGGATAGAAAAGGTTGGTATAAAGGACTTTTTATGAGTAAAGAACTGTTGGCATTTTGGATTTAGAATTTGGGGATGTAAAGGGTGGCTATGGTTACTTTTGATATTGAAGTAGGCAGCTAATGATAGTTTTTCCCGACGATGCTGTAGAGATGGCTCCTGGCACAGAACGTATAGGCTTTGTACAGGAGACGTACGGAAAGCCCCAGAAGCCAATCTCAGACCCTGGTGATGAATGGTGTCTAAATACTTGAGGGCCGATTTTCTGGCGGAACCATAGGCAGCGACACCGTAATCAAGCTTCGATCGTATTAAAGCACGGTATATCCTCAGCATAGATGTTGTATCAGCACCATATGTTGTGTTGCATAAAACTTTCAATATGTTCAACGACTTATTGCATTTCTGCCGTAGATGTTGAATGTGTGGCAAGAAGGTGAGCTTCCTGTCAAAAAAGATACCCAGAAATTTTGCCTCCGATCTAACAGGCAGAGCCACACCATTTAAAGTAATTTCTGGGTCAGGATACAGCCCACGCTTCCGGCAGAAATGCATGCAGATTGTTTTCTGGTTTGATATAACGAAACCATTATGATTCGTCCAATCCGTGATCTTGCGGATTGCAATCTGCAGCTGTCTCTCAACTGTACTCATGTTAGTCGAAGCACAGGAGATCTGAAAGTCGTCCACAAACAAAGTGCCATTGACAGCTGGTGGTAGCTGCTCGACTATTCCATTGATTTTCAATATAAACAGCACCACGCTGAGGACGCTGCCTTGAGGGACACCTTCTCGTTGGTAAAAGTCTCGAGACAGAGTGGATCCGACACGAACTTGGAAAACACGGGTCTTAAGGAAGTTCTGAATAAAGACTGGTAAATTGCCACGAAAACCAAGATGGTATAGGTCTTTCAGAATTCCATACCTCCATGTTCGATCATAAGCCTTCTCCATGTCAAAAAATATGGAGACGAGATGCTGATTACGAACAAAGGCTTCACGAATGGAGGTTTCCAGAAGCAAGATATTGTCTGCAGTGCTTCTATGGTGTCGGAAACCACTCTGAAACGGGGAGAAGGCTCCTTTTTCTTCTAAGCAATAGACAAGGCGGGCATTGACCATCCGTTCCATCAGTTTGCACAGGCAACTGGTCAGGGCAATAGGACGGTAGTTACCAGCATCTTGAGGGTCTTTTCCTGGCTTAGCAATAGGGATAATAATTGCTCTTTGCCAGGAAGTCGGGAAAAACTTTTCATTCCAGATTCTATTGTAAAGTTTTAAAAGGACTTGTAAAGAATTACTATTTAGATGTTTCAGCATTTCATTGTGAATATTATCATGTCCAGGGGCTGATGGGTGGCATTTCTTTAGGGCGGACTGTAGCTCTCCTTGTGTGAAATTGCAATTGTATCCATTATTTCTATATGGTGAAAAATTTAATTTTTTGAGCTCTTCTTGATGTTTTATCTTTAAAAAATCAGCATTATAATTTGTACCATTGGATACAGCTGAAAATGCTGCACCAAGCTGATCTGCTATGTCCTCTTGCGAAGTTATTAAAGTCCCATTATTTTTTAGAATAGAAAGCGGCTGTGTGTCAGCGTAACGACCCGAAATTCTTTTGACTTTTTTCCATACTGTTCTTGATGTTACGTGACCGCGGATTGTATTGAGGTATTGTTGCCAAGATGACCTTTGGCTTTCGCGTCGTATCCCACGGGCCTGGGACCGAGCCCTCTTAAATTCAATAAGATTTGCCTCAGTAGGATACCGACGGAAAATACCCCAAGCACGCTTCTTTTGTTTTTCAGCCTGTGAACAGTCGTGGTTCCACCAAGGCTTAGGAGATTTTGGAATTCTGCCTTGTGTCATGGGGATGGCAAAAGCAGCAGCCTTTAATATGGTTTCAGTAATGACATTTACAGCCGAGTCAATATCCCCTGTTTCAACCATGTCATCCGTCAGCTCAGCATGGGCCGTGAAAAGATCCCAATATGCTTTATTAAATTTAAATTTCTTTGGTCTTTCGCATTGAGGTGGTGGGCTCCTCGATGATAAAAAGATTGGAAAGTGATCGCTGTCATACAGGTCACTTCCAACCCCGAAAGACCAGTCTAAAGAGAGTGACGGGGAGCAAATGGCTAGGTCAACAGCATGGAATGTCCTTGAAGGCAGATGAAACAGGGTAGGACTTCCGTCATTCAAAAGAAACAGTTTTTGCCCGTGTATAAGATGCTCCAATATTGTTCCTCGGCTGTTATGTTCAGTACTTCCCCACATTGGGTGATGGCCATTAAAGTCACCCATGAGAAAGAATGGGGCAGGAAGCTGCTTAACTAAATTTTCCAAATCTCCTGTATTAACAACATGGTTTGGTGGTAAATATATGCAACAGATGGTAACGAGGTGGGAAAGTTGAATCTGTATTGCAATGGCTTGGAGGTTAGTATTGATGTTCAAAATACTGGTGGGCAATCGGTTGGAATACACGATTGCAACCCCACCACAAGCCCTTCCACCGTCTGAGTAGTCTTTTCTTAAAATTTCACAAGATGTTAATTTTGTGATATCGCCTGCTTTTAAGAATGTTTCCTGCAGGCAGACTACATCAGGTGCATATTTATCCATGATTGCCTTGACACCGTCTATATTGCGTCGGAAACCACGACAATTCCACGAGACTATTCGGGTCATTTAGGGAAGTCTATCGGTGGGTGTCTTGTCACCGATTTATCTAGAGGCCTCAGATGTTGTGGCGCCTCTAGTCCCGTCTCCACATCCATTTCTGGAGAATCGGAGGAATCAGACATATTGAGAGTCTTCGTATTTAATGATCTGC
This sequence comes from Hylyphantes graminicola, assembly GCA_023701765.1. Lineage (NCBI taxonomy): Eukaryota > Metazoa > Arthropoda > Arachnida > Araneae > Linyphiidae > Hylyphantes > Hylyphantes graminicola. Next base: position 67,961,767 of record CM043117.1, on the reverse strand, counting down.
TTCTAGTTTTTGTTTTTTGTTTCTTGGGAGATCTATCTAAACGTTTAACTGTCACGGGGGATTTACTATGTCTTGGAGGTTTTATTGTGCTGGATTTCAATATCGTATTGCTAGTTTGTGAACTGGATGATGATGATGTAGTATTTTTAGTTACAGAAGTTGTTGTTGCTATTGTACTAATGGATTTAGAGTCTTGAAGGAATTGTTCTCTAAAGATATTGCATTGAATGGCTATTGAAGATGTAGTTACTTTAGTGGCAGCTGCATATGATACATTACGTTTAGGCAGGGTTATTGATATTTGGCTGCGAGCTTCTTGGTATGATACATTTTTGGTTACTTTAATGTGTTGAATCTCCTTATCTTCTTTCCACCTAGGACAACCCCTGAAGTTGGCAGTGTGGTCGCCTTCGCAATTTAAGCATTTGGGTGGCAGCTGACAAGAAGAGAAAGAGTGGCCTTTGGCAGAACAGTTTGAGCAATATTCGTCTGGAGATCTGCATGTGGCTTTAGTATGACCATACCTTTGGCAATGGAAGCAGCGCAAAGGGTTTGGTATATATGGCCGGACGGGACAGTTTAGATAGCCAGCTATTATATGTTTGGGTAAATTAGGTGTGCCAAAAGTTAATATAATATGTTGAGTGTTTACTATTGCGTCTCCTTTTTTGATAGATATTCTTTTAACTTGTGTAACATTTTGGGGCTTTAAATTTTCCAGTATTTCTTGATCTGGAACATTAAGCAAGTCTTTTTCAGAAATTACACCACGGCAAGAGTTTAGGGTATTGTGGGCAGTTACAGAAATCGGGATATTGCATAGAAGTTTTGAATTTAGGAAGGATCTTGATTGAACGTAGGTAGTAGTTTCGATGAGTAGATCTCCAGATTTGAGTTTTTTCACTGATTTAGGGTTTCCTCCGATTCCGAGTAATCCTTTCTGTATAGCAAATGGTGAAACGTTAGCAAGTTGTTGAGTTTCTGAACTTATAACAAGGAATTTAGGGTAAAGTAAGTTTATGTCAGTATATGTTTTTGTCTTGTCTAAGTCTGGTGTTATTTGTGGCGGACTTGACCCCCCGCCTGGGCTATGTGTTTGAGCCATGATTAATAAAAAAGGGGTTCATCCCCGTAGTCCGCAGGTAGCTCCGGGTACCCTTTCTCACCCACGCCGGAGTGGCCGGGATACGGCAGGGGCTTACCAGCTCTGGGCAACTAAAAATAATAATGGTGCGAACTGTCGCAAATAAAAACATAAGCCCAGCCTTTGGCAGTGTCCCTAGGCAGTACTACGGAGACATAGCGTTACGGGTTCGGAGTGTGGATCCGCACTGGGCACCCCTAGCCGCAAAACTAACCCTTTTCCGGAGCAAAATACCAAATGGCAGTGGTGTCCGGCAGCTCAAACGCCGGACAGCAGTGCCATTAGGCGAGCCGATTGCCAGGGGCGGGATCCCCCCTGGCGCCCGTCAACCAGTGAAGCATGGACCAAAGGGCACGCAACAGTGGCCTCAGGAAACTAACACCTGTCCTATGGGAGGCCACTGCAGGAACCCCAGGACTCCACTTTCCTCCGGTTCAGCCGGTCGCAGCACACGGCAAACGTGCTGGTCGGAAATGTCCGACAACAATGAAATAAAAGAAAATATTTAGAGGTACAAATAAAAGCAGTTCACTTGGTATTTTAACTATGTAAACTAAAATAGAAATTTAAAAATAAGCAAAAAATAATAATTAAACTCGGCCATAAGAAAAACGTAAGAAAATAGGCAAGGGATAAACTTTAAAACTAGGAAAATCTTCTGTAACCAAGATTAAAACTGTAAAGAAAACTAGATCAACACAAAATTGGGCCTTTGCAAGGAGGAAAGAACGAAGAATGCAAAGGCCCAGCTAGGGAATCTCGGGGTCGCCACTCCCGTGCTCACAAGAAGTGAGCTCCCTGAGAGGCTAGGGACCTCGGGATTGCCACACCCGTACCCACCGAAGTGGGCCCCCTGAGGGGCGGACCTTTTTGAGATAGTGTACAATTAACATTCTGAGTTAATTGCACGATACAAAATTTGCATAAGGGGCCGTCTTCATATTAAAAATATTACGATCTTTGAAATTTCCAATAGCAACACCCAATTTTAATAACTTAGAAATGTTAAGCACTCTAGAAAACCCTTAAATCTAAGTTTTTGTTACATTTGGATGAATATTTGACGAGTTATTCAATCGAATCACTTGTGGACCTTTTGGGGACCATCTCTAAAATGGTAAGCAAGCATGCATGCAAAGCCGTCTTTATTTATCAATTACACACGTAATCTTATACACAGTCCCCTAAAGGGTAATTAAAAAGTATTTTGTGATTTATTCAGCAAATTATGAATAAAAAATTTTAAAAACTGGGATTTCGCTTGCACTTCTTGTCTTAAATTTATTTCTTTAAAAATATTAAGGGGTTTGCATTCAATTTTTTTTTAAATATTAATATAATAATTATTTAAAAATATAAAAAAAAAAATTTAAATACCCCAATATTGAATGCATTTTGTTTGGGTTATTATAATTTCTTTTTAGTAAAAAATTCGTTTCATTATCTCAATTATTTATAGATCGGGATAGTTTTTTATGTGCAATTCATTTAACATTATGGGACCTAAACTTTGCACGTCTCTAACTCCTCTAATAATGCTTAAAAACTAACAAAATTTGGCATTTCGTATTAACATAGGTCAGAGATTTGAAATATGGATTCAAAAAGGGGTGTTGCTATTGGAAATTTTAAAGTTAGTAACATTTTTAATATGAAGATGGCCCCTTATGCAATTTTTGTGTCGTGCAATTAACTCAGAATGTTAATTGTTCACAATGTCAAAAATGTCCGATTCTATAGGGTGACTAATGGATGAAATAACCTCAAGTGGGTACTTTTTTTATTTCCCCAGCTGTACCTAATGTAAACACTTTTCATAAAAGTTTTTAAATTTCTTCATTTATCATCAACTTATAGTACATAAGTGTGTGTAAATATTGGCCAGTTTATTGCCAAAGCGTATGTTTGTAATTATTGTAAAAATATTAAGTTTAATGAAGGTATATAAAGTAAAAGTACATAGGAAGAACCGCTTGATTTATAAGGAGTCATAACGAAATCGCTTCTGCTTGGCGGACATTAGCGACAGGAAACCGATTTCTCTCCTTCTTCGCTTGGTCCAAGGTCGGAACCGTGCATCCAGCGAATCTCGGTATGTAGAAACTGATTTACTTACACCAGTTTAGGCGATTACTCGCTCTCATCGCCAAAGAGGCTGATGGAGGAAAGTGTTCTACGAAATAAAGCATTTTCCCCCCTGTACTTTTCATATCTATCTGTCTCTTCTGTCTACCAACCAAAATAAAAATTGAGTCTACCAAAAAACGTTTGGTTTGAAGTTAATCTTATATAAGAGCAATGATAGCTTTTAAATTTCCCTATTTATAAGCAAGACAGTATGTGCAAATATGTGGTAATTTATATATAAATATTAATTATTTTTTAAAAAAGTATACGTGTGTCTCGTACGTGACAGAAATCGAAATTGAAGTCAACCATGAAAACCTTGATAATACATTTTTCAGGTAATAATTCAGTTAAAAATTTTGTGAGCTGTTTCACCATAACAATGATTCCTCGTAGCTGCAACAGGCTGTGTGATGAAATGATTAACCACAATTTCGGTATTCGGTTGAACCATTTCTCACGTTTGGTTAGGTTGGAATTATCGTCGCACTAGAGCTACACGAGGGCTATTGGTGACGGGCGTCGTATTTTAGAACCACAGTCAAGGGACGAGCCGACACCTGAATAGGCACCCAACGCAACCGTTATCGGCGACATCGTACACAGCGTTAGGCTTTGAGGGATACTTAACGTGCACTCCCTTACACTGGGTATTATTCGTGAAACATTTTTGGCTGCACGGGCCGTTTATAGGGCGGCAGTTATTTTGGCGACGCCTGGACCCGAACTTAGGACCTTTCGCATGTTAGGCGATAGCCTAACCGACTGGGCTCCTCAGCCCGAACCATTTCTCAGAATTTGTCTAAAATCTGGTAAATGGTTCCAACGAATAGATGGTGAAATATTTCACCACTAGGTTTCACAGCTACTAGTAACCATTATTACAGTGGAAAACAAGAATATTTTTAACAGTATAAGGTAAACATTTCGTAAGTATAATAAATCTCATGCAAGAACTGGCTTTACGTAATGAAAAAAGATTAGAAAGAAAACAAATAATCACAAAATTAATGACTTAATAAGATCCTTGACTTGATTATCGTGCTTGTTATAAATTAAGAGGATGTTTGCTGAAGAGAAAAAAGGTAAACTGAAAAGGCCAACTAATTGCGTAAAAAGTACAAAAGCCTAATCACGAAATTGATTAGTTGCTAATTCTCGTTATTTGATTAATTTTAAATCGTTATTTTATCTTATGTAGTTGTTAAAGGAATCTTGAAACCCTATTTTCATTGTTTCAGTTGGTATTTTCTGTTGTTTTCTAATATGTAGATAAAAATGTATGGTTTCATAAAAGTGTCAAGTTTAATCGACCAAGTAACTTTGTAGACATTTGATTGTTTATGAGATATATTTTTATTGTTTGCTCAGTATAGTTATAACAACATATAATACCTTATCATAAAAATCGTGTCATTTCAAGTTTATGTTATATGTTTTGAACATATCCGACAAAAGATACTTGTTTACATTTTATGTTCTTCGAAAACTGGAGCTACATTGTTGAAACAAGGTGTCTTTCCCATAAAATCTCCATCAGTTAACTCTCTCTCATTTAATGGAACCAATTAAATCTATTCAAAACATAAATAGCTAACCATCTACATTCCTCTCGACGCCCATTCTTCTCTATCCATTATCTCTTTATTCAATATAAATCAACGTTCCATTAAATCTCTATCCCATGGGAAAAAGAATGTTATTAAGGTTATTCAGTTGCGGCTGTTTCCAATTACATCCCTACTCTTCCGTTAAACCTATGTACCTATAAATCTATACCTTATATCATCACTATTACAAAATATGTATCCATTATCCCTCGATCCCAATAAATCAACACAACATTATATCTAACTTGGAAAATATACAAAATGTTTTTGCAATTATTAATTATTCCGTTGCGTCTCCCTATAAATATATATTCCATGAAATCACTATTTACCAAATATATGCCCTTTATCTTTCTATCCCATTAAAATATATCCAATTAATTCGACGTAGTATAACACTTCTATTCCATTGGAAAGACATGTCATATTTTACCAAATTATTCCATTGCGTCTCTTTACTATTGCATCTGTTCATGTGCAAAAGTACCCGAATAGAGCGGGCGACGTTACACAGAGCCAAAGTTGCTGGAACGTATTATTATACGAAGTTAATTCGATCTAGCGTAAACATTTGATGCCATAAAATATTTATTGAATCCCCATATCAATTAAATAAATCTCATTTATCTCCATCCCATTAACGATATTTGGCAAAAGCAAATTGTCAATGCTATGTCCACACTACGACAATAAAAATGACAAGAATTTGCGCGCGCATGGAAATGCATATCGCAATTTGTACCATTCGAGGTAGGTGCGCTCGCTTGCCTGACCAAATTGCATATGCATTTCCATGCGCACGCAATTTCTTGTCATTTTTATTGTCGAAGTGTGGATATAGCAATACAAATATGAGCTTCCAGCACAAGTTCATCTAAATAAAGTAAATATAAGGAAAATATGAAAACAGGTCTCAACAAAGAGTTCTATAGTAGGGTAGAGACTGAACCTGGCAACAGCACTATGGACTAACACGGAAACAATATAGGGTGGCATGTGGGGCCCGATGGCCGAGTGGTTGGGATCGCAGGTCATAATGCCAGCGCGCGCTTTAACGGGTGCGGGTTCGATTCCCGCCTTTGCCATGGGTGTACTTTCCTTCTCAGTATCAAAATTATAAATTAACTACCACTTTTGCCACTCTATAGTGGGCCATGGCTGCCGATGGAAGCTCAGTACGAGTCGTTCCTCTACCCCACTAAAGAACTCTTTATTCCCTCACAGTCACAAACAATTTATATAGAGCAAATTAAGTTACACGACAAACGAATTGAAAACAAGTTTTCATTCGGCAATAAAGGGTGGGATGAATTAAAGTCGCAATGGGAAGCTATGATAGGGCTATTGGCAACGAGTCGTAATTTAGAACCACAATCAAGTGACGAGGTGACACCTGAATTGACACCCAACCCAACTTTTAAAGACACCGTGTGCCATAAATGGAGGCTGTATTAATGATATTCACAAACTCGTCGTCAATGGCTTGAACGAATTTTTACAAACAGTACTTACTGTCTGCCTTTTGAAGAGTTTTCCGTCCTATCCCTGAACGTGTGCCGTCTCTTCTCGTCCTTCTCATTCGTCGTCGAGAAATGAAACTTGTTCTTCACCAACTGCAGCATAGCTGATTTTCCGCACAAGCCCAATATCCGGATGAAGAAACGAAAAAGGGTTGATCCACAATCTCAAGTTGAAGATCTTAATCAAGGACCTTGATCGAAGTTATTAAAATGCTTTTGAAGTTTCTTTTTTGATCAAACTTGTTAAAGAGCATTCAGTTTCTTGATCAAACTCACTGGAAGATTCGAAGTAACTTGATCAAACTAATTGAAGGATTAGAACTATCTTGATCAAAACTCATTTTAAGGTTTTGAAGTTTCTTGATGAAACTCATTGCAGGACACGAAATTGTCTTGTTCAAAGAGGGGTTGAATTCTTATGATCAAACTAGTGAAAGGGCATTCAGTTTCTTGATCAAACTCACTGGAAGATTTGAAGTAACTTGATCAAAACTCATTGAAGGTTATGAAGTTTCTTGATCAAACTCATTGCAGGACGAGTTTTCTAGAGAAGTTCAAAGCTGGAACTTAATTCTTTTAGTAACACTTATTGCAGAGCTTGACAGTTCTCAGTAAAACCATCTTCATTTTTTATAAAGCTTATTGAAAGGTTTCTTAGCTACCTGAAGGAGGTCTCAATTCTGTGTGTGTGATAAAAATAGAGAAAGGATACTTATTTTTTTCTCCTTTGCTTTCGCCTTATCGGAACTGATTCGTGGATGTTGAATGGAAAAAAAAAACGCTGAATTGATAAACGCTGATAAAAAAAAAGGATAGGGGAGGAGTGTTTGTCCAACGGATTTAGCTTTTTTTTAAAACTGTTTTTGTTGTATTGTGCTTCACTTATAATAATGGTAACTATGACAGTTTATAGAACATTGTGACAGTATTAAGTTATTTTAAGTGTATAGGAAGATACTCGGAAGATTTTGAGATATAAAAAAATAGTAGTGGACTTTTGATCGAATGGTTTGTTTGAATGAACCATTTGTGAGATCGTGGGAAAATTGCTGGCGATTTAATCTATTCATCTCGTTGTACCTGAATTTGTAATTCAGCAGATTACGAATCTTTGAGTGTTTAATTATGATAGATGTAAATAACTAAACTATTACACTTTGTGCCATTTGGTATATTAACAAATTAATTAGAAAAAGGGCGTAATTAAAGGACATTAGACTCTATAATGGTAATGGTAATGTAATCGTTTCCGGCTGCCTATTTCTAGCCTCCGTCAGGAGGACTCTATAAACACCAGTGGACGCAGTGGCTTAGTGGTAGTGCTTCGCATTGCAACGCCACAGGCCCGCGGATTGGGCGAGGTTGATCCATCCTTTCATCCCTTGAGTGGGTCGATAAAATGGGTAACAGGCATGCTTGGGAACTAAACACTGGGGGTTCCGCGTCAGGCTGACCACCGTACTGGGACATATGAAGAACACCCCAGAGCCCTAGGTCACGAAAGCTGAAATGGGCATGGCAGGCCTTGGCCCAGTAATGGGATGTTGTGCCGAGAAGCTTAGTAGCAGGCTCTATAAACCAACTTGCAATGTAGTTACCTATTTTTGGGCACTCTTAAATTTTAGTTCATAATATACTAAATGCTATAAATCCCTAAAATTTCAGTAAGTTTTCAAATTTTCTGTGACCACTCTCTGTTTTTAACTTGACTTAGACATTGACTTTTCCGTGATTGGTTTGATCAATGACATTAGGAAAACGATAAAATGGTATCACAAAAATATGATAATTTCGTGCAATCATATGCCACTCCATTTTCAGAGGACAAGGAATCAAAACGACGTCTTCAAAATATCAATTTTCCCTTTAACTTTCAATTACTAAAATGAATATTTACGAAAATTTTTATATAGTACGCATCTGAATATGGGGTTGGAGTTTTGGAAATTGGTAGTTAATTTTAATATAACTTTGTTGCCAGCTTCATATGTCATTGTTTTAAAGCACCGATTTTTAGCTTTTATAGGTAAACTTAGCAGCACAACTATTGCGTGCATCTAAATTTTGTTTACAGATATAAAAAAAAGTCCATTCAATATAATAAACCTCAAGTTTGACTATAAAACATTCATAATTTTAAGTTATTAAACCTAAATAGAAATTTTGCGCGTATCTTAAATTAAAAAAAATTCGCCTTGTATTTAGTCCCTTAGTATTTTTTTTTTGGTACACTGTGTTAAATAGACATGTAGTTGGTACACTGTGCTTAATAGACAATACACATGTGTTAATAGACATCACAAAAAATTTCAACCCTTCTAGTAAATAGAAAACAAGAAAAGTGTACCTTAATTCTGATTTCCGGTATTTTGGAATAATCACATTAAAAGCTTTCATCAAAGTTATATTGAAATTAGCTACCAAATGTGCAAACTCTAGCCCAATATTTAAATGTGCATCATAGAAGTTTTTTCGTAAAGGCACAATCCAGTAACTGAAGTTTAAATGAAAATTCGATATTTTAAGTTGTAGCTTTGTTCCCTGTTACCTTAGAGAGGCCCCCGAAAATTCGTTGTTTCTACACACTTAAAACAAAAGAGTGAAATCCACTCCTATAGGAGAAGTGCATTTTCGACACTGGAAAGGAGTGAAATTAACTTCAAAATCGCTCGTAATCGCCCTAAATCGATCCTAATCACCTTCAAATCGCTCGTTTGTTGTTAAGATTGTTGGAGGGTTAACAAAACAAAAGAGTGAAATCCACTCATCTTGGGGAAGTGCATTTTCGACACCGAAAGGAGTGAAATTTAACTCAGATTGAGTTAGACTACGCTCTTAAAACATACGAGCGATTTTGAGTCTAAGTCTGAGTTTTCTTTGATCAGGTCCCGGAAAAGAATTTTTATCTGCGTATTTAAAAATTTAGGACCGAAGGGGTACACTAAACAACTTAATTTTACAGAGTAAACATTTTTTTGAAAAGCAAATGTGCTATAATCACAAATACATAATAACAAAGGGGATTTAACATCGACACCACTTCATCTGCCTTTGATTACGTTTCCCAATAGTTTATGGGAAACAATAACAATTACCGATACACGATTGTTTGTTAGGAAACACAATCTGTTTCTAAATACAGACAAAATAATGGAAACAAAAAGGTCACCTCGCTTTTCTGATAACAAACGTGTATAAGAAGGCCTTTTTTTCTGCGGAAAGATAGCATAGTGATAATTTTTCATAAAGGAAATACTGATAAGTAAGAAACATTATCTAAAATTTAAGGTAATAAGCTTACACACACATACAGCTGCATATACATAAATAGTATTTCTTACAAACTATTTACCGTTTTTATATGATAGCATGTAGTAAGCTCACTTACCCTCTGAATGATGCAGAGGCATAAAACCGTAATCTTACTATGTATCATGTTTTACAGCAATACATATAATTTCAAACAAATTTAAAAATTCTTGAATTGCGCTAAATTTTAAAATTCGGACGTTATTTTTTTTGTTTAAAGCTGATATTTTAAAATGAAACATTTGTTTTGTACACGTTTTTGGCTACAGAATTATGCAAAAAAAAAAAAATGCAAATAGTATATATTTTAAATGGTTTTATTTGCGGGTTATGTAGTGACAATGCAACTAAGTATACTTTACCCAAGATGATGATTACTATTCAAATGCATTTAGCAAGTTTTAATGATTTTCTTTTGCTTTATTTTTATGTCATTGCCGATGCCCAAAATATACGTAATGAATGAAGGCTATTAACCCATAGTGGTTCTTTCATAATTTTTTTTTTAAAAAGCTCTTTTTAAAAAATGCATGAGAGTTTTTAACAAAAAGAAAAGAAAAACAACTACCCCCCCCTATCAAAGAGTTATGGACATCGGTAATCATAGATTGAATGCTTTGTTAGCTATCAATATTGGTTTTGACTTAGCTGTGAAAAATAATAAGATTTCTAGATAATTGACGAGACAAAAGAAAAGTACACTCTTAGAAATAACACTTTCATTTTTGACGGTTCATGAATCCTCAAGCCTCATTTCGTTAATTTTGAGGATTGTTTCGTCAAACTATCACTTGACTTGTGGGTAAACGCAAATCCTCACTTTTACGATCGTGATTTGACGATTCTGTATCTTGATTTTGAGGAAACTGAATCTCATTGTTGTACTCACATGCTCAAAAATGACGAAATATTTCTTTAGATTAGACGACATTCAAATCCTCATAAAAAATGACGATTCAAATTTCCTTACTTTGAGGAAACGAAAACTAGGAGCATTTGCCAGTAACGGAATCGTCAAAATTAAGGAAAATTTCGTCGTTTTTGAGCTTTCGTTTTTTAGAGAGTAGCTGGGCAATTTTTGATCTCGAATATCTTATGCATACAGTGCAAAAGATTTTTTTCATACTCCAAAATGCACGAGTTAGCTGAAGTATCCCTAATAGGTAATTCAAGTATCCCTACACATCGAAATACTTGAGCACAAATTTTAAGCTTTGAGTATATTATAATTTTTTAACTTTATAGTTATTACTATGAAATAGTGCTAAATATTGCGTAATACTGAATTACGTATGAACATACTACACTCACACACCAATGAACAATATTTTTAAAAAAATAATTAGCTCAAACTTAAAATTGGGTATAGTCCCCCCCCCCCCTACGTTTTTCACTTAATAATTATCGTACAATTATACTTACCTAGTTTTTATGGAAGGCTCACGTTGCAAACTTGCTAAAAACACTCGTGATACCTCACACAGAAACCAACCTATAGTGCTCATTGATAAGTGTAGCAAAGTTAAAAGTTCACTTGTAAACAAAACATTACTATACAAAATAAAACGAAACTCGTATTACTGCACGTACAGTTTGACATTGTGATTATCTTAAAACATATAAACGTATTGTCTCAAAAGTATGTGACAAGGTTTGTGTAGTATAATTAGGAAAGTTACTTGCTCCGAATTACTTTAAGTGACATCATACATTTATTTTAAATTTTGTGCTAAGTAACTCCAATAAAGTCGATTGAAATGATTAAGTTAATAACTATTTCCGATAAGAAAAAGTTTAAGGCATGAAATAGCTTTTTTTAATAAAAACAGTCTACATATATCTTTATTAAAAGAGATCATTTTAGGAGTTATTATTACTCCTTATTGGGCTCAGGCTCCTCAGAGTTTCAGAATGGAAAATGATAGGTAAGCATGTCATAATTATGTGGCATGTAAAAAATATCTGTATTGCCCACTTAGTCTGGGTTCTCTCGGCATACTCTAACATCCACATTCCACAGAGTGTCTGGATTCATCACAATCTAAGAGTCAATATCGGTAGCAAGAGCGGCCTAAATGATGCCACAAAAAATGGCTCTCAGTTTTAGGGAATATGACTACACTCCTTGCCAACCTGAGTTGGGTAAATAGAGATATGCTATGGAGAAGACTCTTCCGCGGCTGTAAAGAGTTCCATAAACTATTTGTGAATCCATCCAGAAAGCATGTTTCAAACAGATTTCGTTTAAGGTCTAACAGGTTTGAATATTACTTGAGAAAATTTGGTAACTTTATCAGAATGAAAAGTGTATTTTGGTTAAATTGCATTCAGATCATTTTGTATGTAAATATTACCTTCAAGAGCTTCCAACTAACGGACCAATCGCGCTTTTCCCCCTGTCTTTTTACTATTTGTTTTTACTCAAGTTAGGTTGGCAGGGAGTGTAATCTGCAAAAGGCTTCATCCGCCAAAATAACAATCCCGTTAAAGAAATATATTACTTATTAATGATTATTTTTAAATAAAATTTTGTATTTATGCAAAACAATATTTAAAATTGATTTAAATGACCACTATCACCACATCACTTTATGGAAGGATCTCACGTGAGTTTTATCAGACCAATGAAAGGGAAATGCAGTCGAATCAGATAATTTTAAGGGTCATCAGGAATTGTTTACTGAAGTGAATGACTGGGAAGGAAATTGCGTGATTTCGTTCTTCCTTCATAAGCAACGGGCGTGATCTTTTCTATTAAATTAGTCATTTATGGGCGCCATGAAATACCAATAATAGAGCAACAACCCTTCTGACGCTTAACATTAACTGCTTCGTAAAGGCTATCAAATATATCGTAAAAATATAATGATTAATTACATGCAAACTTAACTTTTTTGTATTGTAAGTCAATAACAAGGAAATATATGTACAACTTTTAACATTAAACGATGAAAAAAATAACGCTAAAAGCTGATCTACAATTCTTACAACCAAATAATGTAATTTATTTGATTTATATTTCAATGCTTTAATTTATATTTCGATGCTTTAATTTATATTTCAATGCTTAATGCTTAATTTATTTTGATTTACATTTCAAATATTAAAAGCTTGTAAGTTTGTCTTAAATTGTGACTTACACTACAGTTACATGGAATCAGGCTTATATTGATTGTATCATGAACATTATAGCATTGCAGAAAATTACTTTTTTCTCTAGCGGCATATTATATAGGGAGCTGGGATGCCCAGTCGGTTAAGACACTCGCCTTGCATGCGAAAAGTCCACGTTCGAGTCCGGGCATCGCCTAAATAACTGCCGACCTATAAAGGACCTGTGCAGCCAAAAACCCAGCCATATATGCCGGACAACTATTTGGAGACGGGCCTCGTATTTTTGAACCACAGTCAAGTGGCGAGCCGACACCCGAGTAGGCACCCAACTCAACCTTTAAGGACAACATCTTACGCAGCGTTAGGACCTTTGAAAGATATTTAACGTGCACTAAATCTACACGGGGTATTATTCGTCGGACATTTATGGCTGCACTTTGATGTTTGAATTATCACCGATGCCGGTGTTATTTAAGGGGAGTAGTTGCAAAACCCATACTCTCGATAGTAGAACTAAGATATAGGAGCCGGTCTGTTCATCGGCAAATTATGATAATCATAAATCCAATTCGAGAAGTCGCCAATGAAAGTGCCGGCCTAATATCTTATTTGTACTTTGGAGAAGGCGAGTTTTGCAACTACACCCTTCAATTGAGTAATACTGGAATATGAATTTACATTCTGACTTCTATCGGAAAAGATTCAGACAGTATTGTTACACTAAAGGAAATCAAGTGTCTGGTTATTTTTGACCTTCACATGCCAGACGACTTACGTACTCAGTTAGGCAATCAAACATTTTAACTGAACAATTTAAGTTAGTTAAAATTCATTGTTGTGCAGGCGCGACGAGTAGCCTAAACTTTATGAAGTTTCACGAAAAAAGAATAGCTTTAGTTCTACTAAAAGAGAAGTTTTTACACATCATTAGTTTCAGTTAACTAAAAAAATCTTGTATTGTCCACAAATGTAATTCCAGAAATGACAAAGAATGAAAACAAATGAGAAAACAAATTGTATTGTCCCCAAATGTAATTCCAGAAATGAAAAAGAATGAAATCAAATGAGTACAAAAATATTGTATTGTTCACAAATGTAATTCCAAAAAGGACAAAGAATGAAAACAAAACCTCTAGAACTTTTCAAGACTTGGTATATGTCCATCGGGAAATTTCTGACCTTACGCAATGTATAATGTCCTCAATGAAAATTAAGTTTAATTATGCAAAACACCCACCGTTTTAATGGATACTCAATAAGCTATGGCAATGGAAAATTTTGAATTTTTCTTGTTGCTCAACACTTTTTTCATCGCTTAAGCCAGAGATTTATTTTTAAACTTTTTTATTTTTTCAGACACGTGAGCTGCACATTGTTTATCAGTAAAATCCAGTTTATAGATAGATTTAGATTAAGATTTCAGTGACATTAGTGTTTACAAAAAAAGTTTAAGAATTTGATAACAAGGACTGTTAAATTACGTCATGAAGCTTTGAGAATTTCATGTGAAATCAGATAGGTGAAACATATACATTGACTGATGCAACTGAAAATGTCAAAGATCCGGACCCTGTCAAGATATAGAGAAGTAGATGAACTATAAATACCCACCAACTCAGATATAACGAAGCCTCACAACAAAGAATGTAATACCATGAAGATAAAGAGAAGTTGGCAGTTACTGTCACTTTTGGGGATCAGTGTTTAAGGGGTCATAGGACTCTTAAAAATGTGCAAAGCAGGTACTACAAAGTATCGTTTGATCTTTCATGTAACTTTTTAACTACTGAATATATAAGTATAAATTTTTTATATAAAATTCTTCAAGATTTATTTATTATAAAACAAATTTTAAAAATTTATGAAACTTTAGCAGAAAATAAAATAAATGATATTAAACATAAAGCTATTTGAGCACATTGGGATTAGGCTTGCGCGGCAAATTGTGAGGTCAAAATTGAAAAAATGACCAAGAAAATGACTTTATATTGTACAAATATGTACAAACAAAGACTTATACCTAAATTCTCAGCTCAATTTTAATTAGAAATTATTTTAAGAACTTTTTTCTAAAAAAATTAATACAAATTTTAAAATTTTGATTTTAAAGTTTTTAAAAAATATTTTCTAATTAAAATTGAGCTGAGAATTTAGATATAAGTCTTTGTTTGTACATATTTGTGCAATGTAAAGTCATTTTCTTGGTCATTTTTTCAATTTTGACCCCACAATTTGCCGCGCAAGCCTAATCACAATGTGTTCAAATAGCTTCATGTTTAATATCATTTATTTTAGTTTTAACTAAAGTTTCATAAATTTTAAAACTTGTTTTATATTAAATAAATCTTGCAGAATTACATATAAAAAAATTATACTTATACATTGAGTAGTCCAAAAATGACATGAAAGATCAAACTATGCTTTGTAGTACCTTCTTTGCACATTTTTAAGACTCCTATGACCCCTTATTGAATCAATGGCTTAAGGGGTCACAGGAGTCTTAAAAATGTGCAAAGAGGATACTACAAAGCATAGTTTGATCTTTCATGTCATTTTTTAACTACTCTATAAATGAGTATAATTTTTTTATATGTAATTCTACAGGATTTATTTATTATAAAACAAGTTTAAAAATTTATGAAACTTTAGCCAAAACTAAAATAAATAATATTAAACATGAAGCTATTTGAACACATTGGGATTAGGCTTGCGCGGCAAATTGTGAGGTCAAAATTGAAAAAATGACCAAGAAAATGGCTTTATATTGTACAAATATGTACAAACAAAGACTTATACCTAAATTCTCAGCTCAATTTTAATTAGAAATTATTTTAAGAACTTTTTTCTAAAAAAATAATAAAAATTTAAAAATTTTGATTTTAAATATTTTTAAAAATAATTTCTAATTAAAATTGAGCTGAGAATTTAGGTATAAGTCCTTGTTTGTACATATTTGTACAATATAAAGTCATTTTCTTGGTCATTTTTTTAATTTTGACCTCACAATTTGCTGCGCAAGCCTAATCACAATGTGTTCAAATAGCTTCGTGTTTAATATCATTTATTTTAGTTTTGGCTAAAGTTTCATTAGTTTTAAAACTTGTTTTATTATAAATAAATCTTGTAGAATTACATATAAAAAAAATTATACTTATACATTGAGCAGTTCAAAAATGACATGAAAGATCAAACTATGTTTTGTAGTACCTTCTTTGCACATTTTTAAGACTCCTATGACCCCTTAATTGGATTAAATTTTATATATTGGGGATGATACCGATAATACGGCATACTTTCAAATTCCCCGCCGTTTTATAGGCTCAAAAATGTAGTCTGAATGATTTCCTGTAACCCGATTTCAGCGAATTTTTATTATGTTTTTTAATCCCAAACCAAAAAGAGTAAAAATTTCCATATTTTCTTTCACTATGGCTACAATCATGCTTTCTAACCCCCCGATGGTTAAACCTTTTCGTATTTTAGGCAGCAGTGTCTTTCTTACCATAACCGCAAATTTCAAAATTTTATAAATAATAAATTTTATTCATAATGTACTTTTTCATTTGGGAATGTTTTTAAGATCCTCCTTCAAAAATAAAACTAATTTTAATTTTTTAAACAAATATTTTAATTAAAATGAATTTATTTTAAAATTTATGCAGTAAAAACAACCATACATTTTCGCCCATTTCCAGGCAGTTTGAGGAAGGTTTATTTTTTACCAACTGTCAGCCGTTTAATTGGATCAGAAAGCACAGCGACTAACATGATTTATCTAGAAGAAGGCTACTGAATTAATATTGAGGGCTGAAGAGCCCAGTCGGTTAGGCGTACGCCTTGCATACGAAAGGTCTCAGGTTCAGATCCGGGGATCGCTAAAATAGTTGCTGACCTATACACGGCCCGTGCAGCCCAAAATATCCGACGAATAACACCCCGTGTAGAGGGAAGTGCAGTTAAATATCCTTCAAAGTCCTAACGCAGCATACGATGTCGCCCTTAACGGTTGCGTTGGGTGCCTACTCAGGTGTCGGCTCATCACTTGACTGAGGTTTTTAACATCCGTCGCCAATAGCCCTCGCGTAGCTCTAGTGCGACGATAATTCAAACCTACCTACTGAATTGACATGGTTTTTATATTTTATGCTTATTTTCACTGACATTTATAAAGAGAAAGTGAAACCTTTCTAAACAGCAGTTTTACCGATGGACTTCACCCTTTTTTACACATACATTGAATCAATACCTCAGCTGTCTACATGCGAGATATCAACCGCTTTTCTTCATCAGAGGTCACCTTCTTCACGTTTTGCAATGTAAACAACAGCAACAGGATAAGAAAAAAAAACACCCTCCTAATCGAAGTCGCATCACGTGCAACCAATTGCTAAATGGGGGAAAATATGTATCTCCCGACTTGCACGTGCCGGTGACAGAGACGTCGGAGCAAAGTCCGATATCGGGGAGATATCGCCAGACTGGCCATATTTAAAAATTTTATAAATGGCAATATTTATTTTCACAGACAATCAAAAGTAATCGAAATCAATTTTAAAACTACGGTTGTGTAATATTATACACGACTGTTAATTACTGCTTTATACACTCTTAAAACAAAAGAGTGAATTTAACTGAGTCTGAGTTAATTTTCACTCTTTTCAGTGCCGAAAATGTACTTATGCTATTGGAGTGGATTTCACTCTTTTGTTAAGTTAAAACTCCGACAGGATCACTCCAAACGAGTGAATTTAACTCAGTCTGAGTTAGTTTTCTCTATTTTCCAGTGTCGAAAAATGCACTTCTCCTATATGAGTGAATTTCACTCTTTTGTTTTGAGAGTGTACACTCTTACTTGAACAAATGAGTGAATTAGACCCTCCAAAAACGAATTATTTTCCAACAACAATCACTCCTTTCTGTGTCCTCGCTCAAAACAGCAGAAAACTTTGTGGGGACTAATTTTTACAAATGACAATTGTAATGTTTATTCTCAGACCAAAAATAAAAATCGAAAACAATTAGAAAATTATATATTTATTATAATTAAAGTACCCAAATGGGGAAAATACCCTAAACGTGAACGGAACATTTACAGTTGAGTTTACTGATAGTGGCATTATATTTACACAAGGACTATTGGCGTAACTTAGACCACAGTAAAGACACGAGCCGACAACTGAGTAGGCACCCAACGCATTGTACGCAGAGGCGAGAGTTATTTTTATAATAGTTGATTAATTAGTTGAGCATATTTATTTGACTGCTTATACAGAAAACTATTTCCAATTACCTAGCAGAGGCAAGACACTAAAATCAAATAAAAGACAGGCAACAAACATCGAATTTGAATAAAATACTAACATTAAAAGCATTAACATTTAATAAAATAGGAGCATTAAATTTGAATAAAACACACACAAACAATGAATTTATACTGAAGAACCAGAAAGAAAGGAATTATAAGGTCACTGATAAAATATCTCTTTTTAATTTCATAAAGTTGTCGAAAAATAAATCACTGTTTATTGAGAGTTTGCTAACCAGTTTAATGAATTGCATACATATGGCTGATTTTTAAGATAGTTTTTAGAGAAAAAAAAGTTCTTTAAGAATATATTTATTTCTTGTAGTATAGCTAGGAATAAATAAATTAAATTCTTATAATATATAAGGACAATCAATTTTATAGTTTAAGATATTGTAAAAAAAATTGAATTAGATATTGAACTTCGGCATTTTAAAGCAGTAAAAACGGAAAGTCCGATAAGCTCATTGGATTTACGTTTTCGCTATTTTACGGGAAGTTGGAGCACTTGAGAATAAATGGGTGATGACCTCTGTCCAGGAAAAAGTGGAAAATCACAAGACTTTAATTTGAATGACTAATATGAGGATGACAGACCATTTACGCAAATTATTACGTTAGTACTGCAATGAGCAGTTTGTGAACGTAGGAGTCTTATCTGTATCAATGATTAAGAAGTACGGGCCCCATTTGGAGGTTGTACAAAATAGTATTTTCATGCTAAGCTTAGGACGCGTTTACTTATATTTAAATGAATTCTGTGTATGTACTACATAAGGGACTATATTTTCGCGGAAACATTTGTGCAGCAATATGTGTTAAGAGTCATCAAAACCATTTTACTTATTTCCTAGCCCTACGTTATGATTGTTGGCTGGGGGGCTCAGTCGGTTAGGCAGTCGTCTATCATGCGAAAGGTCCCAGGTTCGGGTCCGGGCATCGTCAAAATAGCTGCCGACCTATAAACGGCCAACAGCCAAAACAGCCAAATGTGTCTGACGTGTACTACCCCGTGTAGAGGAAGTACACGTTAAATATGACCCGAAGTCCCAACGCTGCGTACGATGTCACCCTTAACTGTTGCGTTGGGTGTCTACTCAGGTGTCGGGCTCGTCACTTGACTGTGGCTCTAAATTATGACGCCCGTCGCCAATAGATCTCTTGTAGCTCTAGTTCGACTATAATTCACACCTACCTAACTACTATTTTATGAGGAATGTGACAAAAAATTTACAATTTTAAAGCATGTATATTATTAGTTCAACGCTTGTATATATGAGACCCAGTCAAAATCTTAAATCTGAGCTTAAAACTTACAAAAAATGCACGACAGTTTTACCAATGTATATGTCCCGGTTTAAATAATATAAATTCAGGAAATTTCTAATACTTTCCGGTGATCATTCTTCCTAATAGCTATTTGACCGTAACACATTAATAAAAATGAATTGATGCTTTATTCTTTTTTGAAAAATGACCTTCTACAGTTTCAAGAAATTGTTGCTATTAATATCAATATTAACAAATCAATTTCATTTATAGAAATATATGATTACTAGCTGTTATACCCGACGTTGCACGGGTAGAGGTGAAAAAATAATTTAATAGTCAATTTACCTATTTTTTCTTTCATTTGAGTTACATAAGATATGAAGATTACCCAGTAATTTTAGCTGTTATACCCGACGTTGCACGGGTAGAGGTGAAAAAATAATTTTATAGCCAATTTAACTATTTTTTTCTTTCATTTGAGTTACATAAGATATGAAGATTACCCAGTAATTTTTTTCCATTTAATTACCCATCTTGAATATAGTAATAATTAATATTAATTTCAAAAATACCTTTGATAAGAAGCTCAAATTAAAGAGAATACATATTTAAGTAAAAAAATAATCAGTAAGAATTAAAAATAAGCTACTCCAGCAAACAGCAAACGTTTTGCATTTTTTTAAAGTTTATTTGCTTTTTAATAAGCTTATGTTGCTGATACCGTTCGTTATTAAAGTACAAAATCCCGCTACTTATATTACATTAAAAATTCAAAATTTAAAAAATGCTATAAAATTAACAGATAATGTCATAGTAATTTCCCGAATGAAAACATTTGAGCTCATTTGGCGTGTTTGAAAAATTTGGCGAGGAAAATATATAGCTACCATTACACCCATTCAGCTCTGGCGCAAAGACCATCGCACAACCAACCAGCTATTAAAAAAAAATGCTCGTTTGCACGTTCTTTGTAATAATTTGGCGAGTTTGGCAAAGTAATTGGCGAAAAAAGGAAGACATGAAACCCTAATATGCATCTGTAGTGCAACGGTCTTCAAAAAACAACATAGTTCAGTAAAAGCTTAACTATGCTTTTAAAAAATTCATAATTAAAATCATATATACACAATAAAATAATATAATGGAGACTGGTAGGATTAAGTAACTTGAAACATATCCAACTATTTTTTCAAATTATTAATTTTGTTTCTGAAGGCAACGAACAAATATTAAATAAATTAAACATTTTAAATTTCAATTGTTTTCTAAAAGTTTTATTTAAATTTTTCTGCCTGATGGCATCACGAAAGAGAAAAAATGATCGGATTTGAGCGAAAGTGGTGTATTTTTTCCCTTAAAATGTTCGAAAACGATAGAAGGAATGGTCCGATTCAAAAAATTCTTAGCCTATGTTTGTTCTGGAGATGAGATGAATCTTTGTGACAAATTTCGTGACGATCTGTTGCGTGGTTCTTAAGTTTTTGCGTCCTATACAGACAAACATACAAACAGAAGTCGCCTTTTATGTATATAGATTATATTGATCGTGCTCCCTCTCATCAACTTCCCTATTCTTCGAAGCCTATTGATGTTGCCAGAACCTTTTAAAATACTTTAGGACAGAATGAATGAATCATTTAGACAAGACAACAACAGCAAATAAATTTTTAAAAGTTATGGTTTTTTTTTAAATTATGAATTAATTCTGATGAAGATTTTAATCTAAATATTTCCCCCCTTCAAACTGAGTAGCTATTACCAGTAAATACTGATAATTAGAACACTTTGTTCAATGAGGTCAAATAGAACACCTTCATAATATTTATCAGATATTTTCCATCAGTTGTTTTGGATGTGACAAAAGCAGTCATTTTCATTTCTATTTTTAGCTTGTAAAGCCATACGTTAGGAAAATAAGGAACCTTGACTGTCATATTTGTTATGCAGCGATTTCACTTATACGACTTCGAAGATCAATGGCCAAACAAAAACAAGATGCTTTTACTAAATCCTCTTTACATTTTCCGATTGCTTTTAAGCCTTATTATACAAAATAAAGTATTACATGAATAAGTTTTAATATATGCAATGACAACTAGGTAAATAAGAATATTCTGTTTTTATTTTCCAAGTTATATTTTCTTTTGGAATACTATACTTGCGAGAAGAAAAAAGAATGAAACCATGTACTGTTCAAGTGTTTATTTGACAAGAAAATTGTTTGGTTTAGTTAAATTAATATCGTACTAGAGCTTAATGGTTTATTTGTTGTTGTTCTCGTGCCAACCGATGCAATAAAATATGAAAGACTCGCGAAATTCCTTCAGAAGTCTTAACCGCTTCAACGGATCGGTTTGAGTTAAAATCAACAGTGACAATTGTCACTAAGTGACACTACCTTTTTACCACTTATATCAAATGTTAAAATACGCTCCGAACCAGAGGCTCGAAATAGTTAGAAATTCCTTGTGACCAACATTGATGATTTTTAATCGGGGCAGATCGTATATAAATAAAGTTGAAGCAGTAAGTAGAAATTTTTTTTTTCGTTGCGCATATGAAATATTTGATTCCAGGACACATGGACTACGTCAATTAGCTTGAACCTGTTTGTTTCAGTGATTAACTTTTTGACACATCATGAAATCATTTAATTTTCACAAATAATATTTCATTTACGTTGTTCCCGTTAGAGAAAAACTATAAACTAATAATTTGAAGACTATTTTCACAATTTTTATAGCTATAGTATTTGAATAATAAATTATACTTCAAAATGCAATGTGTCTGGTCAAGGTAGTCATAAAATTTTCAAATAAAACCTTTCAATACGATTGGAAATCATCAGAAAATGGCTTAAATCTGTGGTAAATTGGCTAACCTCAGTACACTTAGTAATTTTAAGTTATTGCTTTAGATTTAGCATAAAACTTTTAAAAAACCATGCATAATAACAGACATCAAAATTAATGCACACTCGACTACCACCGATTTTTATATATTTATGAAAAAGCCTTACCTTTTTAAAAGCTTTGCAACGGTCTTTAATTTATCCTCTGTTTCAATGCTATCACGCCGGTGTTCTTCTAATTTAAAGATGGGCCATATTAAACTTCGACTGTTAGAAACGGGAACCTTTTTTGTGGCGAGCATGGCAGTTCTCAAGAACGAATGCTTTGTAGTCACGAGAATTCAATTTATGATTATGTCATTATTTTTAATTTAGAATCTAAACTTTAGTTACGCAATCACACACTGATGCATGCTGCTATGTTGACATGTTTACCAAACTTCCTTTTCCTTCGATGACATTTTGAATCTTGACATCAGTCTGTATAACACAATCTCGAAAATTTTAAAGTCAATAATCTACATAATGAAGGTGTATTAATAAAAGAATATTTTTTGCATGTAATCACTTGTCTGCTAGTAACTTTAAAGACGATCTGGAAGTAGGTACGCTAGTCAACAAAATGTACTCGAAATATTCCAACTAAACGATAAATCCCAGTATGAATGCGATACTTTTTAGCGAATAAACTAACTGCACGTGATTACGTTTCGAACAAAATATTCACTCTAAAACAGAAAAAAAAAATTCCACATCCAATCACGATACATAGGGGTTCCGTTTTATCTAAAATCGAAGTAAAAGTACATTATCAGTTTCGGAAATGGTCAATTTGATCGAACGGAAAATAATTCGATTTCCGGAGCAAACGATGTCCAGCTCGGTTGTGATCCATTTTTGAAAATTCGAATTTTTTGTCCTTGATTTACATTAAAGGTGAGGGATAAACCGTGGTCAAGGTTACCAAAGATACGAATAAAAAGAATTAAAAAAAATAGAGGTGTTGTATTCTGAATAATAAGCAGGCGGATCACGTGAAATTGGAAAACATGACGCGGGGCAGTGTTCTTTGCCTATCGAATATCTAGAAGAAAAACACGTGGTTTTTTAGGTGTTTTTCTTTAAGATGGCGATTGTATCCAGTTTTCGACGTGAAGAAAAAGAAAAAATAAGGCGCAAGGTCGTTATTCTTTTCTTTCGGCGATGGAGGTTTTCTTTTTTTCTTCTCTTGGGAACAGGTAGCGCGCTTGTTACACAATTCACACCCATAAATTTTCATGAAGTCGTCTTTTAGAGATAAGAAAAGGATATAAAGAATATATTTTGTTTCTAAGGCGTAATCAAGTAGTAACATTAACATGTTATGGTTACTTTCCCAGTTGGGCAACAAGTGAACGCCATCTTGATAAAAATTAGTATAAATGTTTAACCCGGCAGCACTCGCGCTGGTGTCTAATGGACCCCAGATAAAAAATAAATTATTAAATACACTCTAGATCTGAAACTCTGATTGGATTACCATTATAAGGATTTTCTTTATTGAAATTAATAGAGACACTAACTCCCCCAATTGTGTCCAAGGAAACTAATGTAATGGTTTACGCGGCTGCCTTTTTCTAGCCTCCTTTCGGAGCTTTAGCACAGTCGATTACGCCTCGTAATTTAGAACCATGGTCAAGTGACGAAAAAAAACTATTTTTGTCGACAACGCATTGTTGCCATAGGATTTGGTATAATATAATTGTAATTAAAACGGGGGTTGAAGTTTTAGTTAAATTTATCTCTTGGTTTAAATTAATGAATTGAAAAATTAACAAAAAATTAATATTAGATGAACGAAAATGAATCGAATTTCGAAGAAACAGAGCTGCAATCGGAAAATTTAATTATGCCAATCACAAATCAATCGTTAATAGTGTATTAGTTCCGTTCGACACTTTGGAGGCGCTTGGCATCAGATTGAGTTCCCGATCTAGAAGATTCTTAGTCCATGCTAAATTAGCGCGAGTGCTGCCGGGTTAAATAGTTTTGTAACTGAACTACAGTTTACAATATAAAATGTTTGCAAAAGTAAAGTTAACGAGGCATTCGCATGAGTCGTGGCTCGCCTCCGTCAGAATAATCTAGAGACACACAATTTTGACTTGTGCTAGTACATAATTAAGAGACAAAAACTAATTAATTTGGTGAGTTGGGGAATTCCTCCTTTCACCGATCGAGGCAATTAAAAATAACATCTGAAACCCCATTAATACGCTGTAAGTTCACCAGAATAATGATTTATGTAAACGTGGGTTGAAATGAGAATTTAGATCTCATCTTAGGTCTACAACTGCGCAAAAAGTAGTGCCAAACCAGCGCAAGATGGCGCCCCTGATTTGCTTCGAGTGCCTCTTTAGGTGTCAAACTCGTCACTTGAACAGATTTCTGAATTACGAAGAGTAATTTGGCTGTGTTAAAGCTCAATGGAAGCTTCCGGACAGCCTGAAAATATTACAACCTAACTAAACCTAACCTCTATGATTGTAAGTCAAGGTAAGCGTGAATATTGTCGCACTAGAGCTACTCGAAGGCTATTGACGACTGGCGTCGTAATTTAGAACCACAATCAAGTGACGAGCCGACACCCGAGTACGCACCCAACCCAACCGTTAAGGGCGACATCGCACACAGCGTTGGGACTTTGAAGCATATATTTAACGAGCACTTTCTTTCACGGGGTATTATTCGTCGGAAATT
This sequence comes from Hylyphantes graminicola, assembly GCA_023701765.1. Lineage (NCBI taxonomy): Eukaryota > Metazoa > Arthropoda > Arachnida > Araneae > Linyphiidae > Hylyphantes > Hylyphantes graminicola. The sequence continues at coordinate 67,936,776 of CM043117.1, read as the reverse complement.
TGTCCTTAATGTCTATAACATCTTTACTACAACATGTATAATATAAGAGAACTACTACATACAGGTTGGTTATAAAATAACACTCGCTATCCGGAGTGGTCTGTAGTGAAAGTGAGTAATCCAAATGCAAAAAACTTTGAGACACTTACCAATCAAGAAGGGGGGGGGGGGGGATGGAATCATAAAAAACAAACTCGTCTCTTGACCAGGGTTCTAAATAACGAGGCGTAATGGATGCGTTGGCCGTAATTACCCATAATTGACGACGCCTCGTAATTTAGAACCCTGGTCAAGAGACGAGTTTGTTTTTATGATTCCATTCTTTTTCGAAAAAAAAGAAACTCGTCTCTTGACCAGGGTTCTAAATTACGAGACGTAAGTGGATGCGTTGGCCGTAATTACAAATAATTGACGACGCCTCGTAATTTAGAACCCTGGTCAAGAGACGAGTTTGTTTTTTATGATTCTTCTTTTTTAGGATTATTTTTTAGGATTCTATATTTTTTATGATTCCTTTCTTTCCCCCCCTTCTTGACTAGTAAGTGTCTAAATTTTTGATGCATTTGGATTATTCATTCAGACCACTCCGAATAGCGAGCGTTATTTTATAACCACCCTGTATTTTATTAGTTATTCCTGCATGTCCGGTTTTAGACATCACACCTGAAGGGAAGACGACCTATTTTGCCTTTGGACACAATAATCCGAATATTCCAATACTATTAACAGACGAGCTCAAAATAAAAGAGAGGTTAATGAATAACTAGTTTGTCGTCGCCAAAAAGGATGTTTTTTCTTGTCGCGGGTCAGAATCCTGATAAATATGCGTCTTTAATATCAAGCGTTTTATCAGGATTATTTTTTATATTAAGTGACATTCGACAATTCAGAATTTCTATTCCATTCTACTTCAAAACAGAGATATTTAGCAAAACTTTAAAAAAGAAAGTGAAATAATTAAATAAATGATAATTGGAAACGAAAAACACCCAACCCTTCTTCCTCTACTCACTAAACATACGTCCCCTCCCAAATTACTCTGTAAGTTTCTGGGTCTATTAATTAAGTATTTTTAACAAACTTACTGAAATTATAAGGAGAATTTGCAAGGAATTATTATGCTAGGGAGAAGATCCTTCCGCGCATGTAAAGAGTTCTGTGAATCCATCCAGAAAACATGTTTAAAACATTAATTTCGTTTAAGGTATAACAGATTTGAATATTATTTGAGAAAATTTGAAAATTTTATCAGAATTAAAAGTATATTTTGGTTAAATTGTATTCAAATCACTTTGTATGTAAATATTGCCTTACAAGAGTTTCCCACTAATTGACCCACCTCACTTTTCCCTCTTCCTTTTTACTCTTTGTTTTTACCTAAGTTAGGTTGGCAAGGAGTGCAATAAGATATTGTATTTATATTTAATTATCTGTGTTATTGTGCTTTTTTCTCATGTGTACTATCATGTTTTCCTTCATGTAAAAGGAAGTTCAATACATACTTTCAAACGTTCGCATTTCCAAATTTATTCTTCAACTTGAATTTAATCTAATTTTCACACAGTTAGTTTCTCTACATTGGTGTGCTCACTTCTAGATTGGGGTTAGAAACCTTTGAAAGACATTTTATTTATATTTACTTCGCTGGGACTCTGCTGACAAAAGCATTTTTGGAAAGACGCCACGGACAAAACTTTCAGTGTGCCTTGCTCTTAATTAAGTCTTAGTAAAATTTAGAGAGCAATTTTGAAAAAAAAAATCCATTAAAGAAAAGTTTACGACTGCAATAAAAAAGTTATAAAAATAGTTGACTATACCTTTAATATATTTTGAAAGCATCGTAATTTATGCTGAAATAATATACATAATATCGCTTACTAAAATGCTTCGGGTGACTAAATTAATATTTAAATTTTAAATAAAATGCAACGTTTTTAAAACAAAATAACTTACCGTAATATTCGCAAAACCAATTGCAATTTTTATTATTATGACTTTAATATATTTTTTGTAATGAATCCTTTATAAGATGCCCAAAGATTCACAAAACCAATTGCAATTTTTAATAATAATACTTTATTTTTTTTTGTTACAAATGATTTATAATATGCCAATAGCCGTTCTATCTACAATTCGTACAACAAGCATTTACATACATTATTCTTTCCATTTTATCAACTATCCTCAACCCCATTTAATATTTCAATGATATATGTAAGTTATATTTTAATTAGTTATAAAGAGAATTCTTCCATTTTTTGTGACTCTATATGCATACTGCAAATCATTACATAAAAAACATTTTTATTTTCCTTAATTTGACATTGATGGAAATTAATCGACATTAACTATTACATCGGCATGATTCACATCGTGAGTGGCAACAGTCCGGCTATGTATTTTTAGCTTCCGTACAACTTTAACGCAGTCAATAACTCCTTGTAATTTTAAACCCTAACCGAGAAATTTTCTCTTCGCAAAAATATGAAATGATCACTCCAAAGAATGAGGAAGTCGTCAGTTGTCGCCATTCACGAGACCCCGAGTTCTTAAAATCCTCTTGAACTGAGTCCAATGTTTGCAGAAGGCCGGTGAACAATAATAAAAAAAGTTCTTTTTCTCACTTTTTTGTTTATTTTTGTTTAAACGATCTCATCTGGTGAGCAGATGTTGTCTTTCTTGGACCAGCACCAAAAAAAGAAGGTCCATGACATAGTATGGAAAGTCCCTCACCACAAAGATTAAGAAAAAAATCATTTTTTTTATTCGCCACAAACACATCCATGGCTGCAAAATTCTAAGAGGCAGCAAAATGCAAAAAGCGCAATGACTTCGGGACATTATTTTAATTTAGGAACTTGAAAACGGCTAAGTGTTGCTTAAGAGTTTCAAATCCAATTAAGCATGACAGCATTCTAGACAAAAACGAGGGTGAATATACCGATTTCGAGTTCTGAAAGAATACTTTTTAAGCAGAAAGTCGTTTGAGGACACTGAACTCGAAAGATGAAATGAAATTTCAGCGAAATTCAAATATCTCTTTGAAAAGAGTAATCGAGGGAACTTTGAGTAACATTGTATGGGCTTGATTAAAATGAAAGTTACGCTTTTAAAAACGCTGTAAACTGAGCGTTGCTGGTCTCTTTTATTTTGGTCGAAGTAATGTCACCAGAAGTATTGGTAACAGGTCGCATAATTTAGAACCATTGCCAAGTGAGGAGTCTTTTGTATTTGAGATTATTCGATTCAAACTCAATTTGTAAAATCGTAAAACTAACTTATTTCTGTTTACTTTGGACTCTGAATTCACCAGACGAATTACAATAAAAGTTCAACCAAATTCATCATTGACTAAATATTATACCATCAGAAACCATCAAGCATTCGCCACAGATGTCCGTACTTTCAATTTTTTTTATTATTTTCCAAAATCGATATAAAAATTCTTATGCACAATAAACCTTATGCTTCCCGGTTTCGTTATTTTCCTCAAAACCTTTATCTAAGCGCGCAATTATATATTTTCTCTGAATACATAGACTGTTTTCGATGCTGATTTCTACTTTTTGTAGTCTGGTCCAAAACCACATTTAAGAATTTGGAACTTGGTTTCACCCCACAGACGTTGCAGCTAATTGGAAACACTATTATTATGAAACAAAGTACAATCTTTTTTAACATTGGAGATGCGTATTTTAAATATTTAGAAACTTGAAATTTATAACCGATGTGGGTCATAAAATTCCTGCATTGGGTAAAATCCTGTCCAAACAAAGTTCTAAAACAAATTTAATAGTTTCACAATAAGCAGAACGTCAAATACTTTGATATGTCCAACACGATATTTCTCATAAAGGTTTTAAAACTTTCATAAACGTCCATATCTTTCACGATGTTATTCCGAAGAGTAAGTTTTATTAGCAATTTAAAAGATAAAAGACCAAATACACATTGTGTAAAAGCATTCAAAACATAGAAATTAAATAAAGATTTATTTGAGTCTTCAGCAACTATACTAGAAAGAGATTTACTTACTTGTTTTTCTCCTATCTCTACTTTGGAATCGAGCCAACAGGTGAAACCCTCCATAAAAAAAAAACGATAAAATATTTGATTACTTTTCTAGTGTTCTATCGTCTGCTTCTGCTGCATCGATGATTTAATTAATTCTACGATTGACATTCAGGAAGAATACAACCAGTATGGAGATAAATTATTCAAAACTCAATCAAGTAAATTGATCTAAAAAGAATATCGGAGGTTTGTCGCATGTTTTAATTATTATCTGCAATTGAAGGAAATTAGAAGAGTACGTTTATTGCGAAATCCGATTCGAATAATTTTACGATTTATATTTAGAACGCAATTATCAAATTATTCGACGTTCCTTACTTTTTTATTATTTTGAATTATTGTTAACATAATATAAAAAAAAGGTTTTCGGCAATGGCAAAGCAGAATGTTATGGATTATTTTTACACGGTTGACTGAAAATAGTAAAATATAATGAAGTAAGTTTTAGTTTTAGTGACATAAGTTTGAGTTATTTTATGATAGTGTTCGATTCGATATAAATACAGCCATTAGTTATACAAAATAATTTTTAAAAATAAATTAAAATGGATGAGCACATTTATGAAATACCGGTCGATCGATTAAATGGGAATATTTCTTATGATGTCACGCTCTCCATACTGCGATTCCATTGGTTGTTTTTTCCTTCCCTACCACGTGAAACAACCCCCATTGTAATAGTAATTTCAATACATTTCTTTTATGTATGTTAAATTTAAATAATTGGATCATATTGGCACACAACATATGCAATTCCAGTCGGACCAAAATTTGAAATGAAATGGTAACTACCTCAGTAATGGAAGCTTATCGGTACACATAACTTCAAAAATATTGCGGGCAGCGTATTCTTAGAAACTTGCACGGCTATATAACATTATATGTAACCACATCTTATTCGTAAATAGTGAAATATTTCATATTACATTAACAAACCGCTCACATCCGAAATTTTTTTCTAAATACAGAATCATGTTTTTCGTCAAAAAATCGTCTGTTTATGTTCCAGAAGAAAGAACGAACAAACAGAACGCTGAAAACAAACAGCTCTATTCAACACATCAGAGTAGCAACGCTAGAAAATTTACCTGTGTGTGTTTTTTTTTATAGACTTTTGGTTCTTCCTTCGTTATAATAAAGTAAAATGATTTGTTTGTATAGCTTTATTGTCTACATAAAATGTAATTTGTAAATTGATAATGAATCTGTTTTAGTACCTAATCTAATAATCGTTAAAATGGACGATTAAATACATTTACCGATTTGTCCGATTCTTGTAACTTATTTTTCCGTTTCTAAGATGTGTGTAAAATGATTTGTATTTGTTTAGCTTTATTGTCGAGACAAAAAGTAACTTGCAAATGGATAATTAATCTGTTTCAGTATCTAATATAATAATCATTAAAATGGACGATTAAATAAATTTTGTCTGATTCTTTTAACACTATTTTTCCGTTTCTGTAAAACTCGTTTCACTGTGATAGTACTAAAGAGGCAGTGAAACTATACATAAGGGGGTACTTCTAAGTAATATTGCTGAACACTTGTATTGGTATGTACATACAAACTGTTTATTACAATAAAAATACGACACTTACATTAGTATGTAAATATAATTGAAAATAAGCTTATATGTTCTTATTTAAAACGATTAATTCAAAGAATGCTCATATAAAATATTTTACTGGATGACAAATCATTTGTTATCATCTAAATTTGCTTGTTTGTTTTTCTTGGAATATTTACCACGGTACTAACAAGTTATTGTTCTTCCTTATTTGTTTAGCTTTTATATGGTTTTCTATTCTTAAAAAAATTGTGTGTGCTTTTTAATTACCTTTGATTTCAATAAAATGATTATGAAAAGTATCGTAGCATCGGTGGTTCAGTGGTAGAATGCTCGCCTGCCACGCGGGCGGCCCTGGTTCGATTCCCGGCCGATGCAAGTATTTTTTTTAAAATAAAATTAATTGGTTTCTATGATATTTAATAGTATGTATATATATGACATTTTTACTTCAGAGCAATTTTTAATTATAACTTTGATTTTTTGGTAATTTGTTTTTTTATTTTACTGTCAAAACTGCATGGGTAATGTTTTTTTTGGGTCTTTACTCTGGAAATTCTGTGAAGTCAACTTAGATTAGACTTTATGTAATTATGTACTTCAGAAAGTATTTCTATTTTGAAAAACCCTGTTATTTCTTGACTTATAGTGAAAGTTAACAATATTAAATATTTGTGGTTTTGATAAGAGCGCGTTGGACCTGTATAGGAGTTCCGGGACGATGCCTAATGATAGAAAAAAAAAACTCCGAGTACACTGAAGCCCCGGGTAAAGCGATTTTACTTGCCTTTTTAAACTTTTTAAATACACTGCTCAAAACAAATAGGGGAACACTTTGTGTAATTTGGTTAACCCTTTTAATTCCAGACCTTTTATTTTTATTCTAAAAATCTAAAATTTGTGAAATATACTGTGTCCAGAATGAAATGGTAAAAAACAAGGGGGGGGGGACCTTAATTTTTTAAACTAAAATTTAAGGGGGAAAATTAGAATCATAACTATTGGTTAAATAATACACAAATATTTTTTCAGAACTTTACTTGTTAAAAAAAAGGCAAATTCAATTTTCAAACATCTAAACATGCAATCATGAAAATTTAGGGTTAATTTATTGAATAAAATTGTTTCAGAGCGAATTTCTTTTTACCATGCTTTTCATATTTTCATTTAATTCAAACAAACATCATTTCATTCTTCAAAAGACACCATTCTTGCATCTAACGATACATAAGTGTGAGCTTAACTTAGTGAGGGGGAAAAAATCAAAAGCTCATGATTCCAAATGGAATCATTCGGCGTTAAAAGGTTTAAACCATGTATACTCCCCTAATTGTTTTGCTCGGTGTATATACGGAGTCCAAAGTCGTAACGTGTTGCATTAGGTGCCGGCTCAGGGTACCGACATCGTCAACAATAACCCCCCCCCATGAGGCGATGGATATTGGCGCGTTTTGCATAAATAACTTGTCGATGACGTATGAGCGAAAATAAACCGAAGTAGGTTAGTGCGAACACAACAAGGTATTCGTGCCATGGGGTGTTTGTGGTCGCTGGAAGGAAAAAGATATTTATGGCTATAAAAGAAGCCCCCGTGTTTTTCACGTTGCACAAGTGTTTATCTATGAAGGTTGGCGGGTTTGATATTGCACTTAGGGATGACCCACACACTGTTCGTTTAAAAATAGCTCTCTAAAAAGATGTACGGGGGGCCCGGGGGGCCTAGTGGGTTCCGCCTTCGACCTGGGTGTATTTCTCTCTCTCTCTCTCTCTTCTCTATCTCCTCTATCTCTATCCCCAGTAGCATCGAATATTGGCCCAATATTGGTATGATGTTGGCCAATATTGGTTATCTTGAGCAAATATAGCAAGTTTTACAACATTCAGCCAATATTGGCCCAATATACGAAACCAATATTTCGAAAGTTAAAATTTGCCAAGATAGGACCAATATTGGTTGGCATATACCTAGGGGGCGCTCGCGTTTGTCATATTTTTCCATGATGAGATTAAGAAGAAGAAGAACAGCCAAACGGCCCCTCATCGGTGGCCGAGAGGTGTAGGTGTAAGCGACGAGCCTCACACCGAGAAGGTTCTTGGTTCTGTCCTTGTCCTAGCCATACTATAGACGTATTCGTGCTGGTAGAAAAATTCCTCTAAAATTCACCGGGGTGGCCGAGAACACAGCGATATACTTGCTCGTTAAATCTGTGGAGTCGAAAGTCCTGACGGCGTTAGCGTACGATGTCGCTCGAAGCAAAGAATTCGAATTTGTAAAGTAGGAGGTTCCTTTTTAAAATTGACCCCCCCTACTAAAAATGGTCCGTAGAGATCCGTAAAAAAAGTTGTACGTGGATTTGGCCAACGGACATCCATAGAGATCAGCTCTATAGATATCCGTAGGCCAAATCCACGTACAGCTTACTGACCTCTACGGATATCCATAGGCCAAATAACCGTACAATCTCTACGGATGTCCGTTGGCCAAATCCACGTACAGCCTACTGACCTCTACGGATATCCGTAGACCAAATACCCGTACAACCTCTACGGATGTCCGTTGGCCAAAAACACGTACAGCCTACTGACCTCTACGGATATCCGTAGACCAAATACCCGTACAACCTCTACGGATGTCCGTTGGCCAAAAACACGTACAGCCTACTGACCTCTACGGATATCCGTAGGCCAAATCCCCGTACAACCTCTACGGATGTCCGTTGGCCAAATCCACGTACAGCCTACTGACCTCTATGGATATCCGTAGACCAAATCCCTGTAAAACCTCTACAGATGTCCGTTGGCCAATTCCCTGTACGTCCTCTAGGGATGCCCATTGGCCAAATTCCCGTACAAGAAACTGACCTCTACAGATATCTGTTTGCAAATTTCCCAAAGAGCGTAATAGTTGAATCACTCTATAGTTACACGCATGCTAATGCCACACACAGTCTACTCTCTACCCTATAGATGATATACCCTGGCCGATTGAATGTGCAGCATACAGATATCTGCGGTTAACTTACTCTATTAATCCTGTAAAATAATTTATCTTTGAGGAGATTAATAAATATTACTTTGAAAATGAAACAAACACATCAAGAATAAACAATTATTGATTATGAAAATTACTTTTAATTATTTACAATTTTTTAATCACATACAGTAGAACCTTGATTATCCAACCTGATTGGGACCAGAGGTAGGTCGGATAATCAAAAATCCTGATAAAAGAATTAGAAAATGTTCCTTAAATTAATAGTAAAACTACAGAGGAGTAACGGAAGTCCTTGGACCTCAAATCTGCAAATGTATGATTCAGCACCAATTTTGTTGTCGCAAACATTGAATTTTAGTGTTAAATGTCTGAAACTTAGACTGGCTGAAAGACAAAAAGTGCTCTAGAACATAAATTTTAGTTTCTGACTTTATGAAAAGTGCATAGTTTTTGTTTTATATGATATACCATAAATCTTACAAAGTCTCACGAATTTAGGATTTATTGCCAAATTTTTTAAACCTTTTTAGGTTTGAAGTTTTGCTATCTTAAAATCACCACAGGATCAGGATTTCATTATTCCTGAATTTCCTGATTTTTGAATCATTAAAGTTTGCAGATTTCAGTACCTGCAAAACTAGACTATTTTGTAAACTGGAAATTATCATGCTGAAGATCTTTTTTTAATGAACTGCTTGGTTAACGGAGAGGTCCAGTTAAAGAGGGTCAGATAATTGAGGTTCAACTATATTTACATTATTTTTCCCTAAAAAAAGTTATTTTTTATTTTTTTGCAATGCAGGTGCTTATCTATATAGAATATGGATCACTAGCCCTTTATCCGTCGAACAATTGACTGTACAGCTGGCAGAGATCTTCCGATAACTTACCAACTTTATTTATAGTGATGTCCAGTTAAATATTTAACTTGTGATCGTTAAGGCTATCACCGAAAACCAAAGATTGGCTCATACAATATTCGAGAAACATGCGTGTAATTCAAATTCAATATATACCAGTGTACACAGAAAAGTGATCTATCACATAAATGACCTTTTGAATTGCAAGTGCTATAATATTCAAAATTTAAATATCTAGCGATATTAAAGCAAAAATTAAATCTATTGTTTGAATAGTTGGAATGCAGTTTGCGAATAGTTATTTTTCTATCATAAATGCGATGGAAAAATAAATTTCAGACGATTTTTTTTGTGTGGAAAAACTAGTATTTTTGCGATAGGTCTCTTTTCTGCCTACCAATGCGATATACCTTCATATTTAAAAAAGGGAACAATATCGGATGAAACTTGATTTGGAACTGATATTGGTTCAAATAATTATATGATTAACCAACTTTGGCATTTTGGTTATCAACTCATATGAGATTTGGACATGATAAAAGTAATCAAATTTTAGTTGTATGTAACAGCACATGCCTTATTTGGCATTGGATATAAATACTCATTATAATAATATAATTGTAATACAAAAAAAGCACAGAACTCAGCTCATAGATATTTAAAAATGCAAGAATCGAGACTTCAACTAAAGTTTTCGAATTTCTTTTCTGCCAGAAAATCTCAATTTTAGAGATTTTGCAGTCAATTTTTGAAAGATTACTTTCACAATTAAAATTTTTGAATTATCAAACTACCACACTTACTTGCTAAATGCTGTTTCAGTTTTTGCAGGAGTTTGTTTAAATAGAAAACAGAGGACCTCTATCTGTGTAGATTTTGGTGACAGGTAGCCAAGCGTGGTATACAGCGTGCTATAGGTTTGCCATTGGCCCAGCTGCGGAAGCGCATCCAGAATTTATCCCTATTGCTCAGCTTACAATGAAGGCTTACATTCGCATCAGTGCATAACTTTAAAAAATTAAGTTTAATTGGGGCGAATTAAATCGAAAACCGTCTCCCAGATAATCTTAATCTTAAAGTTATACAAGTATTACATGATGATAAACTGAAGCTAAAAAAGAAAGAATAAAAAAAAAGGTATAAGTTTTATATAACCTAAGGTATTTCTAATAATATGACAAACAAATTCTAGGATTCTTTTATACGAATTCAATATCCACCAAATTGAAAAAATCACTACATTACTTAAAACAATGTGTTACAATTAACAAAGTGATATTCTTCTTGAAAATTTCTATTATATAAGAAATTTGTAAACACATCTCATAACATAAACAATTCAAACAAAACTACTAACAATTGTTTTTGGTGAAGTGTAAACTAAACTATTTCACAACAGTATGTTTTCTTTAAAGTTAAATGTAATACCCTCGATCTTTTGAACTCATCTTTAAAATAAGTGTAATAATTTTAAAAACATTTATTCTGCGAACCGCGCAAAACACATGCGTAATGTTATTCGCGTCAGGCGGGAAGATTCAGCCGAACAAGAAATCTGCTCGTATTTAAGATAAAAATATTGCAATCAATATAACTTACCTTTCTTTTCTTTATACTTCTTATAGCCTACTAATTACTTTTTTATATTAAAAGATGGCTTAAACATATTTTTTAAAGTCATTAAAACCCGGTAAATTGTAAACAAATTTTGTAAGAGGTTAAGGTTAACAGTTAGTAGAATTCGCTTTGGAATGTAATTCAAGAATTTACAACAGGAACTTTATATTTACTTTAATCTTTTTATTATATGGGCTGGTTTAACTTTTTTCATTGTATTTATCCCATGCTAAATACATTTGAGTTAAAAAAAAAATCACTTTATATTAAGACAAAGCAGTCAAAGTATTTTTCAATTTGAAGCTCAGGTGTAGTCTTTGGTAACTTGGTGGGTTTCTTTGCATAGCTTTCCCAAAATAATATTTGTTGTTTTTAATTTATTTTAAATTGTCAGTGAATAACGTGCATTCATTTTAATCTAACTTTCAACAAAGCAATCATGACTTTATGTAAAGTTCGTAACCAAAAGAAACTCAATGATGTTTCCCAAGGAATGCAAATTCTTTTATCAGTATCGCCAAGATAATGAATATTTTATTTTATCGAAATCAAAAATCTATTAAAACATTTGCATATCATTTCGGAAATGATGGCTTGTTGTATTAAATTAACAATAATACTTTTAAATGCAATAAATTCATTTCAATGCATATTTCATGAAATTTGACTTGTTATATCAATTTATGTTTTACATTTTTCTGGAGCTTTTTGTTTATAATATACATCATTAAGGGCAGTTTATATAGTAAAATATTGTATTCATTTGATTATTTAGGATGCATTTTTTTAATAGTTGGTATATTTCATTCTAATTAGTGATAAACATTCTAATAACAATGTAAAAGTTTAAACTGAACTTCCACTTTCTAAGCTTCCACGTGACTATTTTAATAAAACAAAAGTATCTCGCAAGAAATAAATGTTGGTAATTTGATTTTATTTTAAATGTTATATTCCTTAATCGAATAAATAAGTTGGTTGGTAACATACATTTATTTCTTGCTCTAACATGATAAACGGGAAAAATACCTAACACGTGCAACTACCATAAAAATGAAATGTTATGTAAAAGCTATAAATAAACATAGATAAAATGTATTAAAATTTGATAGCTAGGGATAAAATATTCATAAGAGTACTAAATACGTTATAAAAATTGCTAAAATTTGCTCTAAATTACTAATTAGGCAACATTCATTAGTAGGCTTAAGAGCGATATGATCCCAACGTGACGATTTCTTTCTTATATTTTACAATATTTTGACCACTAACTCAAAAAATTCTAATAATTTAAAAAAAATATATAAATTATTCAAGTTTAATTAGTATATAAGTTTAAATTTTGGACTCTAAATTCTAAAATTATGATCATAATATTTCTTTCAGATAAGGTTTTTTCAACAAAAACATTTTTAAAATCCAAGTAAATTGGCTGGGAAAATTTTGATTATAATGGTAATTTAACCGATTAAGGAAATTGAGATAACAAGATTAAATTTAATTATGCAGTATAATTTACTTTTATTTTACGATGGACTTTGAGCATGAGGGGTCAGTCACTAAACCCTTTAAATGTTTTATATATATTTTTTATTTGCACATTCTAAAAAAAAAACCAAGTGTTTTTTATTCAAAAAGTTTTGAATTTTGAAAATGGCAGAGTATATACTTGAGATAACTTTTAACCGCACTTAAGATAATAAAAACAACTTTGTAAAAGTACATGTTTTACATTTATTTGTTGATTTATTTTCAATAAAAGAGAGGTATCTTAAAAGTGGGGGGGGGGGGCAGTTTTAAAGTGTCTGTATAGGGTTTAACAATGGTGGGATTAAGAAATTACTATTAAAAGAATGTGATTCAAACCGAAACCACATTACCCAGGTACTCAATATAAAGATCCTATTGATCACATTTCTATTGATATCTGTAAAGGTCTATAGGTATCCATTGAGATCGAAATAACATTATCACAAGTCTATTGATATCTGTACAGTTCTTTGGATATCCATAAGAACCGGAATCCTACTGATCACATTCCTATTGATATCTGTAGAAGTCTATAGATATCCATAGAGATCGGTAGCCTACCGGTATCTCCTGTATTGATGTCTATGGATCTGTATAGATATCAGTAGAGAATAAAACCGGTAGGGTACCGACATCTATAGAGATCGGTAGCCTGTACCGATGTCGGTAGGTGCATCCATAGAAATCGATAGAGTTGTATTGATGTCGGTAGGTTTTTGTACCGATCTCTATGGGTCATTTTTAGTAGGGCCTAACCCCCAGGGGTCACACACCAAAAATAATGGGATACGTGTTTGCCGATTTTTCCATCTACCCAACTGTTTCGAAAAAAGTCGTCGGATAATATTGGTCCTATAATGGCAGTCAATATTGTTATATGTTGTTGGATAATATTGGTCCTATAATGGCAGCCAATAATGGCCAATATTGGGAAAATGTTTCCTCTCAATGCTGGGCCAATAAGGGTTAGGATATTGGCTCTACATTATAACCAATATTGGGCCCATATTCGATGCTACTGGGGATCTATCTCTCTTCTCTCTCTCTCTGTTAAAATTTGGACCAAATCGTGTACAAACTTTGAAATTGTAACTTTATTTATAAGACTTTTAAAACTATATTTTTATGAAAAAAATATTAAAGGGAGTTCATTTCTGTGACATAAATCAATTTGGAATGACGTCATAATTTATATGTCATAATGTCACATAATGCATATGTGTTAGATTCTATGGGGGTGCATTATTTGTTTAGAAAGAGGCACAAGGCTTTCTATATTTTTAAGTAATTTTTCATTTGTATTTAAGGTCTTATTAGCGAATAATGACGTCGTAATACTAATTACTCCTTTTTGGGAGTATTTATTTCATTTCGCGTTAATAGGAATAAAGCAATGCTACACATTTGTTCGAAATACAAATAAAGTTAACAAACGATTAGGAACAAGTCTTAAATTTTCGAAAAAAAAAATAGTTTGTTAAATTTTGCCGGTTGCCAAAATTTTAATATAGAACTAAATTCGGTGTTTGGCGTTTTTTTGAAAAACGTATGAATTTTATGGGAAAGCGGTTCTAAGTGACAGTTTCTGTTACAAAAATACTTGCTTTTTTTATATTTTATTTCAATATCTACTTTATAAAAAAGGGTATTGTAATTTGTGAGACTCTAACTAACCCTAAAACTGAAACCATTGTAGATAATTATCCCAAGTAGGGTTTCAAATAAGTTTAAGCTGGTCAGCGTTATATTATAGACTACTATTAAAATTGCTATTGAAATTGTTTTGTTTTATAAATAAAAATTTAATTTAATAAAATGAAACAAGCTCATTGAAGTTATCTTCGACGTGCAAAAAAATCGTATACTTAATTAATCAAATTGCTGCTTTTAGAACGATTTTACAAGCAAAACTCCAATAAATGTTAATACTTTGCTCAAAGTGATTAGGGGAGCACTTTGCGTACTTTTGTTTTAACCCTTTCAGTTCAAACTTTTTATTTTTAATTCTAACAATCCAAAATTTATGAAATAGATTCATTATGTATCCAGAATGAAATGGTAAAAAACAGGGGAGGGGGATCTTAATTTTGTTAACTAAAATTCAAGAGAATAAGGAAATTGAAATCATTCTTTTGAATAAATTATAACAATAGTTTTTTCAAAACTTTATTTGTTAAAGAAAGGTTTAAATCTATTTTTAAGCATCTAAGAATGCAAGCGTAAAGAATTTAGCTCATAAATTTGTTTCATAAATTTTTTAGAATTAATTTTATTTTGCCATGTTTTTCATATTTTCATTTAATTAAAACAATCATAATTTAATTCTTCAAAAGACATGATTCTTCCGACTAACGATAAATAAATGCAAGCTTAACTTAGTGAGAAAAATATCAAGCTAATGACACCAAATGGAATAATCGGAGGTGAAAGGGTTTAAATCATGCGTTCAACTAATTGTTTGGTGCAGTGCATTTACCCCGGCTGGCAGTTTAAAGGTACAAAAAATACGTTTTTTTGTATTTCTAGGATTAGATTACATTTCTAGCACAAACATACAATACCAAAATCTATATTCAATTACAAGAAATCTAAATTATATGTTTACTTCTTTCGTATCAAAGTTGATCGATTGATTCTTATTGATAGAATGTATCACCATAGAAACTAACGAGTATTAATATAACACGTGCGGGAGATTTTCAAACCTTGCGGGGTATTCCACGAGCAAATTGGCCGTAGTGTTATATCGAAAATCTACAATCCATATCCGAAATCGAAGCATAATTAGAGAGCTTAGTGGAAGAAAGTGCTAAGTGACAAAAATGTGAAATCGAGAATATGAGCTTTTAAGTTTTTAGTTTGCACTTAAATCCGTTAAAAGTGGTACTTCCAAACTGTAAGAAATATACTTAAATTTTCGTTAATGAAAAACGGGGAAGCTATTTACATTCAAAAGATGGAATAATATATTTATTCACCCTAAAATCTAAATATTTTTTTTCGAAAATGTCACTTAGCATGTTCTTCCACTAATTTCTTAAATTTTTTTGGTGGGAATCGAAATAATGAATAATTAACGTTTATAAAGGATAGTTACGTATGTTATTGTGTTTTAAAAGAACTGTAATATGTGAAAAATTTGTAAGAAGAATGTTGAACAATGCTTTTTTTGTGGCTAAAACCATTAGTAGATCTATAAAATTAGGCACATGGGGCAAACTGGGTGCAAGATTAGCACCAAGTTGTTGTTTTTTCCCTAAATCTTAAAACGCTTGGAGGCATTTCCTTTCACACTATAAGCAAAATTTGTTTTGTTTTGAATAATACAGCATTACACCAAAAATAATCATGTTAATTACTTTAATTTATTGCTGTGCATATGCGCCAAATGTGTTGCATTTTTACAGAAGTGTTTTACTGTGTATCACACAAACATAATATTTTTGTTGTTCAAACAAAGCCACCGTGCATGAACTGTTTATTAAATTTTACCATAATTAGCATGTTTCACGTGACGTAGCCATTCCCGCTTTCATTCCTGGATTCCATCTGTGGTTTTGGTGACTGCTGCCGAGGCACGGCAAAGCTCCACTCATTACATTGATATGATGGTTGGTAACGATATGATTGTTGGTAGACACATATTTTCAGGTTAGTGTGCTTGGTCAGAGACCCGCTTATAAACCTTTGTCAAGTAAGACAGACACAACACACACACATAAGTGACAGATGTTGCCATCTATCGCCACCTCCTCAATTTAGACATGTCCCTGAAGGAGAGGTGAATCCATGGGATCCTGCGCCATGACCGCCCACAGGACTTACAGATTTAACGAGCGCGTACTCCTTCCGATTCAGAGACCGAGACTCTAACCACTAGGCTACCAACGGCCAATACATTGATTAACTAATCGATGCCTAACTTTCATCCTGTGGAACTATTGCCACTAAAGACGGGAAATATACCCATTGAAAATAAATGCAATAATTAAGGAGAAATAATAAACTGACAACATTCCACGTTAATTCCTCACAACGCTTCACATCGAATTCCACCTACACAAATAGTGCAATATTCGCCGAATTCCTCTCTGTTCTTCAAAACATGAGAGTAAGAGGCGGTAAATTGAAATGTTACAAGGGATAAGGCAGAGACGGAGAGTGTATTTTTAGTATGTCTGACGAGGTTTTGCAAGAGGACTGTAGTCTCATTGTCTGTCGAGGGAAAAAAGACGCTTAAAAGAAGTCTGGAAGGAAAATAGATATGAAAACTAGGGGCGAGGAAAACCATGCGACTTTCAATTAACTCTCAATAAATCAATACACTCATTTAAAAATTATTATGTACCGCTTACTAGGCAATTTCAATAACTTTAAGGCCTAAAAAGTTCTATGTTAGCTACCATTTGCGCATGAGCGATTTTATCGAAAACCATTATTTTTTTTCTCTAATGGGGCAGCAACATTGGCGGTCAAGCCTTTGCAGACTCGGCACATTCCCCAGAACTGAGAGCCATTTTTTGTGGCACCATCTGGGCGACTCTCGCTACCAATTTTGACGCACAGATTACAATGAATCTGAGCTCTCAGTGGATGATAAAGTATACCGAGATTTAATTTTGCCGAGAGAACCCAGGCCAAATGGGCCCTCTAGGCTTCTTTTAATGCACCATAATCATATGACATGCGTGCCCAGAATTTTCCCATCCAGAAAATCCGACGACTCAGCCGGGGCTCGAACCCTCGAAACCGAAAACCGTTATTATGTAGTACGACAGGTACTCAGAACTCGTGTAGCAGAATTCAAAGCCATAGTCTTTTATAGTTCGAGCTGTAGAGTGGTTTCACGCAGACAGATAGACTATCAAACGGACCAAAGTTCAAAAACCACTTATTTCGAATAAGCAGCCTCCAAAAAAATCATGTAAAATACAGCACTTTCTGCTGCACTTGATTGCAGCTGCTGTAAATACAAATTACAACACTGTAGTTGTATTTTCTCAGTTTGCGCAAGCGCAAACGCCGTGACCTGCCATGACCTTGTCCAGCAATTAGGACCAGTGTTCTTCAATTGGGAATTCAAAGCGAATCGTGGATGCGACACATGTGCTTGAAAATTACAGCACACCGTGTAGAGGTTGTAATACAAAATCCGTGATGGTAAATGTGACCGAAATTTTTGCTCAGTGTTCTAAGATACTATTTTATTACCGGGTATAACTTGATTATAAAATGTAACCTCAAGTATTGTAATTTCTGATACGGTATTAAAAACTGACTATGTGTAAATAAATAATTATCGCATTAGTGTTACAATTTATTTAGTTTATATTCCACACCAGTCTCGTAAAAGCGAAGGTTAGGGTTAACTCCTACCCTCAGGACAGGTTCATATTTTTGCTGTTATTTTCCTGATAAATATGGTTGTACCTTTTAACATCTTCTACTACCATTAATTAACTTAATTACTCTTATTATAACCAGCATTTTGATATACATTCCATTAATCACTGTTGCCCCAAAGGAAAGGCTCGACCTGCGCCACTGTTCAAAAGTCCTTACAATCCGTGCCAACCTAACTTGGGTAAAAACAAGTAAAAAGTCAGGGGGAAAAGCGCGATTGGTCCGAGTTGGAAACTCTTGTAATTTAATATTTACATAGAAAATGATCTCAATGCAATTTAACCAAATTATTCTTTCATTCTGATAAAATTGGGAAATATTCAAATATGTTAGACCTTAAACGAAATTAATGTTGTAAACATGTTTTCTGGATGGACTCACAAATAATTTATGGAATTCTTTACATCCGCGGAAGGATCTTCTCCATAGCATATTTCTATTTACCCAACTTAGGTTGGCAAGGAGTGTAGTCATTCCATTTTTTTAATTAGAATAATTACAACTGAAAACAAACGTTTCATCAGTCTTGACTTCCCATGCCAAGAAGATATTAATGAACGGTAAGTTTTTAGCTAGAAGATTAATTTGGGATCTTAGAAAGGAATGTGGAATCAGGCGGGGGGTAAAGTAAAAACAATGCGGAAAAGATGCACTCCATTCCAAGTGCGTCATTTGCAAAATGCTTGCACTACTTACATTTAAAAAAAGTGCTTTAATTCTCTATAATACTGGTACTTGGGGGGTAGGAAGTTCAGTCGGTTAAGGTGTTCGCCCTGCATGCGGAAGATCCCAGGTTAAGGTCCGGGCATCGCCAAATACAACTTCAGACCTATAAAAGGCCCGAGCAGCCAAGGTCCAACGAGTAATACCCCGAGTAGAGGAAGTAAAAGTAAAATATGCATCCCAACGCTGCGTAACGATGTCGCCCTTAACGGTTCCATTTGGTGCCGACTCAGGTGTCGGTTCTAAAATATGACGCCCGTCGCCAATAACCCTCGTGTAAGCTCTAGTGCGACGATAACTCAAACTAAACCAAAACTAATCGTGGTTCCTAGTATTAGTAACGGCTGTGTGGTGAAATATTGCACCATATTTTCGGAATTAGGATGAATCATTTTTCGTGTTTTGGAAACAAAAACCTTATAAATGGTTCAATAAAATACCAAAAAATGGTGAAACATTTCACCAGACAGCCGTTGCAACTACTAGGAGACATATTTTTGTTGAAACCAAGCACAATTTTTTTTTAAATTGTAGGCTCAGTTTTACCGGACGTATTCAACTAAGGAGTATCGATGTTAAATGAATTTAAAATTTGGAAAATACAACTCATTTTATTAACCCTTATATGGGGAAAATATAACTCACCTCACTTAACCCTTATACGTTGCCATCGCAACTGCGTTTATAACAAAGTAACTACTTGATTTAAAACAGCAGATAAAACCGTAAGTACGGTTTTCGCTTCTGCCGCGTGTGAAGGGTCCAATTGGTATAACATTAATACAACGGTATTCCTGCATCGTAAGTATTGTGAAAACTACCAGAACTATTGCATGTGAAATGTGCTTCATTATATTATATCATTTAATAATAAAATCAATCAAAACATATTATATGTGCTTTGTAACATTTAAAATGTTTGTTGATAGGATTCAAATAATTCTTGAGTCACAATTTATTTTAGGGCTCCGTGACCCTAAACCTTAATACAGTGAAGGATTTGTAAAATACAATAATGAAGGATACCACTTGTGCTACTTGGAAAAGGTTCAAGAATGGGTAAGAATCCAAAAGTTTCTGCATAGCACCTTAAGACAAAAGAGGCTGGGGTTTAGGTAAGATATATTTTTTATACAGTTCTCACATAAAGCATGTTTCATATTTATTTAACCATTTCAGATCCGATGCTTAAAAAAAAGTACAAACTTTTGTCAGAGTAAAAGAAACCGAATTCTTTTTTGGTTGTTTTAGTGTTCAGTTTTACTTACATATTTTTAATTCATTATCGAAAATATTTTCACTTACAAATTTGCATGTAATTTTATTGAACGTTTTTATGAGTTATTTATGGTTACAGTAAAGTAAGTAAATATAATGTTACAAAACGCTACCATTAAGAAAACTAATCCGACACATGGAATTGACCTTTCTTTCCAATTCCTTCTACTATATTGCAATTTTCATCGCTTTTATTTTGTTTTATTTCATTTTTAAATAACAATTAATGCCTTTCACCGATCAAAAGAAAATTATGCATAGCAGTGGATTTATGGTTACGAGTTACATAAAGTTACATGACGAGTTACGCAAACGCAGTCGCGCACTTTTTCGATCCATTTTATTCACTTATGTTGCTATTATTTAATTATAAACTATTCACATCTTTCTGGTTTGAAGTTAACAAAGTACAGGTAGTTTGGAGTTGACGTCAACACTACAGTACATCTTGGTATGGTAGGCAACCGCTACAGATTCATATTAAATGTTAAAGAGAAACTAAATGTGATGTGTGTTATAAGAAAAACTAAATTGATGTTAATTTGACGAGTAATATAACCTCCTCTCTCCAGAGGTACAAATACTTATACATTTGTAAAATTTACTTTACTTCTTCATTTTGCAGATTTTCTTAAAACTAAATGTTCTGTATTATAACCCCCCTCCCCCCTAGATTGTTCAAGGTTTTCAATAATACCAATAACGAAGCAGCTGAATTATTAATTGTATAAAAAATTACGTATCAAGAGGATCAATCATATTTCGGGGGTCTTAAAAAAATATTTGGCTGTAATTTTAAAAGATATTTGCATTAAGGATGAACGTTAGAACAAATAATTAATTACAAATAACTGAAGGAGCTTAATGGTGCAGTAATAGCACACAAAGAAAATGGGTGTTTTTACCCCCCAAAACATCAAATTCCACTAAATCGACCAACTCCCAGCAAAGGTTTAAGTTTAATTTTGTCAAAATATTTTGCAAAACATCCTTTTAAATATATGATTGTGCAAAAATTATGTTTACATAAAGAATAAACGAATAGGAAGTTTTTCAGGATTGAAAAATATAAACTGATAATGTGTAAGGTTTTTTTAGTGATAACGGGCGAACCTGGAGGTAAAAAACAACAATCTCCAATTCAAAATAAATTGTCATTACTTGTCAATTCGCAGCAGATGCCATCACATACTGACAAATAAGCGGTTCTCTGAACAAGCACACAAGCTGGAATATTTATGGAAGACTTCTGAAGAATGAACGTGTTAAAATGGGGCTTAGTATGACAATTGACAAGACAAACGACAAACTAAGAAAAAAAATCGGCTGAAACACAAATAATCAGGAGTCAAGAACCTTTTCGCCAACACACCATATTTTGGTGAACATAAGTAACACAATTAAAATGAAGGCTAATTATATCAACCAAAATATGGATCTCAAAATTTTGCATAATATTTATAGGGGGTCAGGCAGGTCGCGTGGCCGGGCATAATCTGAAAAGGCCTAAATCGTGGCCTCTTCTGACTCCTCGTTTGGTAGCATGACTATTTCACAATTAAGGACTTGCAGCTGTTTAAAACATGGTTTTTAATTAACAAATAAAAGATTCATTTATGTACAGTGAGCTCAACGGCTCCATTCTTCGTACGAACATCTCACGCAAACGACGCGACGCTTCTTCATCGACCTTCGATCTTTTTTCTCTCTTCACTACAGTTCAGCCTGTCTTTCACAGAGGGCTCGCGGGTAGCGATCCCTACACGCCCCTCCTAAGAGAAAAATCAGTCTGAAGACGGACGAGGCGGAAGACTGACCTTTTTCTCTTACAACAGTTCAGTGTCCTAAGATCTAAAACACTAAAAATATCTTGAGTCCAACTAAATTAGATTAGTCCTCAAAAAAAAATTAACTTTAGAGCGGATGCCAAGTAACCTAGGATAAATGTAAAATATAGGATCCACCACTAAAAATATATAATACTTATATAATAATTACAATAAGATACAATTGTAATAAGAGACATTAAGAAACAAGTAGATCCTGAAATATATACATACAAATTTATCCTATACCAACTTTGATCCATTTTGGCCAATTTAATATCTTTAAGCCAAATGATCCCTTGGTCATCCCCGCAGTGAACGGAGCCTCAAGCCACCCTTTCAAAACCTTTGCGGAAACTCCCACCACATTTTCCACAAATAGAAATTTCCAAGTGCACACTTTGGAAATCGACACACTGGAATAAGCCATGTTTGAGTACAACTGTTCAGAGTGTCTCGCCTCTTCTTCCAGAAGCCAAACTGCAGGTTTCTGTTCACTATAGATCATAATGTTTATGTCTTTGAAACCTTCTACCTCTTCCGAGTGGGAACTAACAGCAGTGAGCTGTTCAATGTGGATTATGCTGTCTCTGTCTTTGAAGCATACATCCTTGTCCTTCTGGTGACCAACAGTAGATTGCTGTTCACCGTGGATCAGGCCATCCACCTCTTTGGAGCAGTTATCCTCTTCTTTCTGAGGATCAACAGCAGGATGCTGTTCACCATGGACTGTGGTGTCCACATCTTTGAAGAAATCGTCTTCTTCTGGATTGTTACCCTCTCTCTTCCGTCAAGAGGCCAAACAGCATGGCGCTGTTCACCGTAGACTATGTTGTCCACGCCGTTCAAGAAACTATCTTTTTCTTGAACTTTTCCCACTTTTTCACCAAGTGGCCAAACAGCAGGGTGCTGTTCACCGTGTACTGGGCCGTACACATTATCCCCGATCAACCTTGGTGGTGTATCGTCATCAGGCGATGTCGACTGCTCATCTTGAACCGGTTGCACGACTTTCAACTTTTGCTGGGGTACCATCGTCTCCACCGTTAACAAAGAGCCACTCCGGAAGAATATCGTCAGCATCAGCCATTTTCCTTTCAAGGATCTCAGAATTTCCGCCCAAACCTTCCAAGTTTATCTTCAAACTTGCATCCTTGCAAGCCGACCCGTCCACCAATGCCATACTGCCAGACTTCCGAGGGATCCCTCTACTTTTACCGGCTTCTACCTTGACACTGGAATTTTCCTTGACGTTGTGGCTAGCCTTGATTTTGTTTGGGCAATCTCGTCTCATGTGAGTATTCTGGTTGCACGACCAACATTTGAGAATCTGACTCCTTGACTGACTTGACCGACTCCCATCGACATCTCTGATTTTTTCCGAGTGAACTTCAATGTTGCTAGAAGATTCACTCAACCTCTGAAGTAGGTTTCCGTCCTTTGAAACTGGACCATAAAGTTCTTCGTATTTTTCAATACCCAAGTAAAATAACCTGATTTCTGCATGCTTCCTTTGCACTTCTTTCATTTGCCGCTCCTTGTGTTCTTTTTCCATTCGCATTAGATACACCTTGCGTTCCTTTTCACACCGTTGCCTCTCGGCCTCCTTTTCCATATCTTCCATAGTAGTTTCTAAAAATGATTCCACGAATTCTTCTTCGTAATATTCACTATTGATTATGGCTTCTTTCAGTTCACCAATCGTTACATGAGTTGTCACATCGATACACATTTCGGTTGCAACGTAGAGCACAACTTCATATGGAAATTTATCAATGAAAGCCATTTTTACGAATTTTGCCTAACACCAAAAAAATATGAGCAATGAGTGCCAACACTGGTTAGAAATGAATTTTTTAAAAAAATATTCAACCTGTTCTTCACTGCGAAGATTACCAAACCCTAACCAAGTGCTTCATTAAAAATATTACTTGAGAATATTAATAATATCAATTAGGCATGACATTCACAATTAGCATAATTAGGTATCACTAATTATAATTTCCACAACTTTTTAACGTAAAAGGAATAACAATAAATTTACAACCAAATTTATCTTCAGAAAATATTATCGATAATAATTTCAAAGCCATAAAATAATAAAATATCAAAAGTTATTTCTAAGTTAGATTACAACACATTTTTTTTTTTACCCAAAACTACTAAAAAGAACAAACAAGAAAAAACGTGACATAAAAGAACAACAACTAAAACTTTAGTTATTCATAACCTGTTATCCATTATAAAAGCAACATGATAAAATGAACATTATCATCAAATATTTATGATACAAAAAGAACTGCCTTTATAATCAGGCAAATGTTTCGCCTTTTTTCAAAACCACCTGTCAGCATAAATTTCCCAAGCCAACAAAAAAAAAAGGTTTCTTTTACTTCACTTTTTTTTTTCAGAACAAAATGCAAAATGACATCAAACACTGAGTTCTTACTGTTGTACTTCATAAACTCTAGTATCATATCCTATTTGTACTTGTAGATAAACCAAAGAAAAGAAAATATTCATTGAAACAATACAACTTTTCTAACTATTTTAAATTCTACTTTGCTATTAATCGACCGATTTCTTTAGCACACCATGAGAATTTTAAAATACATCTACAATACTGATACTTCACAATAAATCGAACGATTGTTCCCAGAAGCAAAATACATAGGACTATTTTAACACAGCATTACACACTTGTTCTGATAAGACATTTTGCTTTGCATTTTCTTGGAAGAATTCCAGAATCCCTAAATTTAATTACCATTAAATTTACCTTATTTATAATGAAATAAGAACAATATATTTGTCATACGCTTATATAGAAACTCATATATAAAACACAAATATATTACACAACTTTTAAAAAAAAATGCAAAAGAATAATATGTTCTAGCACAAACAATTTCACACAATAATTATTTCAACCAATTATTGATAATTAAACTAGAAAAGAATTACTGACACTTTTCTTATTACTTTTAAATATACAGGCACTAGTACGATCGTACAACCAATAATTTAAAAAACAAACTTTACAAATATTCCAAGTAAATTACATTTCAATATTTTACCACTTTTAGCATGAAGCAAAAAGACACAATTTATTTCACACATTCTGGTTATTCGAAACCAAAACAAGAACCATTCACTAGACGTGTTAACTTGCATAACACGAAAATATTACTTTGGTTTTGACAAAAAATTACTTTATGCTTGATAACCCAAAAACACTGTGCGACACATATCATAATATAAATACAGTTAAATAGTTAACTAATTGGTGGATCCTGTTTTAATTGAAATAAAAACAATCTTGGCACCCACTGACCTGATCAAAACACGCCATTCGCGCTGATTCTTGAACGCACCACGTTCCAGTCGCACAGTCACCTGGTACCATCAGCGTACCATGGGTCATCTCTGGTGCAGGAAGCACCACCTTGGAGCTACACCCCTCCATAGGACATCTAGGATGCAGCACCATCAGTCTCGTAGCTAAACGTACCGGGCGTCCCACATCAGGCCCGAAACTGCAGGTTCCAGCCGAACCAATTTCACTGGTACTCTAGCGAAGGCTGTACCACATCAGTGTCAAGGCACTCAGCTTACAAGTCACTCGGCATTGAGTTCGAATCACGACGCTGCCGCCAGTTATAGGGGGGATAGGCAGGTCGCGTGGCCGGGCATAATCTGAAAAGGCCTAAATCGTGGCCTCTTCTGACTCCTCGTTTGGTAGCATGACTATTTCACAATTAAGGACTTGCAGCTGTTTAAAACATGGTTTTTAATTAACAAATAAAAGATTCATTTATGTACAGTGAGCTCAACGGCTCCATTCTTCGTACGAACATCTCACGCAAACGACGCGACGCTTCTTCATCGACCTTCGATCTTTTTTCTCTCTTCACTACAGTTCAGCCTGTCTTTCACAGAGGGCTCGCGGGTAGCGATCCCTACAATATTTAAGATAGTTTTTTTAAAAAAGTGAAAAGTGATTTTACATAATTAAATTTCATACTGATTGAAAATCATTTAAAATATCTTTTTTAAAAAACCAAAACCCTGGGAAATGGTGCAACCGAATACCGAAAATATGGAGTTATTTACTTGGTACTAATTTTAGTAAATGAGCTAGTTTTATTAAGTTGTAAATTGAATCCCCACCCAAACTAAGGAATTCTAGATACGCCAGCCCACCCTGACAAGAAACTATGCTTCGAATAATAATTTTACTTCAATTTCTACATAAAATTAAAATTGTGTCATTTTATAGTCGGACTTGCTATAATTAGCCATTGATTTGTTTTAGTGATTAACTTTTCGACTATAAAATCATGAGTAATTGTTCATAATTCCTATTTTATTTCATTTTGCTTGAAAAATAACTATTAAAAAATTAAAACGTAGGCCATGTGAAAAATTTTTCTAAGTAGATAGTGAATTAGGAAGAATTTAAACTGTGGGTGCTGCTAAATACAATATACACAATATGTACAATATACACAATACAATAATCCGGTCACAATTATCGAATAGCGTAGTAGAATTAGATAGTGACATATTTGAAAAAAATTGAGATTTTTGTGTCCCCACAACTACGTTATTCCCTCCATTAAAGAAAGAGAGAGAGATACAAGTTTCTCCCTTTCAATACTCTTTAAGTATTTTTTTCCTTTTGTAGGGGTAATTTGTAACGTATCTAAGTGCAAACGAAGTGCTCATTTTCGCGTTTACACTTTTTTTGTCACTTAGCACGTTTTCTACTAAGCTCTTCAATTAGTAAATCAAAACGTATCTCAAAAATTAGCCCAAATCTATTATTTTTACAGATTTCCTATTATTTTGCATGCGACTCACTTGTTCTGTTTCTTGGCATCTTCCTTCGACTTTCTACGCTGTGGTGGGTGTTGATTATCCATGTTTTGCACAAATTGGACTTAAATCGCACCAGAGCTGCGCCGATGGTTGTTTTAAATCTGCACTAAATCCAAGAAGAAATCCCAAAGTTTTGAACCAGTATCACAAAAACTACTATCGTAGAAGAAGGCAACCACACTTGAACCAATCAAAAATATTTGATTCACGTTGTCCAAGATAGCTACACAGAGTTTTGCAATAGTTTAGGCCAGGAACACAATCTCTTAAATCTGAGGCACAGTCAAACTTAGAATTAACATAGAAGAAAGCATCTATATCCAAATCTCTAAGCAAGATTTGATTCACGAAGTTCCAAAGTTTCACCAGTTCTTTTTCAGATAGATAGTCTCGATTTATTGACAGTATCCTGAATTTGAATTACAGTTAAATAAACACTGCCACAGAAGAATCAACTGCACTGAGGCACAAACTTAGAATTAACAGAAGACATATGGGTATTCAAATCCCTCAGCAAGATTTGATTCACGAAGTTCCAAACTTTTACCAGTTCTTTTTCGAGAAAGTCTTAACACTATTGTGAATTTGAATTACAGTCAAATAAACACTGCCTCACAGAAGAAGTGATAACTGCACCGTGTTCTTTTGGCAGGGTGAATGCTCACTAATGTTCTGTTGAATGAAAGGAGGGGGGGAGGGAGGATGTTAGTATAAATAGAAAGAATTGGTGAGCAGCCCAGAATCCTACCTCATGCACAGTGGCATGCCAGGCATGTCTGCTGAGGGAACACTCGTTCCTTGAAATGTCTATTGTGACGTGAACCGCAATATTGACGCTCTTTTGAAGGGAGTGTTTGTTATCTGTTGCTGTTTGAGGGGCTGGGGAGCCCAGTCGGTATAGGGTGCTTGCCTTTCATGTGAAAGATCCCTGGTTGGGGTTGGGGCACGGGCATTGCCAAAATATCTGCTTACCAGGAAACAGTTTATGCAGCCAGAAAGTCCGACTAATAAAATGCCTTGTATAGGTTAGGTTTGAATTATCGTCGCACTAGAGCTACAAGTGGGCTATTGGTGACGGGCGTCGTATTTTAGAACCACAGTCAGTTGACGAACCGACACCTGAATAGGCAGCCAACTCAACCGTTAAGGGCGACATCGTACGCAGCGTTAGGACTTTGAAGGACATTTAACGTGCACTTCCTCTACACGGGGTATAATTCTTCGGATAGTTTTGGCTGCACGGGTCGTTTATAGGTCTTCAGTTATTTTGGCGATGCCCGGAG
This sequence comes from Hylyphantes graminicola, assembly GCA_023701765.1. Classification (NCBI taxonomy): domain Eukaryota; kingdom Metazoa; phylum Arthropoda; class Arachnida; order Araneae; family Linyphiidae; genus Hylyphantes; species Hylyphantes graminicola. The sequence goes on along the minus strand of CM043117.1, from coordinate 67,908,739 downwards.
CCGAACCTGGAACCTTTCGCATGCTAGACGAGTGCCTAACCGACTGGGCTCCCCAGCCCCTACTTTGTAGATGTGATGCACCTCATTATGCTCCAAAGTCCCGACGTTGCGTACGATGTAAAAGTTGTGTTGGGTGCCTATTCAGGTGTCAGCTCGTCACTTGACTGAAGTTCTAAATTACGATCTAATTGCCAATAGCACTCGTGTAGCTCTAGTGCGATGTTGATTCAACTCGACTCAAAATTTTCCCGTTAGAGAGAATGAGCCCCGATGGACCGCTGGTCTCCAAACCAATGTGCCGCTGTTTTGATCCAATGGAGAAATATTTTCTAAGCCTCAGTTCTCCGGCTGTATTGAGTATTTTTACAATTTTTTTTAATGTGATAAATGTAGCTGGCCTACCGGGTTCTATAACCCCACTTTTCCAAAATTGTTACTAATATTTTGTTGCAAAACTAATAAAACTGTAAAATAATATTCGAACCCATTTTAAAAAAATAGTATTATAGAGCCATGACTTATGACTTCTTTGGTGGGGGGCAAGTTCGCCGAACACTGCGACCTTAGGTCTATTGTATTCAACCCCAAGAAATGATACAGTCACAAGAGACACACAAAGAAAGAGACGACACAAACACATAGACAAATAACAACATTTATTGACGGTCACAAACATCCATGCCTGACCGGGATTCGAACCCGACCTCAGCAGCTCCAAAGGCTAGAATCCTAACGAGTGTGCCACCGAGGCGGCATTATTATAGAGCCATAATAACTGCTTATAAAAATATTCAATATAGTCGGAGTAATGTGGCTTGGATAGAGTAGGTACATATATATTCCGGCTTGTGCTCTTGGTCAGAGACCCGCTTAAAAGCCTTCCCTTCGAGTAAGACAGACACAGAAGGAAATTTTACTGTCACAGAGATAGGAAGTACACAAAGGGTGAAGGCGGGAATCGAACCCGTTGCAGCGTGTACATGTCTATCGTAATGGTCCAAACCACTCGGCCATCCAGGCCCTCGCTTGGAATAATTGTTACCCCCCCCCCCCATTGGATTAGCACTGAAGCGCCGCTCCCATTCCTCCTTACACTTTTAAAACAAAAGAGTGAAATCCACTCCAGTTGGAGAAGTGCATGTTCGACACCGTAAAGGCATGCATATTTACTCAGACTGAGCTAAAATCACTCGTTTGGAGTTATCCTGTAGGAGGTTTAACACACAAAGAATCCACTCCAAAAGGAGAAGTGCATTTTTCAGTCTGGAGGAGTGAAATCCACTCAGACTGAGTTAAATTAGGAGTGTTTGTTTTAAGAGTGTAACAAATGAAATTAACGCTTTGTTCTATTTTGCAAAGCGGTGGGTGTGAGTGCTGTTGACAGGAAGTTCTGATGCCGGTGAGTTGTCGCTGGAAAAATTCAGTTGCCTGTCGTTTAAGCAACGTGGGGTTGAGGTCGGTTTTTCTGCTTATAAACACATTATGCACCTGCCAACTTTTTGGAAGTTTCTCTTGTATTAAACCCTGTTGGTGAAGTCCTATTTCGGGTGTCATGTAAGACACCCCTGGGTAGGGTTGGTTCGTTGGTATACATATATTTTCAGGCTTGTGTGCTTGGTCAGAGACCCGCTTATAAACCTTTGTCATCGACCCACTCAAGGGATGAAAGGATGGGTCCTGGGCCTCTTAAATTAAACCTTCATAACCTATTCTCTTCCGAGCACCATTCAGCACTTACATTCTAAATATAAACATATTTTTGAAACAAATTTATATTCAGTATTATGTTTTACACGGAATTTTTTAAAAATCTACTGTTTAATATTTCCCGAGGGGCGAGTCAATTTAATTGAATTTAAGGTCTAAGGCAATAAAAATACATAAATTTTATGTACAGCTGCGGAAATAAGAAAAGTACCACTAGTGATTATTTCAGCCGTTAGTCACCCGATAGAATCGGACCTTTTTGACATTGTGAACAATTAACATTCTGAGTCAATTGCATGACACAAAATTTGCATAAGGGGCCGTCTTCATATTAAAAATGTTATTAACTTTAAAATGTCCAATTGCAACACCCCTTTTTGAGTCCATATTTCTAATCTATGACATATTTTAATACGAAATGCCAAATTTTGTTAGCTTTTAAGCATTATTAGGGGAGTTAGAGACGTGCAAAGTTTAGGTGCCGTAATGTTAAATGAGTTGCACATAAAAAACTATCCAATCTATAAATAACTAAGATAATGAAACGAATTTTTTACTGAAAAAGAAATTGTAATAACCCAAACAAAATGCATTCAATATTGGGGTATTTAAAACAATTTTTATATTTTTAAATAATTATTATATTATTAAAAAAATATATGAATAGAAACCTCTAAATATTTTTACAGAAATAAATTTAAGATAGGAAGTTTAAGCGAAATCCCAGTTTTTCAAAAAATTTATTCATAATTTGCTAAATAAATCACAAAATACTTTGCAATTACCCTTTAGGGGACTGTGTATTAGATTACATGTGTAATTGATAAATAAAGACGGCCTTGCATGCATGCTTGCTTGTCATTTTAGAGATGGTCCCTAAAAGGTTCACAAGTGATTCGATTGAATAACTCGTCAAATATTCATCCAAATGTAACAAAAACTTAGATTTAAGGGTTTTCGAGAGTGCTTAGCTTTTCTAAGTTATTAAAATTGGGTGTTGCTATTGGAAATTTCAAAGTTAGAAACATTTTTAATATGAAGACAGCCGCTTATGCAAATTTTGTGTCATGCAATTAACTCAGAATGTTACTTGTTCACCATCTCAAAAAAGTCCGATTATATGGTGACTAACGGCTGAAAGAATCACTAGTGGTACTTTTTTTATTTCCGCAGCTGTACCATGCACAAACAAGCTCATGCAGTTTTTCGTAATTAATAGTCCATTCTAATATTTACTTTTAAATGGAAAGTGTCTTATAGATTTACAGTTACTGCTGAAAACACTGTTTTTGAAGAACTTCTGCAATCGTGCTTGACCCTCAAAAGGACCTGGAATAAGTCCGCATTTCCGCTCCCAACAATCACACAGGAAAGTTAATTTATAATAAATGAAAATCTAATGGAAATTTATATTTTGTGAAACTAATGAGTTTGAAGAATGACGTCATAATATACACTCTTAAAACAAAGGAGTGAAATCCACTCCTGTAGGAGAAGTGCATTTTCGATACTGGAAATTAGTGAATATTAAGTCAGACTTAGTTAAAATCGCTCGTTTGTTATAAGAGTGTATGTCACAATACGATTCTTGGATCGCGTTATTTGTTTCGAAAACGGTTCAGGTCCATTCGATACAAATACATGATTGATGCTTGTCAGCTCGATATCGGTATTTTTTGAAGGCTTTGAACATTCTTGTTTATCATAGACTAGCAGTATGGTCCCGCCTTACTGGGAACCCGTTAACTTTTAGAGGCATACTTACTTACTTACTTACTCAAAATCAAAACAAAATTTAATTCGTGTTGGCGCATGCGCACTTAAAAAAAAGCAAACATTAATAGAGGATGAAGCAGCCTTAGGGCGAGCGCATATCTCAACCAAACTCAATCAATCAAACTAATAGAGGATGGCGTCAAGCCCCCGTTTCGGCCCGGTCCATGTATTTTCAAGCCCAGTTATGGTCCCGCACTCCCACGTGGATGACGTTTTTTTTTAAAACTAATTATATTAATTAAAAATCATAATCAAATATGAAAAAACTAAGCCTCAGGTGCACACGTAGGTATTAAAGGGAATCTATATTAAAAATTTCGAATTTTTTTAGAGCAGTCTAAGTAGATCTTTTGTGATCCACAGACATACACACAGACAGACCGACAGACAGACAGACTCTTTCTTTTATTATTATAGAATATAGTCCTAAGAAAAACCATAAAATAAAGGTACTATAAAGTGAATTCTACGAAGGTCTACGTAGTGGACCTTGGAAGCAAAGAGTATGAACGAAAATATAAGATAAGAGCTTCCATTCATATTCAAAACTATTTAAATAAATTCACAATTTTCAACCATTAACATTTAGAAAAACACCCATTTGTTAGGATACTCATTTGAATCTCGCGAGACTTAAGGGGGTCTGGCACCTCCATAGAAGCCCATGTTAAATTGTCCAACTTTGGGGGCATCTCAAGAATTAACTAATTAATATATCCATTTCAAATTTTCACAGTTTCATCTATAGACATTTTTAAGTATTTTAACATAAGATTATTTTGAAAAACTAAAAACTAGATTAAATATGAATTTTTTTAAAATATCGTTGAAGAATGTCAATATTTTTAACCTAAAAGATTTTTTTAAAAAAAAAGTAAAAACTTTACAGACTATTCCCTGCGTTAAAATGTTTAAATATACTTGTGAATTACACATAAAAAATTTCAAGTATTTAAATGAATAACATTTTTAGTTATGTGCCCCCAAACATTCACATGATTCAAAAATTGTAAAACCGAGAAAAACCAATTTAAAGTTTTTATTGTTAACTCATTTCCTTACGAAGGATTTTTGCTTCCTCGTAATATTTGATTGGAATAACATTATCGGATCCTTAGTCGTTCGGCCGATCTGGGCAGTTTCACTAAAGAAAGGGTAAAATAAAATTGCCTTTAATGTCACAAATATTTTTCCAATCGTCTTAAAACTTTGTGACATTATTAATAAAGGTTGATATAGTACTTTAAGCCACTAATTTTTTTTTTAATTTTTTCAATGATTTTGGGGTGCCAGACCCCCTTAAAGTTTGCCAAGATTTGGAAACATAATATAAAAGGAGTTCTATTTTTAGACCATCGGTTGTTGTCATTTGAATAGAACGACGCCAGAGAAGCCCTTTACCCATAAAATACACGTTCGCATCTTATAAATGCCAATATACTTCTTTACAAGAGGCAATAGTTAACTTTGTGTCTTGTGATTCTTTTATTTTTATGTCTCTATTAAAATGATCTAGTTTCATATCTAAAAACTCCAATTCTCATCTATCAGACATTCCGAAGAGTTTGAAATGCCTAACTTATTAAATGTTATTTAAAAGCTTCAAAAATTTAGTTTCAAAAACTTACCCATATTTTTAGGTTATTAGCCTCTACTTTAGAGTGTTCGCTTCGGAAGTTGTTCTACTTTGTATGATTGCGATACTATTTGAAAATTATGATACACATTAAAATATATGACAGCCGATTCAAAAATATCGTCTCTCGTAGCTAACTTTGAATTCGAGATAGCTTCTGACAATTTCTTAAGTGTTTTAGATCAGACTTTCACTCAATGCAAAGTTCATATCGTTGTTGATTAAACATAAAAAGTCAAGTGAGGGCATTGATATCATTCATTCCATATGATCTAATGTCACTAATAGAAGACTTACTACTCTCGCGTTTCTCATTTTAGGTACTGGAAAGAACACGAAATTTCCATATCAGGCTATTTGGAAATTTCGTATTATATACCTTTCCAACCGGGCTCGTACGATCGTGCGGGTATTAAAAAGAATGTTTAAAGCTCTTCAGAAATATCAATACCGGAGCAGCTGACTTGTACCATTCGTTATTTGTATAAATAATGACTTTATTTTTTGAGGAGTTGCTGGCATTGATGCTGTGTTTAACGCATTTTTTTCGATGAAACTCCAAATTTAGTCTCATAATTTTAAACCAGTGCCACCTGACCGCCGGTCGAAAAGGGATAGATGTTGATATTTTAGTTGATAAATTAATGCATAACTGCCCGAATCGAAGTTGATATGACCAGATTAAGGGGTCTAAGGAGTCTTAAAAATGTGCAAAGAAGATACTACAAAGCAAAGTTTGATCTTTCATGTCATTTTTGAACTACTCAATGTATAAGTATATTTTTTTTATGTGTAATTCTACATGATTTATTTATTATAAAACAAGTTTTAAAATTTATGAAACTTTAGCCAAAACTAAAATAAATGATATTAAACATGAAGCTATTTGAACACAGTGTGATTAGGCTTGCGCGGCAAATTGTGAGGTCAAAATTGAAAAAATGACCAAGAAAATGACTTTATATTGTACAAATATGTACAAACTAGGACTTATACCTAAATTCTCAGCTCAATTTTAATTAGAAATTATTTTAAAAACTTTTTTCTAAAAAAAATTAATAAAATTTTAAAAATTTTGATTTTAAATTATTTTTAAAATAATTTCTAATTAAAATTGAGCAGAAAATTTAGGTATAAGTCTTTGTTTGTACATATTTGTACAATATAAATCCATTTTCTTGGTCATTTTTTCAATTTTGACCTCACAATTTGCCGCGCAAGACTAATCACACTGTGTTCAAATAGCTTCATGTTTAATATCATTTATTTTAGTTTTGGTTAAAGTTTCATAAATTTTAAAACTTGTTTTATAAAAAATAAATCTTGTAGAATTACATATAAAAAAATTATACTTATACATTGAGTAGTTCAAAAATGACATGAAAGATCAAATTATGTTTTGTAGTGCCTTCTTTGCACATTTTTAAGACTCCTTAGACCCCTTAAAAAAAATAATTCAGGACATTCCCTCTCCCTTTCTACTTCATCAGTAATTTTTCATAGAATATCAACTGCCTAAATTGACATAACTAATTAGGTAGGACTAATAGTAAGCAAATTTTTATTTAAAAAATATTTTAAGGTTATTTTAACGTTTTCAACAGAGTATTAAGGGTACAGGGAACATCTCGTAGAGATAAAACACTAAAATTTATCAGTCAATGAAACTAATATAACTTTTTTATTTTTTGACCAATTAAAAAAATTCTTTTTAGGTTTAATCCATTGAACTATTATAAATACATATTTATAAAAATATTTAAGGAATTTTATTTTAATATTTAAAAAACTAACATTTAAAAATGCTTGAAAATTTGAATTTTATGAGACTACGTTTCTGCGGGTACATTTTTCTCTGAAAGTAATGAATGTAAGCTCAAATAATTTAATATGTAAATAAAGAACTGTTCAATAAGTGTAATGAACCTGAAGTTTTAAGAATACCATAAATTTTAAAATTTTGTTACCTTTAGCACAATTGATTTGTAAGTTCTGCTTTTAACAGATCTGAGAGCAAGCTCGCATTTCTCGTTTTCACCTTATTGTCCCTTAGCACGTTCTTATACTAAAGCTCTTCAATACTACAGGGTGGTTATAAAATAACGCTCGCTATTCGGAGTGGTCTGTGGCTTGAATGAATAATCCAAAAGCATCAAAAATTGAGACACTTACTAATCAAGACGGGGGGGGGAGAAAGGAATCATAAAAAAAGACAGAATTCTAAAAAGTAATCATAAAAAACAACTCGTCTCTTGACCAGAATCTAAATTACGAGGCGTCGTCAAATATGGCCAACACAGCTAATTACGCCTCGTAATTTAGAACACTGGTCCAGGCACGAGTTTCTTTTTCACGAAAAAGAATGGAATCATAAAAAAGAAACTCGTCTCTTGACCAAGGTTCTAATTACGAGGCGTGTTCAATTATGGCCAATTACGGTCACCACATCCAATTACGCCTCGTAATTTTGAGCCCTGGTCAAGTGACGAGTTGGTTTTTTATGATTCCATTACCCCCCCCCCCCCTTCTTTAGTAGTCAGTGTCTCAATTTTTGATGCATTCGGATTATTCATTCAAGCTACAGATCACTCCGAATAGCGAGCGTTATTTTATAACCACCCTGTATTGCTGTTTTTATTTTACAGACAATGCCCCCTCTGTCCGTGTATGTTTTCATAAGAATATATCTTGCCTATATAGTTCTTTACTGTTTTTCAAATGTCGGTACTGATGCAATATAAGGAAAAAACACAGCATTCCCTTTTATATATATTATATGCAGTTAAAAAATAGGATTGGTTCCAATAGTGGGCACATTTTTCAAAATTTAATCAAGGCATTTTTATAAATTTAATAATTATTTTATCAAATACCTTTGATTAATTTTTTTTAAAGATTTATAGTGAAAAGGGTCAGTTTATAATTATATATGAATGGGGTCAGTAATTTTAATTTGGATAATAGTCGTTCTTGAATTTCTTATAATTTGGAGACTGAACCTCTGTATAGCGACCATAGATTATATAATAACCTTAAAAAATTTCTAATTTTTTTTATCGATTATCAATGGCTGCATTAGCGACGATATCATTAAACTTACCGTTTGTGTAATCTGAAATCAAATCGAGTTATGGTATTTTTCACATTCAAACAATCTCGCTATTTCTTTCGCAACAAACGTTTTTTTTAGTTGAATAGCGGCTGATTACAGACAGACAAAAAGCAAACAGACTTATCAAAACAAACAGTTCCCTGTGTTACACGTGTTAAGTTTAAAAAAAAAAAAAACTTTTAATTTTGAATTTATTAAAACTATATTTTTCGTTGTTTTATGGATTGTTGCTGTAATTAAGATTACAATAATTTAATTGGTTCGTTGGAAGACATATTTTTAGGCTTATGTGCTTGGTCAGAGACCCGCTTATAAACCCTCGTAAAGCAATATGAGTGTCGTCGCTATCTGTTTTACACATCAGTTACATCTTATGCGACCAGGGTTAATGATTACATTATAAGTGATCCGTAATCAGCAAATGAAAATATCCGAATTTCTAATTACTTTATTTTCTAATTATTTCCATCGTAGTCGTACCCTATCAGGATACTTGACTGTATCCCTAAAATACCTTCCAATATTACTTAAATTATAGTTGAAATTCAAAAACAGCAAATGCATTAATATTTTTTTGCGAAATTAATCATTAAAAAAATCAATTTAAAAAAAAGGATCCTTTTTCACGTAATCACAAACACGTTGGTTTGGCTGACATCACTAGTAGCTATAAACAAATCGGCGTGATGATTTTTGTTTTCTGATTAAACTTGATTTAATCTAATTTACTATTGAAATAATAAATATCGAGATCATGAAAGGTGGTTTTACAGAAGTATTCAAATTTGATAAAATCGATTCCATTGTGGTGTTCCAAAGTTTGTTTATAGTCACTAGTGACATCACAGATACCACGTGACAGCCAGAAAGCGTTTTCGGGAGTGATTTTTCGTCCTAGTTTTAAATTTTTCTGCCTTTATGGGGTATTAGAAGAGCAAGAGCCTTCGAATATCAAAAAATTGGAGGATTAGATGTGTAATCAAATTGATGTTGCATCTACATTTTGCAAAGGCTATGTCCTGACGGCGACAATTAAAACAAAAATGTCACGTGATGTCAATAAATTTCGCGCGCATCCCCATACAATTTGTACTGGCGTGCGCGCGCATGGAGGATGAAACAACCGCAATTCATACACCGTGCGTCAACGAAAACCTTGACGCACGGTGACTGCACCTCAATTGTGACGCACGGTGTTTTAGCTTTTGACGCATGCCTTAAATGTCTACGAGAACACTCTGATTCGGTGCGTCTTGCGCTATGGTAACTTCTGAGAGAAAAACCGAATTTATCATTGGAAATTTCAAATAATCAAATCGAAAGCCAAAAAAGCAATTAAAAATTCCACTCTCGCCAAGTAACCCTGAAAAAAGTTGTCAGAGGCAATCGAAAATCCCGACAACTTTTCCTATTTAAAGCCATGTTAATTTGCTGTAGGGTTGCTATTGTCAATAAAAAATAAAAGGGGAAAAAATGGTACTTGAAGTAGAAGTGCTTAACTGTTTTTAATCAATTGCATTTTAATTACATTTTCAGAACCTTAAATGTCTCCATTTAAATTGATGTGATGTGTTTCGTTTTTTTCTTGTGTTTTTTATGCATTATGATAAAAACGTTTGTCCAATATGATATGAAACTGGTTTGATATGATCGATGATTTTGATACTGGTTTGTCAAAATGTTATATAAAGCGAAATAAAATAATGGTGGATAAATGTAAATGCTTTCAGACTTGAAAGTGTCTAGGGGCTGGGGAGCCTAGTCGATTAGGCATTCGTCTAGCATGCGGAAGGTCCCAGGTTCGGGTCCGAGCATCGCCAAAATAACTGCCGGTCTATAAGCGACACGTGCAGCCAAAAATGTCCGACGAATAATACCCCATGTGGCGGGAGTGCACGTTAAATACCCTTCTCTCCAATACTTTTAGCTTATGAGTTAATTTAAAATCTAACTGAACCTACTGGCCCCATGAAGCTATTTACGAATCTAACATTTAATATCATAATGTATTTAAATTTTAACTAAAATGATAATTTTTTTTTATTTAACTCTTAATATAAATGTATTATGCCCAATCTCTCTGGCTTAGTGGTCAGCTCTTCTTGATCTTATTCCGTAGACCCTAGATCGTATACGGGTCCAGATAAATTAATTAAAAAATCTCAGCGAATATCCAATTTAAATGTTATAAAAGTTAAAAATCTATGTTATAAACCAACAATTTTATTTGTTACACTGAGTTTTAATATTACTAACCAAATTAATGTTTTCGTATCAATGTTGAAATCAAGGTCACGCGTTAAAGCAAGCGATTTTCATCATATTCCACTTTTCTTGCACAACACCGGCATTGGGTAGACCAAACAGATCCCCCAGACGCATGCGTTTGAAAAAAAACCCTACGATTTGGCGAAAAAACCGTTCGCTATTGCCTCGTTTGGCAATCGCTAAGTTTTTGTTTTAATTGTCGCCGTCAGGACATAGCCAAAGCAAACTAACTTCTTTTTTTGTTCAAAATTTACAAGCGCTTTTTTAATGGGATGGGATTGTTTCACGTCGTGGATTTCAACAGCTCCTACGGTTTGTTTTCATTTGTTGCCTGGAATTACTTATGGTTTGGTTTTCGAAAATGAGTTTTCTAAGAATATTTTACTTTTTAAATTTTTTGAATGACAACTTCTTGCTATGCTGAAAACAAGAGCGTTAAATCATCTGAAACATTCCTATTGTTTCAGTCAAGGAAGAGATTGCTGTGAGTGATTAAACAAAGCCGAAATGCATCATGGGGGAGGTGTGAAATCGTTACTACCCTGGGCAGGGCCTGCTCTTCCATAAGGCCTGTTAGGCCCAGGCCTAGGGCCCCCAAATTTTAGGGGCCCCTAAATTTCAGTTTCTATTATGCTAAATGTTGTAAATCCCCAAAATATCAGTAAACTAAAAAATAATTTGGTTACTCCACTTTGTTTTTTGCTCCATTTTAAGTGAGTAATTGACCTAACGTTATTGTTTTGATCGATGTTTGTAAAGCCCATTTCACACCTTGTCACAACTACTTGCAACTCCCGTAGGACACCGTGCATTAAAAAGTTGCACTCAGTTCGTGAGATTTTTTCCTGCAAGCACGAAAATATCGCAGTTGCATATACCCTTAGCCAATCAGAACTCAGGATTTCCTTGGCTGCATTGTGGCGAACTAGACTTCGCCAACTGGTTGTTTATTTACTTTTTAAGACGCCAACTTTCCCCGTTTGCAAAAATCTGCGCAATTAAAAATGGATATTAAATGGATGGCAAAGATGAAAATTGATCTAATTAAGGAAGTTCGGAAACATAAATTTCTGTTTGATGCAAACAATGCCCATAGTTTGATTAAAGTTTGCTTTCAAAAAGATGAAACTTGCCAAATTTTGAGATGAATAATTTTTTGTGGAAGCCCGAAAATCCAGGTTACCACAAGTTGCGAGTTGCAGTTGCAAGTAGCTGTGCAGGTGTGAAATGGGCTTAAGGAAGCCTATTAAATTGTAGCAAAAATTTTATACATGGGTCATACAGCACCATCCTTATTGGAAATCCTTCGTAAAATTTTCCGTAAAGGGGCCCCCAAAATAGGTTGTGCCTATAGTCTGAGATTTCCTAGAGCAGGCCCTGACCCTGGGAGTGGGTACATTTTCGCACCCGCAATTTTCCCTGCAGAGGAATTTTTTTCCCCAAACGCCGGTGAATAGCTGACGTTTTCTATGCATGAGAACGGGCCCTTATATAGTATTCATTATTCAATAGTTTTGCATTTTTAAACTACAAGTCGTACTAGGCTGTGTTTAAGCTCTTCAAGGAGACTAAAAATAGATATCTTCATCTATGTTTTTCTTCAACTGAGATTAGGCACGCCTGTGGCCGAGTGGTTAAGACATCCGCCTCAGGATTCAGCTTTCTCAGGAGTGCGAGAGATCGAATCCCACCTAATGCCAGTCATCCTATAAATCGGATATCCAACTCGTGACGGATGGGCCCGAGTACACTGGGACAGACGATCTCGTTAAATCTATGGAGTCCAAAGTCATGACGGCGTCAGCGCACGATGCAACTCGAAGTTCCGTTGGGTGCTCACTCAGGTGTTAACCTCATCACTTGACCAGGGTTTTAAATTACGAAGCGTTATTGACAGTGTTAAAGCTCCAAATGGAGGCTAGAAATAGGCACGGAAACGATTACATACTACAACTGAGATTAGTGTGACGTGAAACATCGTTTTGATTAGCAACGAAATAGTTTTAATTGGTTACTTACAGCATTTGCAGCTATTGAACTTAATAATTTACCCCAAGCGAATCAAGTAAGTAATGCAAAGTTATCGATATTTTCAATTCCAAATTCAATTTAGGGCAGGTGTCGAAATTAACTTTTTATGCCAGGTGCACGTGTCCACCCAAGTCTTGTGACTTAGGTGACAAACTATTCTTCATAAAAATTGACTAAATGAAAAGGCAATAATGCTTTCTTACTGTACTAAGGCTTTATTCTATCTCTACATCTGAATAAATAGTGTAAAACATAGCTTTGTTTTCGTAAGAGGAGCCAGTTTCTTCCCTTTTTCCATGATTGTTGTAAATTGTTTGTTTTTTAAGAAGACTGTCTTCTACAACGGTATTCGCTTCCGAAGTAGAACTGTACGCTGACTGTGTACAGGTTGCCACAGATTCACATTTATTCGTGTATTTACAGCACCACAAAATTACTTCCCACTATTTTCAGGTTGGGTTAGGTTTGAATTATCGTCGCACTGGAGCTACACGAGGGCTATTAGCGACGGGCATCGTATTTTAGAACCACAGTAAAGTGATGAGCCGACTCCTGAATAGGCACCTAACGCAAGCATTAAGGGCAACATAGTGCACAGCATTATGACTTTGAAGGATATTTAACATACCCCTTACACGGGGTATTATTCGTCGGACATTTTTGACTGCAAGGGCCCTTAATAGGCCAAACTGATGGGGCTCCCCAGCCCCCTGATATTTTCAGATGTCCGTACGATGGGGTGTTTTCGTTTCAGCATCGCTTATTCTATACAGCAGGTTTTAGCTAATGAATTTACTACTCTAAAACATTGATGACAAAACAACTTTGCTTTTACGTTTGAACATAATAAGAGAAGTACGGTTCTAGTTAACGCTCCAAAGCAGAGAAAATAATATTAAAGTGCATGCGCAAATGGCATGTTAACGCTTAAGCACAACATTAAACGTAACTAAAGATGCACGGCTCTAGTTAACGCCCCGATAAAGCGTAAGTAATATTAAAGCGCATGCGTACTAAAGGCATCCTATTTGCATGCTCACCAGCTGAAGGACTGCAGTAACTGGTTTTACAAGTCTGCACACGGGAAGGAATGGGGAAAGGAGTTGGAGAGAAGACGGGGCATGATTGTTGGCTTCAAACCAAATACTCCTTAGGTAAAACAACAAACTAGGGGTCTGGAGTTTCACTCAAATAAAAAAATTAAGAACGCTTCTCTACGTTTTTAACGTTACCGTGCTTTTGAAAAGTTAGATGCACATCGTGCACCCAAGTTAAAAACTTATGTGCACACATTATTTTAGGTGGAGGGTGCACTTGCTAATTTCGAACCCTGATTTAGGGTGGTCACATATTCTTTTCACTGGCGTGTAAAAAGTATGATGGAACTTCTGAAAACACGTCAAGCAGCTCCAAATATTAAAGATTTTCTAAAACTAATACTTAGCCTAATAAGTATACATTCCAATACTTAATAAATTATAGTTCAATTGTTTGCTTTTCTTTATGGTTTTCTATTTCTTAAGGTTTCTTATGGTTTTCTATTTCTTAAGGTTTCTTATGGTTTTCTATTATGGTTAAGAATTTCTTTATGGTCCTTGCAAAGCTATTTTGTAGCAGGGTTGACATGGTATTTACCGCTGTGGGTAAATAACATGTTAAAAACCGGTATTTACCCTCCTAGGAAAATCTTTTCCTATCTGGAAAAACTGACTTTTGAAACTGTTGGTAATAAATTTTCTTCGATAGCTTGTTTGTGAAAGGTTAATAATTATTTATTTTTGGCAATATTTTATTATAAATTATGTTTATGCTGTTGTGAACACAAATACACAATTACAAAATAAAAGTACTTGCATTTTTAATTTTATATTATCAGTAACATGAAATAACTGCTCAGAATTTGCCAAATTAAAGTGTTGCAGAGTCCATTTTTTCGATAAAAAAATGTTTTTCTCTTTGCTAAATTGGATGTTCAAAATTTCTTTTGCTAGTTATTCATGCAATTGACTAGGTACAAATCGTGATTTTTTCAAATTTACAAAATATCGAAAAAAAAAAAAATGAAACCACCTTATTAAGCTTTGGCCTTCTTTATTAAGATTAGAACATAAAAGAAAAAACAATGTATACTTGTTATAAAAATGTTTTAATGTGTGTACATAGTTTTTCTTTATATTTTTGTATGCAGAAGTCTACATTACTTAAATTGTTTTAGGCCATTTTTAAAATAGAAGCATATTCTTAATTCTAGACTATTGCAAATCTGATATAAAAAAATACACTGATGGAATTTCCAATTTAATATACTTGTAAAGTAAAAATCTGTACTTTTTCAGGTATTTCCAAAATTTTTCCCGTGAAATATTTGTCTTGATGCCTTCTCCTTGAAATCAGTCTACAAAGAACACATGTCTACTCCCAAGGAAGGAAACCTGTTCAGTCCCAAGGCAAGTAACAAGGTATTTGCTTCTGAATCCACCCTGCAGAGCTCAGTCACCTTTACGAAGACATCAAATGACTGCAATTCATGTGGAAAGACATTCAAGCGTAAATCGCAACTTAATTTACTCTACTTAGAACACACCGGGGAGAAGCCTTACAGTTGTAAATTATGTAATAGGGCATTTAGTCAGAAGAGCCACCTTCAAACTCATTTGTTGACCCACACTAAAGAAAAACCTTACAGTTGTGAACTGTGTAATAAGGCATTTAGTCAAAGGTCCAGCCTTCAAACTCATTTGCTGACCCACACTAAAGAAAAACCGTACAGTTGTGAACTATGTAACAAGACATTTAGTTTGAAAGGCAACCTTGAAACTCATTTGTTGACCCACACTAAAGAAAAACTGTACAGTTGTGAACTATGTAATAAGGCATTTAGTCATAAGTGCAACCTTAAATCCCATTTGTTAACCCACACTAAAGAAAAACCTTACAGTTGTGAACTATGTAATAAGGCATTTAGTCAAAGGTCTAGCCTTCAAACTCATTTGTTGACCCACACTAAAGAAAAACCTTACAGTTGTGAGCTATGTAATAAGGCATTTAGTCAAAGGACATACCTTAAAACTCATTTGTTGACGCATACCAAAGAAAAACCTCACAGTTGTGAACTATGTAATAAGGCATTTAGTCATAAGTGGACCCTTAAATCCCATTTGTTAACCCACACTAAAGAAAAACCTTACAGTTGTGAACAATGTAATAAGACATTTAGTCGTAAGGACAACCTTCAAACTCATTTGTTGACCCACACTAAGGAAAAACCTCACAGTTGTGAACAATGTAATAAGACATTTAGTCGTAAGGACAGCCTTCAAACTCATTTGTTGACCCACACTAAAGAAAAACCTCACAGTTGTGAACAATGTAATAAGACATTTAGTCGTAAGGACAGCCTTCAAACTCATTTGTTGACCCACACTAAAGAAAAACCTCACAGTTGTGAACTATGTAATAGGGCATTTAGTCAGAAGAGCCACCTTCAAACTCATTTGTTGACCCACACTGAAGAAAAACCTTACAGTTGTGAACTATGTAATAAGGCATTTAGTCATAAGCGCACCCTTAAATCTCATTTGTTAACCCACACTAAAGAAAAACCTTACAGTTGCGAACTATGTAATAAGGCATTTAGTCATAAGTGCACCCTTAAATCTCATTTGTTGACCCACTCTAAAGAAAAACCTTACAGTTGTGAACTATGTAATAAGACATTTAGTCATAAGTGCACCCTTAAATCTCATTTGTTAACCCACACTTAAGAAAAACCTTACAGTTGTGAACTATGTAATAAGGCATTTAGTCAAAGGTCCAACCTTAAAAGTCATTTGTTGACCCACACTAAAGAAAAACCTTACAGTTGTGAACTATGTAATAAGGCATTTAGTCATAAGTGCACCCTTAAATCTCATTTGTTAACCCACACTTAAGAAAAACCTTACAGTTGTGAACTATGTGATAAGGCATTTAGTCAAAGGTCTAGCCTTCAAACTCATTTGCTGACCCACACTAAAGAAAAACCGTACAGTTGTGAACTATGTAATAGGGCATTTAGTCAAAGGACATACCTAAAAACTCATTTGTTGACGCATACGAAAGAAAAACCTCACAGTTGTGAACTATGTAATAAGGCATTTAGTCATAAGTGCACCCTTAAATCCCATTTTTTAACACACACTAACGAAAAACCTTACAGTTGTGAACTATGTAATAAGACATTTAGTCAGAAGTTTAACCTTCAAACTCATTTGTTAACCCACACTAAAGAAAAACCTCACAGTTGTGAACTATGTAATAAGACATTTAGTCGTAAGGGCAACCTTCAAACTCATTTGCTGACCCTCACTAAAGAAATACCTTACAGTTGTGAACTATGTAATTAGGCAGTTAGTAAAAGTTCCAGTCTTAAAACTCATTTGTTGACGCACAATAAAGAAAAACCTTATAGTTGTGAACTATGTAATAAGACATTTAGTCAGAAGAGCCACCTTCAAACTCATTTTTTGACCTATACTAAAGAAAAACCTTACAGTTGTGAACTATGTAATTAGGCATTTAGTAAAAGTTCCAGTCTTAAAACTCATTTGTTGACCCACACTAAGAAAAACCTTACAGTTGTGAACTATGTAATAAGGCATTTAGTGAAAGTTTCAGTTTTAAAACTCATTTGTTGACGCACAATAAAGGAAAACCTTATAGTTGTGAACTATGTAATAAGACATTTTGTAAGAAGTTTAACCTTCAAACTCATTTGTTAACCCACATTAAAGAAAGACCTCACAGTTGTGAACTATGTAATAAGACATTTAGTCGTAAGGACAACCTTCAAACTCATTTGTTGACCCACACTAAGAAAAACCTTACAGTTGTGAACTATGTAATAAGGCATTTAGTCAGAAGCGTAGCGTGCCTTTGTGGGGCCCCGTATAAAAATTTGTTTGGGGGGCTCCTAGGAATGGTAAAGATTTCTTACAAAAGAAAAAAAATATATATGTATATTCATCATATCTGTCTTTTTCCAAAATTGTTACATACAATTCAAATTAAATATACACTCTTCTTGCCTTTTTTCTGCAAACTGATTTATTAAATCATTTATAGCTGATGATGACTTAAGTTTTTCTAAAATTTTTGCCTCTATGGTCAATGGTGACATTTCTGACAGGCGTTCCTGTCCCATCGAAGTTCTTAAGTAATTTTTATCAGTTTTAATTTTGAAAACTTCTTTCAGCAGTTGTGGTTGTAACTGGAAGGGTCAAGAATAAGTAGAAAAAGCATATGCTGTTATTACCTCGGGAAAACTGGATGCAAAACTATATTGAACTTTCTCAGCAATAATTCCACGAGTTCCTTAATGGAATGAATTTTTTGATTTTCAGATTTTAAGCATGTTTTTAGAGCCTTTAATTGGTCATTAACATTAGGTGAGATTCACTGATTAACTGAGACTCTAATGTATTTAGCCGACAGTTTTCCGCGGAAGCGTTTAATTCTCTTCATTTGAATAAGACAGGAGTTTCTCCGGTTGTAATAATTCGAATATATTATTCAGGTCGCCAAGGCTCTAAAATCTTTATTTAGTTTGAGAAATTAATATATCTAAACAGCAAATAGTATGCATTGACTTTGAAATAGGACTCAGGGTCTGAAATTCTCTCATCTTGTGACTCATCCAACTCATCCAAAAGAGAGCTTCGTTATATCTTTTGCTTTTTGTTTTTAAAAACAGTTTTTACCCTCCAGTCTTTTGCCAAATCTTTAAACTCATTTAGTAAACTATTGAATGAATTTTGATTCCTTAATTCGCACACTCTATTCAAAAGATTTCTTAATAAAATACTAGTTTTCTGTAAGTCATTATTTTCATGCTGTAGATCTTTAGAAACCGGATTAACTTTTCCCAATTTTTATTATTTCACAAATGATAAGTTTTTATTAATTTTTGCTTACGCACGTAGGGGCCCCCGTGGCCCGGGGGCCCCGTATAATTGATACGGCAGATACGGCGGTAGCTACGCCCCTGCATTTAGTGAAAGTTTCAGTCTTAAAACTCATTTGTTGACGCACAATAAAGAAAAACCTTATAGTTGTGAACTATGTAATAAGACATTTAGTCAGAAGAGCCACCTTCAAACTCATTTTTTGACCCATACTAAAGAAAACACTTACATTTGTGAACTATGTAATTAGGCATTTAGTAAAAGTTCCAGTCTTAAAACTCATTTGTTGACCCACACTAAGAAAATCCTTACAGTTGTGAACTATGTAATAAGGCATTTAGTCAGAAGAGCCACCTTCAAACTCATTTTTTGACCCATACTAAAGCAAAACCTTACAGTTGTGAACTATGTAATAAATCTTTTAGTCAAAGGTCCAGCCTTTAAACTCATTTGTTGACTCACACTAAAGAAAAACCTTACAGTTGTGAACTATGTAACAAGATATTTAGTTTGAGGGGTAACCTTCAAACTCATTTGTTGACCCACACTAAAGAAAAATTACAGTTGTGAAGTATGTAATAAGACATTTAGTCATAAGTACACCTTAAATTCTATTTTTTTTTAACCCACACTAAAGAAAAACCTTACAGTTGTGAACTATGAAACTCATTTGTTGACCTACACTAAAGGAAGACCTTACAATTGAGAATAACACATTAATACAAAGGTCGTACCTTCAATGGCATTAGTTATCAACACTATTGAAAGATCTTACCTCTTTGTAAACTATATAATAGGACATTTGGTCTGGTCATAAGGGTTGTCTACAAAGGCATGCTGACCCACTTTGGAAAAACTTTTGAGTATCCCCTTCAATAGCATTTGTTGAGCCCTCCTAAAAGTTTTACTGTTGGAGTATAGCTAAAAATTAATTTTTTTACTAAATAAATGTCTTTATTTTTCACAAATACCTCATTGATTGTCAACGCATTTTAAAGAAGAGCTATTTCTTTGTGAACTGAAATTCATTTTTTGTAAATTTAAACTTCATTAACATGTTTGCAGTGGTGGATTTAGGTTCGAGGACACCCTAGGCCTGAGACGATATGGCGCCCTTTTTCTTTCATAACTAATTATATATATGTGTATATATATATATACATACATATATATGGAAATGATAACAATTATAATAGGAAATCTGATTCAGGTTTTAAGGTTTTAATTAAACATTTATGTTTTTAACATAATTCATAATTTTAGTCATCTTAAAAATTTTGGCGCCCCTCAAAATTTGCCGCCCTAGGCCCGGGCCTAAGCCTAAATCCGCCTCTGCATGTTTGTCAAATAACATCAGGGAGGACTTCATAGTGAAGTAACACATCTCTAAATAGCAATTCCCTTGTCATTTCTCCAGTTGATTTAATAAAAGTGTCATGTATTGCACTTACTGTTAGACAGTAAAATAAATAGTCTTCTTAAATAAGGTGATTTGTTTTTAAATGCTGAAAATGTCTTATTTTTACTTTAATTTTCTTAATACCTAAATCAAACATTTAAAAGAAAATTGCATTCTAGTTACCACCACTTGCATTACGGGACCAAATGCTATGCTTCCTAAAATGATTTGTTGTTTAAATATTAATGATGATTTCTGTTTAATAAAAGTGTCATGTGTTGCATTTACTGTTCAGAAAGTAAAATAAGTATATCCTCTTAAATAAGGTGTTGGTCTTGGAACAGTGATGATGATGATTCATATTTTTTTTCTTCTTTTGTTAAATTATTATTTGTAACATAGAACTTTGGGGTACTGCTCACCCTTCCAAAATAATGCAGTTAAACCTCTATCTATATCATTTCTAGCTAGAGTATAAGCTTCGAAAAGACTCTCTTCCCCCATCCCTTCACTGGGTTTTCTACGAAAAGGGGGGAACATCGCTTATCTAATGCTAGCGCGTTTGAGGTTTACAATCAAAACAGTTAGTATTTCCCCATGTAGGGTGGGGAAAAAACCGAAACAGCTATAAATCACCCAGTTTCCAAGAAAACCGCACTCGTGGATGGGGGAGGAAATGTTTTCCAAGCATACATTCAAAATAGACCTACTTTAGTGTTTTTCTACCTTAAAGTAAACTTGCTTATGGGCCATTCTCTGTAAATATGACAAATTGCATTTTTAAAAACTGAAGAAAAAAATTATTTTTGTAATTGAATAATTTTTATTATATGTGTTGCACACATTCATATATAGTAAAATAAAATGGTTCAGATCTATTTCATGATTTTAAAACAAATATATATATATATATTCCATATTTGACAACTGGCTTAAACTCCAGATAGTGACATCATACAAGGGGGCAGCAGAACCATGATATGAGGGAAAGGTCAGGGAAATTCCTGATTTTTTGTGTGTGAAAAATCAGTGAATTTTTTTAAAGTTGCCATTTCACGCCAAACATGAGCTTAATCGTCAATATCTCACAACATGAAGGAAGGGGGAAGAAAAGTTTATTCTAGCTTAATCCTGCCGCGGCTTTCGCTTTAGTATTTGAGTTACTACTTTTTAATTCTCTTTCGTTTTCACTGCCTTTCTGACACCGCACTAAATGAAGCAGGTGGTGATTTATGGAATTTCCTTAACTTCTATTGATTCAGGGCCGGATTTCTAAATAGGCTAAGTAGGCTGTAGCCTACATCAGCAAACATTTTGGGGCGGTAAATTTTACAAATAATTAAAGCGGCATTCGGCATAAAAAATATTATAGAGATACTAATATTTTTAAGAGAGGAAACAAATAATTTACACTAATGTGTAAATCGTAAACTTATTATACATACATAGTACTAATATTTAGTAGTAAACATGTAGCTGAGAAGGGCAATTGCACTCTCTCTCCCTGATTTGAAAACAAATATAGAACAGTTTAAAAAATTCACCTATTTTTTTTTTCATTTTGAGTGTACATAGATGATTCTAGAAAGAAAAAAAATAGTCAAGAAAACTATATATCTGGCGGCAAATGGATCATAGCCTTCAGGCGGCAAATCTTTAAATCCGTCCTTGCCGCTACTGCCTCATATACTCGGTGGGTCTTCAGTGGTAATGTAGGCTCCCCGAGCCCCTCGTTTAATTGGTGTTTTTAAAGAATATGATCAGGCAACATGACAGATTTTTCGAATTTTGGTTGAATTAACGTTG
The DNA here is from genome assembly GCA_023701765.1 of Hylyphantes graminicola. NCBI lineage: Eukaryota > Metazoa > Arthropoda > Arachnida > Araneae > Linyphiidae > Hylyphantes > Hylyphantes graminicola. The sequence continues at coordinate 67,887,062 of CM043117.1, read as the reverse complement.
CGCTAGAGTTGAAAACGATGGCTATTGACGCCACATCTCGTAATTTTAAACCGCGGTAAAGTGAGGAAGTAAACACTTGAGCTGGCACCTAACGAAAACGCAACTTAAGAGTAACTTTATTTCCTTCATACCTGGCCAACATCAAAGGAAACCAACTTGCCAAATAAAGATATGAAAATACAAAGAAATGGTTGTGTGGGAGAAATTAATCATAGTATTGGAGGCTCAGGATACTTTAGGTTAGCCGTAGCCTAACTGCTATTATGTTAACCAGCCAATTCCGATTAGCTTTGGAAGTTATCAGTAATATTATTAGTAAATTGAAAAACTACTTCAGAACATAAAATATTTCAGAAAATTAAATAATCAACCCATTATTTACGATTGTCAAGAAAATTTGTCATGCCAAAATCTGCTTAAGTTTATCTAAATAAACAAAATGTAAGATAAAAGACCATAATGGGGGGCATAAAGGGAAATATTTTTGCATGTGAAGTAGTTAGTAATGAAGATATTTTTAAAATACTATTAAGTTAAATACTATAAATAGATGGATTTTCTAGTTAGTAAAAAGGTTTGTTTATCTTTATTTACATTTTTCTAACACTTCAAAATCATCTAGTTTGCTTAAGAGAAAAACTCTGCTACTACATTCTACTTTAAACTTAAAATTTTTACTTATGAAGTTACGATCAGAGGAATGGTTACTCAACAAAAAATAGGATACAGAAAGTAAAGAAAACATGTTACTGTTTAATGAAGATATATTTTTAATACAAAACAAATATGAAATAATAAATATTACATACATTTTTCTGCAAAATGTCCAAAAGTGTGCTTACATTTGTCCTGTAATATGGTTAAATGATAACACATAACAGACTCCTATTCTAAAATACATTATAATATTACAACATCTATTTAGCAACAAAAATTAACTCTGCATCTGCATGTGTCGGATGTCTGTGCTTTCCTCAGCATGTTTCTGGAAATAATTGACGTCGATATTTTGACAGAGATCTACGAGGTTTTGGTATTCGCGAATGATGGTGCACAGTTTGTTGTCGGGCAGGGGAGTGGTGAGGACCGCAAATAGGTGTCCGAACACGACTGCATCTAGTTCGGTGGGTCTATAGGAAGGATAAAGAGAAAAACAATAAGATGATTATGGATGATAAATAAGGTGGAGGTGGTATCATGAGAAACTAGGGGTGTGTAATATTGAACTTCTTTGATTTTCACTTAATAAACCAATACATTTAACCCTTTCAGTCCCAGTGATGCCATTTGGAATCATCACTTTCAATATTTTTATTTTTCCAAATGTTTATGTCCCGTTATGACATCCAAACACACATCACTCGATTCTTCACACTTTGCTCTATTAGACAATATTTTACATTAATCTCAATAGAAGTCAGAACCTGAGTTCTGACTGATTCTGAGAACCTGAGACAGTTTCATCTGAATTTTTAAAAGTTAACTTCAGTTCCACACATGTAAAACACAATTTACACTTTTTCGGTTAAAATATTTACTAATTTTTTTTTAATAATATGGTCAGATACCTTAAAATATATAAATCGAAGTGTTTTTAGGTAATATATATTTTGTTGTTTTCCACAATTAAAATTTTTTGGCAATATTTCAAAAACCATATAAAACATTAAAATGATTTTTTTATCTTATGGAACTCTTATTTTTGACCTAAAATAAGCTTATTTTGTGAATATCAGGTGTTTCCGTAGTGTAGTAAATTTTTGGGACTGAAAGGGTTAAAGGTAATTGAAGAGCTTAGTGGAAGAACGTGCTTAGTGACAAAAAGGTGGTTAGGTTAGGTTTGAATTATCGTCGCACTAGAGCTACACTAGGGCTATCGGCGACGGGCATCGTATTTTAGAACCTCAGTCAGGTGACGAGCCGACACCTGAATAGGCACCCAACGCAACCGTTAAGGGCAACATCGTACACAGCGTTAGGACTTTGAAGGATATTTAACGTGTACTCCCTTACACGGGGCATTATTCGTCAGACATTTTTGGCTGCACGGGCCGTTTATAGGTCGGCAGCTATTTTGGCGATACCCGGACCCGAACCTGGGACCTTCCGCATGCTAAGCGAGTGCTTAACCGACTGGGCTCCGCAGCCCCGACAAAAAGGTGAAAAAGGGAACATTTGTTTTAAATTTTTCAGTTTGGACTCGTATCTGTTGAAAACAGTAATTGCAAATCGTAAAAATTGTCCTAAATTTAAAGTTTGTGAAAAAAGGGAAAAAATGCCATCATTAAATAAGTTAGTAATATTTCAAAAACACAAAAATATTAATTTTTTTCAAAAGTGACACTTAGCATGTTCTACCACTAAGCTCATCAATTGCAGCAGAACCTCTGTTCGCTCTCAAGAAGACTGTCTATGTTAATCGTTTGCTTTCGTCATACTTGTGTTACTATATATTCGCCCCAAGCGGGTTGCTTTTTGTTAGTTCCTAATGTTAGTTCTAAGTGGTAGTACGCACTATTACGCCTGTGATTACCTGCCTGTTGCTTATAAATAAACATATTTGTACCTTAGCTTTCCCAGTTTAATGAGTATGCATCAGATCATCAAACAACCTTGATTAACCGGAACTTTCTGTTAACTGACCAACTGTTCAAAAAGAAACTAGTTTAAAAAATATATGGCGATTCTAAAGTGAGGAATCTTTAAAGATACCGTAATTTGCAAACTTCCCTAATTCAAAAACTGGGAATCTCTGGCAATTTTTAATCTGTGATTTTGAAATTAGAATTCTGTACTGAATCTCAAATGGGGATATTATCAGGCTTTAGAAAATCAATTAAGTGCAGTGATTTATTGATAGCAAAACTTCAGCAATTAAACAAGTAAAAGCGAATTCCTGGCAATCTTAAATTTCGGGAAACTCCGGGAATCTAAAATATCTATATCTCTAATATAAAACAAAAATTTGCAATTTTCCCAGAACTCCGCTCAGAAATTATTGCTTGAAATTGAGATTGATTATTGAGAAAGAAAATATAATTGATGGGAAATTACTTTGAGCAAAAAGAAGTCCAATAAAATTGCCTAATTGTAGTTAAATAGTTAAGTAAAATAAAATGAGGGAAATGCATCCAATATGTTCCTGTTTTTAATATGATTGAAATAAAAATAGCTTGAAACAATAAAAACATATTGTACATATCCATTCATAATAACCATTTGACAATCTGAACTATTTATTATATCCCCTATTTGTGAGATTTATGCTAATTATCAATGTGGTACATGATTTTAGTTACGAAAAACGTTTTAAACAAAAAAAAAAACATGCTTAAAACAAAAAAAACATGCTTAAAACAAAAAAAAAAAAACTTTTTTTAAAAATGTTTTTTTCCAACCCTGATCAGTATACAAAAAAGTGCCATTTTTAATTGCAAATGTTAAAGCATAACCTATTAAAAAGGCGATCTATTATATCTCAAACTAAGGAGAAAGTGTGAACTCAATATGTGATTCACACACACAAAAAAATCCTTATCTTGCAGTTTTTTTAGTTATTCAAATTTAAAAAATATTAATTAACAAATATTATGTTTAAAAAAATTAAATCAGACTTACTTATCTCCAAAAAAGTATTTGGATGTTCCTAGCCTCTCTGACAGAGCATGACAGCAATTATCAACCATTTCATAAACCTAAAATAAGACACACAAAATCATCAAAATTATTTAGTTAAAATTACACCAATGAACCCAAGGTTAAATTTGAAGCAATTTATATTAATTTATTTTTGTGTTCTGTTTCACCGTTTTATTTAACTATTCATTAATTAAGATGAACCAAAAGGTTGAAGGGTAGATTTTAAATTCAAATGATTCTTAATGTTCTTAAATGAAAGATCAGAAAATTATGAATCTGAATGAATATTTTTCAGAAACCTCAATATAACGGCCCTTAGAAAATGAAATTAAGGAGTTTTTAGTACATCGGCTCATGTTTTCACTAACTACTTTTTTTGAACAGTATTTTAACAAAAGCAGTTTTGCATAGAAATGACTGAAATAAACAATTAAGCAATACTCAAAAAATTCTGAAGAATGCATATATACACTTTGATAAAAGAAAAAAACTAATACGACTTACATCTTCTAATGATTTTGTATGCCAATCTGCTGCTTTCAGTCGCTTTTTCACATCATTTTTGGTTTGCCAACATACAACATTATTAATCGGCCATGGAAGAAATGCAGTAAATCTAGGTTTAGTTACCTAGAAAAGGAATTCTCTATGAAAAATATTGTAACTTGCATGCTAATAAACTACAGAATATTAAAAATATTTTTTTTTACAAATGTACATCAAAAAGGTAATTGGGAAATTATCATATTGTATTTACTCCAAACAGCATGAATATGATTACAATTTATTACATAACAATTAGGCCATGACAATAAAATAAAAAGGGGAATTTAATAAGTATCTAACAAATGAAATGTTAGGGTTGCACTATTAAGGTAATAAATCATTGTTTTGAATTTGAATGGTTTTACAATTTAAGATACAGAAATAGGCTTAAAATTAAGTTTTTTTAAAGGCCCAACTATTATGCATATGTGATACTTAATCTAGCCACTTTAACAAATCTTATAAAGACGAATATTTATTACAAATATCTTCTCCTAAAACAATCATACACTTCTAAAAATGTGGCATACATATCAGAGAGGTAGTTTTTAGCATTTACACTAAGCAAATATAACATTAGAAATATGTTAAGTTTATTACCTCTTGTAAAGTGGTATTGTCGCACCAAGATATATAAAGCTAAAATTTATAAAAGCATTAAATGATGCATTGTAAATACAAAAGTCACAGTTACATACATGACAAATATAATAATGAAACAAAAATATTGATTGCTGAAGTAAACAACTACAAATAATACAAAGAATTCATATTAAATGTTAAAAATAAACAAATTAATTGCCTTTGAAAGTGGATTACCTATTGTTTGCATTGGCTGAATCAAAGATAGAGAAACATTATCCAATTTAGAGCATGTTATCATATAGACATAATTGTAATTCTCTGACGACAATAAGTGAATTTTGTCAGTTGTGAATTTCAGCCTTGCACGCAGGATGCTTAAGGAATTAATGCGATCAGCAAGTTGCGTTATATCAATAGATGTACACAAGTGCTATGGCGACGGGACTCGTAACTTTCAGAAAGAGTCGAACCACAGTCACATGACCAGCTGATACCAGAGTAGTCCAAACAGAACTGTTAGGAGAAACATCCTACTCAGGGCTGGACTGTAGAACATAATTAATATGCACTTCCTACACACAGAGTATAATTCGTCGGTATTTTGGGCTACACAGAATATTTATAAAATGGTAGTTATGTCACCAACCTGGGATATTTTGAGAGCATTACAGACTAGGCAACCCATCATATGTTTCAGCTAGATATTTGAACTAAAAAAAGTTTTGAAAACATCTGAAATAATTTATAAAGTACTTAGAAAGTCTATAATACCTCTGCATTGCGAAGAACAATATTCACCAGCGACATATAGGCCTTCATATCAGCTTTTCCAGCATTATCCAAATGACTGCTTAAACTGATACCCTAAAAAATATATATATATGACTTAAGTTGGATGTATATGAAGAGTACAGAGGAAAAACCGTTTATAAGCATCCAGGAAACAGCACTACTAGGTTGTATTTGGTTTGTTTGTAAAACGAATATTTATTAGTAGTTCTTGTAGAACAATTTCACCGCAGTTAAGTTTCTGCGAGGTAGTTTTTTAGGTTTTTTTTACCAGATTATTTGTTGTTCAAAAGTGACTTTTACGCTAATTCCTATGATTTTGCTATCTCTATTCATGCTTACCGGCCACTGTAACCACACCCTTGAATTACTGTGGAAATACCGTAGAGATCTTAGTTAAAGTATTAGAGTGGATGATCACATGACCTCCAATGCTAATAACGGGACGAGCATGGAAACCCCCATCATTGAGATGGGGACCAAAATTGGTATGGTATGGGAGAAAGTGTTGCCAACACTTTAAGTAGAAAAGTGCTAAGAAAAAAATAAATTTTACTTCTAAAATACAATAAAAATACTTGCTGCATTTTGGAATATTTTTACTAACTTTAAAAGAACTTGAAACGCTTTTCTAAAATTTTTATAATATTTCTTTTGTAATTTTAGAATTAAATTTTATTTTTTCGTAGCATTCTTTTTCTTTAAGTGATGGCAACACTGGCAACTTGTCACCACCACCGCCCCATTAAGGAAGAATGGGCGTGCAGGACCGGGGGTCTCCAAACTCAAGTGCCTCAATGTTAATCCAATGGGAAAAAATTATTTTCTTTGCCACATTTCTCCGGCTGTATTGAATATTTTTACAAGCGGATTTTTTTATGTGATAAATGTAGCTGACTTACAGGTCTCTATCTTCCCACTTTTTGAAATTGCTTCGAATATTTTGTGTAAAATAATTTATTGAATATTAAAAAAAAATATTCATACTAATTTCAAAAAGTGGGAAGATAGAGACCTGTAAGTCAGCTACATTTATCACATAAAAAAATCCGCTTGTAAAAATATTCAATACAGCCGGAGAAATGTGGCAAAGAAAATAATTTTTTCCCATTGGATTAACATTGAGGCACTTGAGTTTGGAGACCCCCGGTCCTGCACGCCCATTCCCCCTTAAGAAGAATACTCGGAAAAATAAAATATAATTACAAAAAAATATTATAAGATACACTAGAAAAGCAATTCAAGTTCTTTTAAAGTCAGTTAAAATATTCCAAAATGCAGCAAGTATTTTTATAATATTTTTTTTAATTTTAGAATTTGGTAAATACAGTGTGCCTCTTTTATGTTGTACTACTACTCAGGTGAGCTAGCCTGTTTGCGTGCTGTGGTGGACGGCAAAGCGTTAGTTTTCATTTAGTAATATGATTTTAATTTAAAGTTGAATAAACTTGAGAATGTTTTAAAACTCGTCTACAATGATTACTTAGGATTTTTCAATTACATTCTCATTTATTTTTTCACTGTGAATTATTGGATAATATTAAAACTCTGATGTGTAGGTTAGTTATGGAAAATTTTGCAATGCCTCTAGTTATTGTTAACCTATAACAACTATACTAACAGATTTATTTTGTCAATAAAAATAAATTTTGCAACAATGAAAAGGTTATGTATGAAAGAAGAATATCTTTCCATTTCTACTTAGTAAGATTTCCTTTGAAAGGCCTATAATAAATAAAAATATACATTCAAAATGCTTTATCTTACTTTGAAATGAAGAAACTCGATAATAGGCTCAACATCAGCTACAACCATATTGCCACACCTGAGAAAAGGAACACTTCCTAAAAGTAGAAAAAAGAAAATATCTTCATTCGGTATAGCATAATTCAGGTTTCCACCAAACAAAAAACAAATTAACAAAATGACAACACACAGATGGAATATATTTACTTTAACTTTTATCATTATTCCTAGCCATTACTGTAAACTGTAAAAGTTTTTTTTAAACAAAATAATATGATTGTTTAGTAAACCATTAACTTCATTTAGTCATGGAGTTTTGTACAGGAATAAGAAGTTTGTTAAATTCTCTTTAAGGTGTAATTAAACGTTTTGCATCCTTTTGCACATCCTATGTTTCTATAAAAATACATAGTTTTTCGTTCACCCTGCCTTAGATATATATTTGATTTATTAACTCACATTTTTCATTTTTGCATACGAAAGTTTAAAAGTTGTTTTATGGACCCTAGCATAAGTTTTTTTACCAGCTAGATTATTAAATTTGGGAGGAAATTGTTAAATTTTCAATTAGATAGGTAAATGTTTGAGTTGACTTGAATTATCATTGCACTAGAGCTAGAACCCCAGTTAAGTGACGAGCCGACACCTGAGTAGGCATTAAATGAATCTTTAAGGATCGATATCGTATACATCGTCAGGACTTTGAAGCATATTTAACATGCAGTTTCTCTACTCAGGGTATTATTTCGCAGACTTCTTCCAATTCTGGCAATGCCCAGGCCTGAACCTGAGACCTTTTGAATGCAAGGGGTCTGACCGATTGGGCTCCCAGCCCTTCAGACAGATAGGAGATGTCTATAGTCCTTATGATTACAATGCACGTTTTAAAAGCACTTTCTTCTACCATCAAATTGTGTGGTTTTCCCAAGTAAGGGCATGCATTGTTTCCAAACCTACCTTGTTGGAGGCTCTGCAGTGAGGTTAACCACAAATGCTTTTCAAATCCAAGGAGGAAAACGAAAAGAGCACCTGTCACACCGTTTCCTCACATACAAGAAGGTAGGTTAAGAAAGTTCTCTCAAAGCTTGTGTTGTGATCACACGAACTATCGCTTCCCCATAACCAGGGCTGGTTATACCTTAAATAGGCTAAGTAGGTTGTAGCTTAGAGCGGCAAATTTTAAAACAAATTAAAGTGGCATTTGACATAACAAAAATATTATAGATACTTATATTTTTAAGAAAGAAAAGAAATAATTTATAGTAATAAACAGGGATTGGAGTAACGCGTTACTTGTAACGCCGTTACTAGTAACAGTTACTTTTTTTAGGTATCGCCCAGTAACGCCGTTACATTTTCCAGAAAGTAACTGTAACTGTAACTTAGTTACTTTTAGCGGTAATGAAGTAACGGAAATTGTCGTTACTTTTCCGTTACTTTCCACGGAGCTCAAATGTTGTAGCTGTTGTTCGTCGCTCGAGTTGAAAAACAAACACAAACAAAGCAGTCAACAACGAGTCAACACGTGACACAAACCCACAGGGGCCCCTCACCACTAAGTGGGGAAAGGGGGGGGGGTAAAACACCCACAAATCCTCACTTTTTCTCGGAATATAGGGGGTCGAAGTGCTGGAGGGAGGGGGGGTGTCTTCGGTGACGCACCCTCCTCAATTGGCACAAAACGAAGGGTCTAGTATCAATTTCACGTCTTGTTTTTCTTGGAATCTTTTTTGTGGGAAGTACACCCCCACCCCTGCTCTTAGAAAAGTGTAGTTAGTCCTCTGTTACTACCCAGAAAGCGCGGGAGCAGGATTGTCGAATTTAAAAGCCCTAGATTCTACATTCCTCTATTTTTTTAAAAAAAAATCAATGACATTTTGGTTTAAAAATTAATTAATGTAACCAAAATGTCCAAAATATTACTCAATTCTTGCAAAATAAATCGCGTATTTTGTTAAGTCATCACTAATCATGATATAGAGGTAAGGGACGATTTGTTATAGTTTGTCATTATTCATCATCTGTATTTTTAGCCTACTTTTCTTTTTTTAATTCGAAGAATTAAAAAAAATGAAAAATTAGGTATTGACATGCGGTCGATGTCTGTCCGTCCGTCTGCCTGTCCGTACCCCCCTTCCAAAATCAGTTATATCATTCCGATCTTCAAAGTTCTTTTTTTATTAGAAAGGTATAACCTCAGACACCCAACTTTCATAATTTTTCAAAAAATTACTGTAAATAATTGATTTGTGGCTTTAAGAAGTTGAAATTATAGCTGGATGCTGTGTTTAGTGAAAATTATTTTAATTTATATAAATTTAATGTGGAAAAAAGGATGTTGATGTCACTTACTGTTACGAACCTAGTTTTTTTAAGATACGAATTTTAGTAAGTATTAAGTTAAGAGTAACAGAAAAGTAGGCTATTTTAGTTCTTTAAGAACTTCTTGTTTAATTGTTATCATTTTTGCATGTCATTTGTAGAAGCTATATTATGCGAAGCTTGTTTGTTAGTTACCATTTTTTTTTAAATAGGCTGCCTTAGATTTGTTTGCCCAAAACGTGAAATTTTTTTTAAACTTATATAAATCAGTAACTTTAATCCTCATTAACTTTGTAATAAATCAGTAACTTTAATCCGAAATAAGTGTTTAAGCGTGTTTATTAATAGTTACCATATGTTTAAGTTCATCATTAATGAAGAAATTTGACTTCTTATGATAAAATTAATTTTTAATAAATAATTTAATTTTATATTAATAAGTTATAATTAATAATTTTAATTTATTTGTACTAGTTATGCAAATTAATGAATGTAATTCGTTATAACTAAATTTGTTTTAAACAGATAATTATAATGAGTTATAATTATTAATATTCATTTATTAGAATTTTTAGATAAAAACTACATTGATAATTATTATAATGAAGTTTCCTTTAAACCGAGTCGGCAACTCGAAAATTTTATAAAGTAACTGTAAAAGTAACTGTACCGTTACTTTTTTTGAAAAGTAACTGTAACTAGTTACTTTTTAAAAAAAGTAACTGTAACTGTTACAGAGTTACTTTTTTAGCAAAGTAACTGTAACAGAGTTACTTTTAAAAAGTAACTTTCCGATCCCTGGTAATAAACATGGACGTTGCGAGGCAATTGTACCCTCTCCCCTCTCATTTGGAAGTAGAAAGAAAAATAGTAGACTATTTAAAAAAAAAGCCTTTATTTTGCTTTTGGTTTAGAGATCTGGAGCAGTAAAGAATATTGTGACAGGGGCGGCAAATCGCATAGCCTACAGGCGGCAAATCTTTAAATCTGGCCCTGCCCATAACTAAAAAATGTCAGATTTCAACTAACTTTGGACTTAGAAGCTGGTTCGTAAAGTTACACGAAAAACCTTTCCATACCTGTAGGCGACATGAGATCGGCATTGGTTCTCATCTCCACTTGAAAGGCCAGCTCACACATCCTCAGAAATGCTTTCACACTCAAACAAGCTGCAGTGTCCGGTAGTAGAATCTGCTCAACTGAAAAATATATATTGTTAAAAAAATTGGTGCAAGTTTGCTTGAGTCAATATCGCCTCAAATTAAAATAACTATGAAATCCAATTGCCGGCCGGCTGGCGCAATGGTTAACGTGTTAGCCCTTGGAGCTGGTGGGCTTGGGTTCGAGTCCCGGTCATGGCATGGATGTTTGTGTCCATCAATAAATGTTGCTATTTGTCTAAGTGTTTGCGTCCTCTCTTTCTTTGTGTGTCTCTTGTGATACAATAGACCAATGGTTGCAGTGTTCAGCGAACTTGCCCCCCACCAAGAAAGTCATAAGTCATGAAATCCAATTGCCATGATGCTAGTAATCGAGAAGTCTTTGATAGCTGTATTCCAGTAGCTTTTTTTTTTGTGCCAAGAATTACTTAAATTTGTATTACTTAAAATTGCGATAGGTGTCTATAACATAGGTATTTTTAAACACTATTAAATTTTTAGTAATGTAATCACTAATTATTGGCTATAATATAGAAATTACTAAACATCAATCTTCAATATAATTATTATGTTTATATGCATGGCATTGAACTCCATAATTCTAAAATGAAATACATGTAAAACACCTCTTTTTTTTAAAGTACAACCTTTACAAAACCAAGGACAACTTTAACACAATGGCTGGTCTGTTTATTGTCAACTTTTTACAAGCTAGACAATTTAATGTATTGTTGCAAGTTGTCCACTTCATATTTCATATGAGCTATATAATTACCTACTATAATCATTACACATTATAGCACAAGTAATACTATAATATTTCATTCATTTTCTAGAAAAAAAAATCATTTAAAGTTAGCTGCTTTAATTTTTCTCGTAAAACCTGCTTCCCAGCAAATATCAACAAACGAAAGTTCATTAACATTAACTGCGTCTCACCAATATTAGATGGAATTATCTACTAATATTAGAATCGATTTTAAGGAAAGTATATATATTGCTAAAAAAATGGGGAGAAAATTGGGAGACATGATACAAGGCGCAATACATCCGAATGCGCGATATAGCGAGGGGTGACCGTATTAATTTGTTAGTCACTCTCAGTTACATAATCTAATACATCCTAAATTGTTATAAGACAATCTTACCCTCATATGGCTGATACAGTTTGGCATCTTCAGGCCACGATTCACTAGCTGAAAAACGTAAAACAATTTCGTATAAAGTGAAATAAGAAAACAAAACTCATGATTTCAAGGAGTATGGATTTTTCAAAATAGTTAGCATCCAAAGCTATTCAATCAATATTTGATAAATAAACAAAACCTACTTATACTTTTTAAGCCTATTTTAGTTTATTGTTTTTATATTGCTACAAATTACCGAAGTTAACCTTTATTTTAAATGAATCTAAATGGTTACCGGTAAAATAGTTAAGGAATTAAATTAAGAGTTACCACTTTGCCCTGCAGCATAAAACTCGGATAACAGTACAGAAGGCATGATTTCAACAAATATTAAATGATACAGACAAAATATATGAAATATAACTTTAATTTAATTTACTAACTTTCACGGTCAGATTCCATTGAAATTTGATTAAACCAAAATAAACAATAATGAATGTGTTACTTCACTTGAGTTCGTATTTTTTAGTTTATACAATTTTAGTTATCTGACGTCAAAGAAGGAGAGGGGACAGAATTCATGGGTAAAACCTGAGCGCAAAATATTCATAATATAACTTGATTTGAAAGAAAAATGTACGAATAATTTGAATTTTAAGGGAATGAATTCCGCACTGTAGATAGTATTCTTCCATTTTTTAAAAAATACTTTTCAAGCAATTTTCTCGCCATACTCGCCACTCCTCCTAAAATTTAATTATTTTATTCCCATATTCCTAATGTAGATGGCGCTACAACTCCAACAGATGAATGATCGCAGAGATAGAAAAACCGTGCGCTAGCGCACGCTTTTCCGAGGAGACTTTGAATGTTTTTGAGACGTCGCCGTCGGTCGATTGTACTTTTGCGATTCATGAATCCAGAAATGTTTTTGGGGTAGCTCTAATTCTCTTCAGCGAAATAATTTTTGATTTCAAAATATCAATCCATAGACCAGACAATAACAACTCTCAATGAGGAAGTATCTTTACACAGACAATTTTTTTAAAAAAAGTATTTGGTAGCCGTGTTGTACATAATTCACTAGCGAACACCTTTTATAGAAAAATAATGTCCGATATTATTTTTGAGAAAGATCGAAGGAATAAAATGGAGTATTAAAATGCAATAATATAATACAAGAGCTATATTTATGTAAACAGTTAATTTAGTGGACAAATGCGTTCAACATCACTTGGAACTCCAGTGTTTAGTTCCCAAGCACGCTTGTTACTCATTTTATCATCCACTTAGGGGATGGATGTTTGATCTCGTATACTTAACCTTTTCCTTCTTGCTCCCGTGATATTCCCGAGCTGGAGTGTTCAGTAGTAACACGCCAATGAGATAACGATAGAAACTTTTGGTTTTGTTTTGTTTGAATTAACGTCGCACTAGAGCTACACGAGGGCTATTTTCGACGGGCGTCGTATTTTAGAACCACAGTCAGGTGACGAGCCAACACCTGAATAGGCACCCAACGCAACCGTTAAGGGCGAAATCGTACGCAGCGTTTTGTTAGGTTAGGTTTGAATTATCGTCGCACTAGAGCTACACGAGGGCTATTGGCGACGGGCGTCGTATTTTAGAACCACAGTCAGGTGACGAGCCAACACCTGAATAGGCACTCAACGCAACCGTTAAGGGCGACATCGTACGCAGCGTCAGGACTTTGAAGGATATTTAACGTGCACTCCCTTACACGGGGTATTATTCGTCGGACATTTTTGGCTGCACGGGCCGTTTATAGGTCGGCAGCTATTTTGGCGATGCCCGGACCCGAAACTGGGACCTTCCGCATGCAAAGTGAGTGCTTAACCGACTGGGCTTCCCAGCCCCAATAGAAACTTTTAAGATTATGGTCTCATGCTTTAAAATTTATCACTCAAGGAAAAATCAATAATCTTCATTTATATTGTAAATAAGTTTAACAAAATTCTTTCTCCATGTTTTTTTAAAAATATTTTTTAATAATTTTCTTTGATGCTGCCAAATGAAAACTGAGTTGTAATTTTTGACTCTTCCTAGATTTTTTTATACAACAAATTGACACTTAAAACAAATATGTATATTTTTTAATGAGTGGATATATATTATAGTAGATAGTAGATTCACACACATATTTTTTTATATAATTTTTATGCATAAAATATCGGAACTTTTATGACTATTTCCCGAAAAGTATCCGATAATTAAACTTAAGGTAGGCGAATACCCAAAATTCTAAAATTTACTATTACTTTAATCTTTTCCAAATTTGGCATAGTGATTTCAAATGTAATGAACAATGCTTTTTGGGCAATTTTTTTTATTTAAATATAATGATTTATTTTAAACTGTGTTTTTCACCTAAAAAAAAGGGGGTTACGCCAACAGTTCTAGTATAAAAAGTTTTACAATAATTTACCTGACAATTTTTACAGATGCTATTTACAGATGCTAATTTGTATATACCTGTGCCATGAACCTCTAACATCTGGTGCAAATATATAAGTTTAAAAAAAATGTCCAAGTGTAAGTTAATCGAAAAAAATCCTTTTTTTGTGGTTAATTTATGACATTTTTCTTAATAACTTCTTTTCTTGTAATTTGTATGTAACTCTAGAGGGTTATGGCATGCATCAGTTCAAAACGAAGAATTTAAAACATAATTAATGTTTATAGGATGAAAATTCATTGTGGTAGACTTGTTAGCGTAAACCTATTTTTTTAGTAGAAAAACATGGTTTAAAATAAATAAATTATATTTAAATTTAAAAAAATGCCTAAATAGTATTGCTCATTATATTTGAAATCACTATACCAAATTTGGAAAAGATTAAAGTAATAGTAAAAATTTTAGAATTTGGGGGAATTTTGGGTATTCGCCTACCTTAAGCGGGAATGAGCCTGCTGGAGCGCGGCTCTCCAAACTAAAGTGACTCTGTGTTATTCCAATAGAGAAAAAAAATATTTTCTAAACCAGATTTCTCCTGCTATATTGAATATTTTTAGAAACGGTTTTTTAACATGATAAATGTGGATAACTATAATATAATTCAACTTTTTGAAATTGGTTTCATTCATTCAATTGCATGACAGCCCTAGGTGGGCCCTTGCTATCTGTAGAAGTCTCATCAGGCAAATCTGTTCTTGGCGGCTGTTCTCCAGTTGGCAATAGCTTTGGTTGGCAGACATAGAGATTTGTGTGGTTGGTCAGAGGCTAGCCTATAAATCTTTGTCAACTAAGACACACACACATCATAAGTGGATCCATCTAATTTTTAGAGACGGAGGCCAACTAGAGGATCCCCAGAATTGATTTATCACCCCTAGAGGTATTGATTTGGTTCGGGAACTTGGAGGACTTCGTGACCACGACGGATTTAACGTGCAACAGTCACCATTAGCGTACACGGGGTTCTTCGGAAGGCAGCGGGGTTCGAACTCGCAACCTTAGGGATGCCATTTAAAGACCCAACCGACCAGGCTAGCCCCGTCCCTATTAGCTTTTAAGGTCTCTTTCGAGACAGTCGATCCACCTCAGCGGGGGCCATCTATACGAGTTACATATCTTCTTTGACAGAAAGATCTTTTTTAAAGCTACTATATCATCTTGCATTCTGGCCAGGTGAGCAGCCCATTTTATCCTCTGTAATTTTACCCTCTAATGCATGAATTTTTTATTTTCATTCCAAAAAAATATATATGTATCTTTAATACTCACACATTATGGGAAAAATACAAAAAAAAATTAACTGCATTAGAATTTAAATAATTTCAATTTTTAAATTTTTTCCACATGACAAAAACCAACGGCAAAATTCCAATTTTGATAATAATGACTAGAAAACTACTAAAAATATTTCAAAATAACCCTTTTAAACTATGATTAATTTTTTAAAACAATTTATTTGTATATTTAGTACTAATATTATTATTCTTTGAATACGGCCAAAAAAGTAATTTCACAAAAGTTAACAACCTCACTCTTTAATCTTGAATACACTTTTACTACTGTCATCTATGAGGATTATTAGTAACTAAAACTTCAAAATGAAATGTAAAAGATGAAAAAAAACACAGATTTGTCTAGGAGGAGCTCTAATTTAATAGAATAAAGTGGATTATGTTACTTGTTACCAAACGGTAACAGTATGCATTGGAGGGTTAATAAACTTGACTACTTCAATTTGTCTGCAAGTTTAGTAAAGTTCTGAGTAAGACCTTTTTTGATAGGCTGAAATCAAATGTTTGGATCTTCTTCTATCGGACTAGGTCAATTTCGGAACTAATTAACTTGTTAATTGTTAGAGGGGAGGTTTTAAAAAATGTTCCTAAATGGGGAAGCCAGGTCGTAAGAGCATAAGTATGTAGCGCAAAACTTTCCTCTCAAAAATACTCAAAGTCCCTCCATCGCGTTAAGTCGAGCCAACAACCAATGCCTATTATGGTATGGTACAGGGTGTTCCAAAATTGACCGGAATTGTATAGGACGCAATTCCTAAATATTTACCCGGCCCCCGCCAATGAAAAACGCTAACTAATTGGCCGCCCTTTCGGTCGTGCCTGAAATCTTGCACTTGTGCTACACAAGAATGTAGAACTTTTAGTTTGGTTTGGTTGAATTTACATCTGATAAAAATTACAGGTTCAACTAGTTTAAAAAAAAAATTTTTTTTTTAGGAGGCTGTTCATTTTGATAGGTTGTTGCATTATTGTTAAAAAAAAAACTTGATGTTGACCATCAGTCTATACATAACAATTATTGTATTTTGCTTATTTTTGCTGGGTAGGTATGCACATATAAAGGGTGGTTATAAAATAACACTCGCTATTCGGGTCGGTCTGTAGCTTTAATGAATAATCCAAATGCAGAAGACTTTGAGACACTTACTAATCAAGAAGGGGGAAAGAATGGAATCATAAAAAACAAACTCGTCTCTTGACCAGGGTTCTAAATTACGAGGCGTAATTTAGTACCTTGGTCAAGAGACGAGTTTCGTTTTATTATTCCATTCTTTATCGAAAAAGAGAAACTCGTCTCTTGACCAGGGTTCTAAATTACGAGGCGTAATTAGCTGTGTTGGCCGTAATTGGCCATAATTGACGACGCCTCGTAACTTAGAGCCCTGCGGTCAAGAGACGAGTTTGTTTTTTATGATTATTTTTTGTGATTATTTTTTGTGATTATTTTTTAAGATTCTATCTTTTTTATGATTCCATTCTTTCCCCCCCCCCCCTTCTTGATTAGTAAGTGTCTCAAATTTTGAAGCATTTGGACTATTCATTCAAGCTACAGACCACTCCGAATAGCGAGCGTTATTTTATAACCATCCTGTATATTCCGGTGTGTGTGCATGATCAGAGACCCGCTTATAAGATTTCGTCAAGTAAGACAGCCACAGAAGGATTTTTTACTGACAGAGAAAGGAAGTACACCCAGGGCAAAGGCGGGAATTGAACCCGCACCCATTACAGCGCGCGGACTGCTAGCGTTATGGCCTGCGATCCAAACCACTCGGCCATCGATCCCCACATGACACCCTAAATTGTCTCCGCGTTGGTAGATGGTGCGGTTGGTAGGTTCAGTCTCTACCCTACTATAGAACTATTTGGTCCCAACACATGCACATTTCGACAAACTGTACATTTCTATCGCAAAACGTTTAGCTCCTTCCAATTTTCAAACATCCAGCTCGAATTTGAAACACACCAAATTATTTAAATCGAAATCCAAACACAAAAATTTCATTTTCGTAGTTACTAATCATTTTTAGTAGTTTTAGAAACTGATGTACCAGAATCTGCAAATTGTAAAATTACTAGGCAATATGTCGATTCAACCAAACCAAACTCAAAACAAATGCATCCCTTCGTCAACACATTCTCGTGCTGTCCTAGTTCAAGTATGCAACCACGACCAAAACGCGTGATCAATTGGCTTTTTACTATTTTTCGGAGGGGCCGGCTCAATATTTCGGAATTGCATCAATTCCTATTCCGGTCAATTTTGAAACACCCTGTACATATATATTCCAGCTCGTGTGCTTGTTCAGAAAACCGCTTCTAAGCTTTCGTCAAGTGGGACAGACACAGAAAGAATTTTTACAGTCACAAAGAAATGGATAACACATAGACAAATAACAACATTTATTGACGGTCACAAACATCCATGCCTGACCGGGATTCGAACCCGACCCCAGCAGCTCCAAAGGCTAGAGTCCTAACGATTGAGCCACCGGGGCGCAGTGGCGGATTCAAGGGGGGGGCAACAGGCCTTTTGACCCCCCCTTGACCTCAGGTGCCTTTTTTAAAATTAAGTAAGAAAAGGGAAAAATGTAAAATATTGGAGTTTGAAAATCGGACCACCAAACAGAAAATATACAGGCGCGCCAACCACAGGGGGAGGAGGGGAGTTTAGGGTCAGCCCCCTCTGACCGTCCCCCCCCCCATCCTGTTTCCCTAAGCAAAAAAAAACTGTACCCCCCCCCCTGCCCCCTCAGCTTCCAAAACACAGCAAGTCTCTTCCAGGATTTTTCTTTTTGGATCCGGAGAATCTTTTTTTTTTGGCTGGGAATTTCATCGCTCGAAATGAAAAGCAAACACAGCGCATCAACACAAACCCACAGGGGCCTCTCACCACAACTAGAGGGGAGAAGGGGGTAAAACATCTACCCCAACAACACGTAGTAATGGCCCAAGAAAAAGTTAACGTTATCTGTCTGAGGCAATAAAAATTGTCGGATAAAATTACCACTCACTGTCTTTCGTGTCCGTCTGTGAAAGACCTTAGGGAAACGAACGAAAGGGGCTACATTCAAACCCCTCTCCCACAGGGTTATAATAAACACAGAAGCTACAGATAAATAGCACCTCATTTGGCTACTTCGCACTAAACTAGCCACATCAAGGTTTTTTTTTATGGATTTTGTTGCTAAGTATTGGATCCACTGCAAGACATTTTTAATGAAAACGAGGTTCTGGTAGGAAGTGGGTGTTTTGGATGGGAATGTTTGTTAAATAAAAAAGCTTAAGCTTTGGAAAAATACATATAGCCTTACATACGCTTAACTTTTAAGATGGTTTTTGAGAGTTTTAAAAATACTCATTTTTAACTGAGTTTCAAAGCATTCATTGTTGCTCCAAAACAAAAGAAAAAAGCAAATCTATTTTTTAAAACCATTTTTCCTTTTTTTTAATTCAAAATAATTATTAAAAAATTGGTATTAACATCGTAGAGATTTCCGTCTGTGTATCCCTCTTTTAATTTTCCGTTGTGATTTACGATTTAAAAAAAAAATCTATTTTTCATTTGAAAGGTAATGACAACGTGTACCAATCTTTTTCCTGTGTGTATGTACGTAAGGATATACATCAATGTCCGAACGGACAGAGACAGTAGAATCAAGCTTAAAGTGTATCAAATATCAGTGAAATATTTGCAAATCATTTCCTATAAATATGAAATAGTAAAAGATACAAATACGTATTCGACGGATATAAGATACTGAAAAGCTGACATGACAAATATCTATATTCAGTCAAACGCATACAATCTGTATACATGTAATGTGTATAAAAACTACTTTTTTTGCAAATTTGACAAAATTATATTTTTAAAAAAATGTACGGCCCATTGCAAGCAATATTTACTTGCATAAAAAAATCATACTTTATAAGGAACATAGGTAAACAGTAAAATAACATAATTTATAATAAATTTTATCTCGCCAAAAAAACCTTTCAGTTGAAAGTAATTTAAGCACCACAAAACACAAGATAATCTTTGTATAGTTGTGGTGTGTGTGTCAAGCAGGGGTATAGGCTTCGAAAAAGCACTTTCCGTGGGAAAGCATAGTTGGGGATCGTCACCTCCCTCGTCGTCCTCTTTCCAAGAACACAATCCGAATCCCCATTGTCCAGCTTCTGCAAAAATTATCTTATTTTTATCAAAGCAGGACCCCCGTTTGGTTTTTATGACCAAAGAAGAAAACCTGAAGTTGCAGGGTCCTTGCTTGAAACTGGAGACAATTATTTACGACCTCTCCCCATCACTTAGCTGTTGGGAGCATTTTCGCAAAGGCGGTAGTACATTTTCTCAGTACTTGCCAGATCTTAGAAAGATTTCCTGGACTGGCCAATGAGCAAAAAACAGAAACTGAGCCCTTAGCCTCAGAATATTTGGTGTTGGACAGTGGACAGTTTAGTATTTGACACTGCGCGGAATAGGTTATTATTTTTATTTGTTATCTTTATGTATCGAGTTTTTTGTCATTCATAAGTGTCTAAAGGCCCATTTAAAGGTAAGATATTAATAATAATTTCATTTAATGTTAAAACTTAATATAATTGAGTTTTCGCAAAAATATAAATGTCGCTTTAATATGCACCACTTATATATCTATTAGTGGTTAACAAGTGTTCCGTGAAATATTGTTTAATGTTTTGATCAATTGTTTATTTCTGTTAGATTTAGACTTGTTGGTGTTTATAAATAATTCCTATTTTACGATCAAGGTAGTATACAAAACGTGTAAAAAATTACTGTTACATAATTTAAAAATTTGTATTTTTTTTATTTTAAATTGGTATTTATTTATTCTTCAGAAAATGACATCATGTTCTTAGACTTATTTATACTATCCTAATTTATAATTTTAATTCGTACAAAAGGTAAGAAAAAGGAAGCTATTTAAAAAAAAATAATAACTGTTACACTTTAAAAAAAAGTTCAGAAGTTAACATTTTTTAAAAAACTTTCAAAAAGTGTTATGTCATTGAGTATTTTGTTTTTTCATTTTATGTCGTAAATGATGCTGTCATAAAGTTATTTAGGTTGTGCATTAAAAAGTAACATGTGAATACCGTTTTTTTTATATTCTGAATCCTTTAATAATAGGGGATATGAATGTTCTATATTTTTATTTCTTAAAAAATATTTGAAATATTTTTAGTCATGATGTAAACCTCACGCATCTTCTTTTTGTTGTATTACTATTTTGTATTAAATAAACATATTTTTTTTACAATTGCATGAAAAAAAATCCGATTTTTACACTATAATTTTAATATCAGACGCGTGCGAAAAGTTATTCTTCTGATGGAAACAATGATAAAAAATTACTTTTTTTATAATTGCGTGAAAAAAATCTGACTTTTACACTATAATTTTATTTATCAGACGTGTGCGTAAAGTTATACTTTTATAGAAACAATGATAAAAAAAATTACTTTTTTTCACCTTAGAGCAGTGAAAAAAAGTACTTTTTTTTTCACTCGTCTTAAAAGATGCCAATATTTCAAGTAAAACTGATATATTCTCTACTTTTTCCTTCACAGTAATAAATATTTCTTCCAAAAAGGTATTATGCCCCTTTTAATAATTGCATTTTTGATTATTTTTAAAGATGAGGTATAATCTTAATTTATTTGATAAAAAAATAATAAAAAGATAATACATTATAATAATATATTAATTAAATCAATATAATAATTAAATCAATATAATAATTAAATCAATATAATAATTAAATCAAAATAATAATTAAATCAATATAATAATCATAATATATTAATTATATGTTATCGCCGACGTTCATGATTTTGAACTTTTGGGCCAGAGGTTGATAATAGGAATCCTGTGTAACATTTGCCCCCCTCTTAAGTTTCGGCTGGATCCGCCACTGCCGGGGCGGCAATGCCTATTATTAATATTATCCTCACCAAAAGCCCACCACGAGTATTTCTATCCCGAAGTTGACCCAACACAGTATACAACGCTACGCGTCGATGCGTGCTTAACGAGTGTTTGGTGGCAGTAGCCACTCCGAAGCGCGCGTCGAGTGGGGCAAAAGGGCGGCGTCATTAGTGTGGGGCGCAAAAGGGGCACGTAGCCCCGTCTTGGACTTGGAGGGTTCGGGAATCGAGACGTGAAATGTCACGTTCTTGGGAGGAAAGTGAGGAAAAAGTGGGAAGAGGAGATTTTGTGAAGTTATTGTCGCTTAATTTGTTTTTGGAATAACATTTAGGAAGAAGGGGTAGGGTACACTCTTAAAACAAACGAGCGATTTTAACTCAGTCTGAGTTAATTTTCACTCCTTTCGGTGTCGAAAATGCACTTCCCCTGGATTTCACTCTTTTGTTTTGTTGAACCTCCAACAATCTTAACAACAAACGAGCAATTTCAAAGCGATTAGGAGCGATTTAGGAGTTAATTTTCATTCCTTTCCAGTATCGAAAATGCAATTCCCCTTTGGGAGTGGATTTCACTCTTTTGTTTTAAGAGTGTAGGGTAGGTAAATATACATTCCGGCTTGTGTGCTTGATCAGAGACCCTATTATAAGCCTTCGTCAAGTAAAACAGACAAGTAAAGAATTTTTACTGTCACAGAGAAAGGAAAATACATCCAGGGCAAAGGTGGGAATCGAACCCACACCCGTTACATCGCACAGACTGTAGCGCAATGGTCTGCGATCCAAACCACTCGGCCTTCCGGGCCCCATTTAGGAAGGAGTTAAGAGGACTCCCTTGGGAATTTCAATCTTGAAAATCGTAATGTTATTCCTATGGAAAACATTCGCAAGTCAATTACCGCCACAATTTTAGTAAAAGGTTACTAGTTTCTTGTATCATTGTAAAGAACGAAAGGAGAAGATTTTGCAAAATTAATTTGTTTTGTGAAAATCACATATTTAGCCTTTTTAATAATTTTTTGAAGACAGAACTTAATGCGTACTCCATTTTTTACTAACTTCAAAAAATTATAAAAAATACTAAATATGTGATTTTCACAAAACAAATTAATTTTACAAAATCTACTCCTTTCGTTCCTTACAATGATGTAAAACACTAGTAACCTTTTATTAAAATTGTGGCGGTAATTGACTTGCGAATGTTTTCCATAAGAATAACATTACGATTTTCAAGATTGAAATTCCCAAGGGAGTCCTCTTAAGTCAAAGAGAACAAGGTAGCTGTTTCAATGGAATTGTTTCATGTCGTGGATGACAACAGCTCCAACGGTTTGTTGTCTTTAATTACTTATGTTTTGGTATTCGAAAATGAGTTTTCTGAGAATATTTTACCAATTGATTTTTTTAAATGCTAACTTCTTGCCGTGCTTTAGGTTGTTCAAGACATTTCCTTAAAGAAAGCTAGCTTATATAAAGAAACGTTTATTTTCATCTAGGATCATTTTGAGAGTGAAACCAGCCGGCCCACTGGCGCAATGGTTAGAGTACTAGCCTTTGGAGCTGCTGGGCTCGGGTTCGAATCCCGGTCATGGCATGGATGTTTGTGCTTGTCAATAAATGTTGTTATTTGCCTATGTGTTTGTGGATGTCCTTCTTTGTGTGTCTCTTGTGACTGTCTCTTCTGGCGAGCGGGGTTATGGGCTATAAAGCCTACACTCTTCCCTTCTAGAAAGCGCAATCACTGTCATTTGTCATTGAGAGTGAAACCGAAGCAACCAATGAAATCGCAGTACAAGGAAAAATGAAAACAAGAGCTTTACGCCATCTGAAACATTCCCATGCATAGTAATAAAAATTAAGTTTATTCACCTTGAGACAATAATCTTAGGAGGAGGAAGATTCTTAGGACCATACAAAGTAAAATATTTTCGATTTTCTTTAATTCTTGACTTTTCACCATATCCTCTTGAGACCCGAGAAAAAATACTACACTTATATTCTTAAGGGGACGCATTACCCAAAAATTGGTCAAAATGTCGATTTTTCAGTTTTTACTTTTTATTATTTACAATATTCTTCCAAATATTTACTGAAAGTTTCATAATGATATCTTGTGTGGAAAAAAGTTATTAAATATTTTCTGGAGTCATTCCTACACTGTAAATAATTTTGGTGTATCTTCACACCAAAAATGGTGGCAACAAAGTAGTCACCAAAAGTGGTGTAAGGAAACACCACCACTAAATCGGTGTAATGAAACACCATCAGGAAATCGGTGTATTGAAACACCGATAATTGACTGGTGTGTGGAAACACCACATTTGGTAGCGACTCTGTTGCCACCATTTTTGGTGTAATAAAACGCCACCAGTAATTTGGTGTACTTAAACACCTAACGACCTAACAGGGTGTTCTGGTAACTTATTTCAGAATCAAAAGGATAAAATGGTTATTTTTTAAAAACACTTTTTGGGGTAAACTGATTTCTTACAAATTCTGAGCAATATATTTGTAATGTTGAAAATAACTAATTTTGTAACTTGAGTTGGTTTGTGACTTGAGTTGAACTCAACGAGGATACCTTTATCCATACTACAAAAGATATAATGAAAATGTTCATATTTTATACAAAAACATAACGCAAACAAAATTAATGTTTAGGAATATTTAACGTGCATGAAAGATATCAATAGGGTGGCCAAACATTGTTTAATTTGTTACTCAACTATCTATATAGCATATAAAATTGTGCAATTAACCTCAGTTTAACTATTTTATTGTTTTTTCAAACAAAATGTAAATAAAATATCATTAAAAAAGTGTTATGATGATTTCATAATTGAAAAGTTAATCACTGAAACAATTCAGATATCAATTAGCTAAATTACTAATGGGAAAATACTGTTATTATACTAATCATTTCAGTATCTTTCAATCACATATACTCGCACAAAGATATAAACACAACCCTAATTTACTCGTTCCAACCAGAATTGCTAACATTGAAGTTTTAATTAAATTATTCAGTAGTAATTCATTTATCTTTATAAAGAATAAATATAATTGCAAAGTTTACTTTGTATGTTCAGCAAATACAAACACGATTCATCATCATCAAAATCAAACTCATGCTGTTATTTAGGGCTAACTGAGTGCAAACACACAGAGTAGACAATCATTTAAAAGCACAATAAATGCACGCTGAAATAAGTTTTCCATCTAGCTATTAAATACTAAGACTCAAACCATGCACAACACTAATAAATTATCAAAACGTATAGCTCTAATTTGTCCGTTACAACCATAGAATTGTCAGATTGGCCCGATTTGTAACACCGAATTTGGTGCTTCGTTTTCAAAATGTCGTCGAAAGGCTACAGTTGAACCTTTCTTGGTGTATGTTAATACCAATTATTCTTTAAGCTTAAATAAAAACCATTTTGAGTGTATGATGACGCCTATTTTGGTGCTGACACCACAAGTCGAGTATATTTACACCTTATTTAGCAATTCATAACCCAAAACAAGTGTAATAATACTCCTTTGTTTTTACAGTGTAGTTACTTAGGGACACGCCTTAAACTCTAAAACTAAAAATGTTTTGTTCTATAAATGCAACAAAAAAGGCCGTATCATTTATTTGTAGTTAAAAGATTATTTTAGTATAGCTTTTTATAATGCAAAATGCCTTTAAAATTAACTACTAAAAGAACTTTTTGAAAAGTTTAAAAAAAATAATAATTTTTAAAGAACTTTAATTTCGTATTGACCCTCGTTCAACTTCATTTTTTTTTATAGAAATAAGTAACTGATACCTGTAAATCAAAGGCAGAAAATTGATATTTGGATCTTCTTCTATCGGACCGCGTCAATTTTGGAACTAATTAATGTGTTAATTGTTTGTGAGGAGGTTTTAAAATGTGTCCCCAAATGGGGACGCCAGGTAGCAAGAGGATATACTAAAGAAGGATCGGCTACAAAAACGACATGGGTGTTCCCCCAATTAATAACAGAGCAACAAATACTCATTTGCAAAGTTTTCAATAACCTATATAATAAATAGTTGATTTAAAATACAGCACCCCAATGGAGTATATACTCCTTGCCTACCTAAGTTGAGTAAATCGAAATATGATATCGAGAAGATCCTTCGGCACCTTTAAAGAGTTCCGTAAATTATTTGTGAATCCATTCAGAAAACATGTTTAAAACAATTATTTCGTTTAAGGTCTAACATATTTGACTATTATTTGAGAAAATTTGACAATTTTATCAGTACGAAAAGTGTATTTTGGTTACATTGTATTCAAATCATTTTGTATGTAAATATTACCTTACAAGAGTTTCTAACTAGCGGACCAATTGCGCTTTTCTTTCTGCGTTTTTACTCTTTGTTTTTACCCAAGTTAGTTTGGCACGGAGTGTAGATTTGTGGAACCACATTTTTAGTGCACCAAAGATTAATGAATGAATTAAAAAAGATACTAGAGTATGGCATTTGACTAGTTCAATTTCATATAATTATATAAACTCGCATGTTTAATTTATGAAATGAAATAAATCTAAAAATATTTGAAATGATATATATTTATAAAAGAGTTATTTACATTTACGATCAATAAAAGTGGTTTTAACAACTCCACTTATCCCCAATCCTGAATGTTGGCTTTCGCAAGGCAAGCCTCATGTAGTAACAAAACCAGTTTTACAGCAACAAAAAAACTTTTGCAGGGGAAAAAAAAACCTTTTGCAACTAAATATTGCAGCAAAACAAATTTAGGAATTTGCAGCAAAACAATAAGTTTGGGTTAAAGACAGAAAAATTCTATAAAGTATGTTTTGAATGTAAGAATTTGAACTAAATTTAATAGTACATTTTAAATTAGAACTCTTGTAATTGGAGTAGGAAAATATCGGTTTAAAATACGGGTTTTTTTAGAACCAAAACCATACATGACATTTCGAGTATTTGAAGATCATATTTCAGCTCATTTTAGGTCATGGAGTAAAAATCAGTAAGTTTGGTGTAATTTAACTCTCTTTCAAACAATGCCTCCTTTTTTTTTTTTTCTACGGAGTTGTTTCAACGATGTTGATGGCAACAGCTCTAGCGGGTTGTTGTCATTTGTGTTGCCTGGAATTACTTATGTTTTGGTAATCAAAAATGAGTTTTCTAAGAATATTTTACTTGTTAAATTTTTTTAATGCCAACTTCTTGCTGTGCTGTTGGTTGTTCAAAACATTTGTTAAATAAAGCTTTCCATAGAAAGAAAAAAATCTTTTCATCAATATCGGTTATTTTAAGAGGGAAACCTTAGCAACCAGTGAAATCCAGTACGGATAAAAATGAAAACACGAGCGTTACATCGTCTGAAACATTCCCATTCCTGATGCGTAGACATCAATACTTAGGAAATACCATAGAGATAGAAAAACCGTGCGCTATGGCACACTATCTAGAGTGGAAAAGGAGGGTAAAAATATGTTTCCTTTGAACACCTAAACAGGGCGGCCAGTTCCGTTGAAAGTGACAGTACTAAAATTGCGCTTTTTTTTTTAAGAAGCTGTTATCTTGGAGCTGTTGGCAGTTTGAAATTTTTTTGCAAACATGGATAGTATACAAAAAAATCAATAATTCTAAATTATCAATAAACCATTATGCAAATTTTTGGTTACTTAATAATATTATTTTTGACACTCACAAAAAGAAATTCGAAACATTCGCAGATATCAACTAGAATCTTACTCAATTATCATGATTGGAGAAAACAAAAGCGCAATTTTAGTACTTATTTTTTCTACGCCAATCGCCGTCATGTTTAGGTGAGGCTTCGGCACAAAATTCCCTCTGGTTTTACCATTAAGTTTCCCCTCTAGGTAATGGGCGATAGCGCACGATTTTTCTTTTTCTATGGGAAATACACGCCCTTATATTTCATAGTTATGTATGGATACACAGGGAATTACGTTACCCTCGAATCCTTCGATGTACATAAGATTAGGCATCAGATGTATTGTTGTAAATTGGTTTACGAAGGGT
Organism: Hylyphantes graminicola; assembly: GCA_023701765.1. Taxonomy (NCBI): domain Eukaryota; kingdom Metazoa; phylum Arthropoda; class Arachnida; order Araneae; family Linyphiidae; genus Hylyphantes; species Hylyphantes graminicola. The sequence goes on along the minus strand of CM043117.1, from coordinate 67,859,394 downwards.
CGTCGCGTCGGGGACAAAATAAATTTTTCATACACTTGTGTTCTAACAGAATAGAGACCAATGTTTAATAACGTTTTAACACAGGGTATTCAAGTTTTTCTACTAAGGTATAGGTTTATGGATGACAAAATAGTGATTGATAAAAAATAAAAGGAAAATAATACATGTTAGGTTTTCTGGGGATTTTTTTTTATCCTGTCCATGTTATGAAAATTTATCTTTTTTTTTCATTAAATTTATTTACATTGCATAAAATGTGTGTGAATGTATTTGATATTTATTTCGATCTACTTTTATTTATTCATTAATTCGAAAGAGCTAAAAAGTGGAACAGTAGGGTATTATTTAGGTATAGTTTATTTAGTATGTATGGAAAATAAGGGGAAAAAAAGAAATTCCTCATGAAGTGCATTTTATGTTACACCTATTTTTTTTTACCGTACTATATCATTCGTAATAATATATTATAATTTCACAGATAGCTTTAAAATAGAAAACGGCAAATAATTAAAATTAAATCTTAATTCAGTACATAAAAGGTTAAATAAAGAAAGTAATATTGGGATGTATTCATACTTTTAATGCATAGAAAACGTTAAAGATTTTTATAAATTAATTCTACTTTATCTATACATGGGATAACTATTGAGTGAAAATTTACACGCATTGAAGTTATTTAATGCTCAACAATCTGTAAAAACGAACAAATTTAGCAGTTATAAGATACCGCATATATTAATATGTACTAAACCAAATATTTTTTAATTCAATGTAATTCTTATTTATCGTATTTATTCAATCGCATTAAATTATCAATGAAGTTGTAGGATTCTTGTCTGATTAAAACTCATTGACTTAGAAGTTATCAAAGCTTCCCAACAAAATCTTTAATTTTAGTATGGTAGGCAATGTTTTTTAAATAATATTAAATGTTTTTCACAAAGACGAATTTTATTTAGAACGTTTTTTTTTAAAATTTGTTTAGTCATGTTCATATATAGGAATTAGCATTCTGCTAAAAGATTAATTTTAAAAAATATTCAAGAAACTTTGTTGGTATTCTAAGTTGACTAACAAATAAATCCAAAATTAAGTATTTTCTATTCTGATTAGAAATTTCATAAAGTTTTAAGTAAAATTGCTTAGAGCATTACAAATTTTATTGAACAGTTATATTCTAATCCTCTGAATATGTAAAAAAAACACACAAGAAAAACGCAATTGAAGAAAAGCTACAATAGGAAAAAAAAAAACATTCTTTTATTGACGGTGAGGCAAGATAATATTTTACAGTAAGAGAAAAAGGAACATGTCGAAGGCGGAAGAGCGGTCATGATAAAGGAAAATGTCAACGCAATCAGGGAAAATGCAGTCACAATCAAGGAAAATGTGGACACAATAATAGGAAAATGTTGACACAATCATAGGAAAATGTAGTCACAATCATTGGAAATGTAGTCACAATCATGGGAAATGTAGTCACAATCATAGGAAAATGTAGACACAATCATAGGAAAATGTAGTCACAATCATTGGAAATGTAGTCACAATCATGGGAAATGTAGTCACAATCATAGGAAAATGTAGTCACAATCATGGGAAAATGTAGTCACAATCAAGGTAAATGGAGTCACATTCGGGAAAAGTAGTCACAATCAGGTAAAATGGAGTCACAAACATGGAAAACGTAGTCACATTCGGTATAAGCAGTCTCTTATATTTTACAGTTTAGACGACAACATCATGATTCGTCGTCTTGAGTTCTTCATTGTGCCCTGCAATATGAAAATAGAGCTATTAAAAATATGGCACAAATATATATATATAGATTTTCTTAACTATTCAATATCGACATTGCATGATAATATTATAGCAATTAATAATATTTTTTGTTAAATAAATAAAAATACACCTTACCTTCAGAGTTTAGAGCACGTTGTAGTCGAAGAACTCCTGGCTGACCGAATAGTGTGGGTCAGGGTGTGGGCAGACTTGATGAACCCATTCGCCAGTATAGAGAGCCTTGTGCAGGGTGCGACGCAGCTTGGCGAGTTGCTGCTGGCGATGGCGCTCTTTTTGGCGACGAGAAGGCGAACTGAAACAGAAAAAACAAATAAGTTAGATATATTGTATGAAAATATTTTGTATAGATTTAAAATTTAAAATAGCATACGGATTGAATAGCTTTTTTTAAAAAATCTAAGGTCGTTTGCAATAGTGTATAAAATTTGGACAACTATAATTTTTTTTGCATAAAAATACTCAATAAAGGTTAAAAAAAGGTCACTCTACTTAAAACTTTTTTTCTAGCTTATCTATGCATAAGAGAAAACTTGGCTTCTTCCTTACTTTAAGAATTCGATACTTACCTACATTACGTTTTCACACGAACATAGTTCAACTTAATTTATAATTCATGATCTTAATAAGAAATAGCAAAACGTGGCATACAAATGCTTGTAATTTTGTTTAAACGAACACAGGTTAAATTGATATTGTTTTAAACATTACAATCACTTAATTACAATTGTGAGAACATTATGGTTTATTTTACTTTTAAAAATTAAGTTTGAATTAAAAATGTACTTACAGGTGTTTAAAACACCAAGAAATCCACTCGCAGCACATTTTAGAATCAATTCAAAGTTACAACACGACTTGAAAAACTTTTTCAGATCAAGAAAAGATCTCTCTCAAAGCTTCTCAATTCAAAAAATTGTCTTTCTTCGCAATTCAAATTAAGCTTTTTTCAGCTCACTACAATTAAGCTTTTTAAGTTTAAATTATACTTTTAAAGCTTTTTTTAGCACAAATAACGCTTTTGAAATGTCAGTTTTTAAAAACGCAACTGCTTTGAACAAATCAAAACTCCTACAACAGCTATATCACAATTTTATAGGAAACAATGATATTACAATAATGATTCCTTATTTATAGATGATATTGTGTTACAGATAAATAATTAAAACCATTGTTGCACAAAATTCCTTTTATTTGATTTTTAAAAAGAAATATTTGTTGTGTAGTTCAATTTTAACAATGCAAAAAAAGCTTTTGTAAATTTTAAATTTGTCATTATAAATGTGTAGAAAATATAAAGACAAATAAAAGAAATGCGTGATTAATTCAATTAACTGAAATTTCAGGTAATAATAATTTGTTATACGCAAATATCTTTCCCAGTAATGTACTGTTTTTAAAATTTGGGATAAAATATCTTGAAGACATTAGCAATTGGACAATTACACTGCTCAAAACAATTAGGGGAGCACATGTTTTAAACCCTTTCGCTCCCAATGATTCCATTGGGAATCATAAGCTTGTGATTTTTTTCTGACTAAGTTAAATTCGCCACTTATGTATCGTTAAATACATCGTTAGATGGAAGAATAACGTATTTTGAAGAATTTAATATTTTTTTTATATTAATGAAAATATGAAAAATATGGTAAAATAAATTTCAGTTTTTAACAGTTTTAGAAAATAAATTGACCCTTAATTTTTGATGCTTGCATTTTTCAGATGTTTAAAAATAGATTTCAACTATTTTTAACAAAAAAAAGTTTTGAAAAAATTATTGTTATAATTTATTAAAAAGTTATTATTCCATTATCCCCCTTTAAATTTAAGTACTAAAAACTTAAGATTTTTTCTCCTGTTTTTTACTATTTCATTTCGAATGCATAGTGAACCTATTGAACAAATTTTAGATTTATAGGATAAAAATTAAAAAGTTGGGAGTGAAGTTAAAGTTGGAATTCAAAAGTGCTCCCCTAATTGTTTTGAGCAGTGTAATTGCTCTCAAAAACTCAAAAGTTAAACTTATTTAATCCACTAAATCAGGCAAAGTATTTGTAAAAAAAATATAAGCTTAAATGATTAAATATAAGGTTTTTATAACAAGAAAAAAAACTTCCTTAAAATCGAGGAACCGTAATTCTAGCGTAAAAGTTACCAGGAATTGCAGGTTTAGCTGATCAAAAAAGTCCTTTAACTTAAATTTATTAAACATTTTTTAAGTCTCACAAGCAAATTTGAAATCTGTTTTTTTCCTTATCACGTCCGGTTTTGGCACAATATCAATTCAAAATCTGATAGAAATCGTTTTTATAGTTATTACAAACGCTTAAAAAAGTTCATTGAAAATAGAAGCCTTAAAAGTTGATAACCGGCTGGGCAAACGGAGCCCCTTCTTTACACTCTTAAAACAAAAGAGTGAAATCCACTCCAGTTGGAGAAGTGCATTTTCGACACCGTAAAGGCATGCATATTTACTCAGACTGAGTTAAAATCACTCGTTTGGAGTGATCCTGTCGGAGGTTTAACACACAAAGGATCCACTCCAAAAGGTGAAGTGCATTTTCCAGTCTGGAGGAGTGAAATCCACTCAGACTGAGTTAAATTAGGAGTGTTTGTTTTAAGAGTGTAAGGAGGCTCCCAAATTTTGCTCATAAGCATTTAGGATGAATATAACTGCCCTTATTCTTAAAAATTTAATATGAAGTTTGCAAAAAAAATAATAAAAATCATGAAAAGTTGACTATGAAATGATCCTTAAACTCATAGTTAATGAATTCAATTTTTTAAAGGGATTTAGCTTGCTTTCCGAGCTAATTACTATTTTTGGTTAAACTAAAGAATCGTGGCCGCTGACGCCAAATCTGGGGACCCCGAGTATTTGGTATGATGGCAACCTTTGGTGAAATTAGCAGTGAGAAAGTTTCTTATCATGTCACGTTCTCCATACTGCGGTCATTCATTGGTTGTCTCGGCACGCACCGAGGTGTGTTGTCATTCGACCTGGCGATATTTTTGAAAACACGCCAAATCCGGCCACGATTCTTTAGTTTAACTCTATTTTTTGGTGTTAACTGAAATATAGAAAAAATACATACGAATATTTTGTGGAGGTATGTTACGCCAAATACGGCCACGATTCTTTAGTTTAACCCTATTTTTTGGCGTTAACTGAAATATAGAAAAAATACATACGGAATATTTTATGGAGGTATGTTTGGAGGCCTCCAAATTTGCTCCATCCCGGGTCTTCTACAGTTGCTTGTTGGACTACTTCCTTTGTGAACGACTCTTTCTGTTTTCCTCTTGTGGGAGTTGAAACTCTCCAATACTAAGGATTTAGGTTTGTAACAGAAACTGGCACTTGGAACTGTTTCCACACAAAATCAAAGCATCTAAAAAAAAAGTGCCAAACACAGTTTTAAGTTCCATATTAAAATTCTGAACGTCAGAATTAAACTATTTTTGTTGAATATTCAATAAATATTGATCACAAAATATTTGCCAAACGCAGCATTAAGTTCTGTATTAAGCTTCTGTAGAAGCTTCTTCTGAGAATTAAACAATTTGTCAATGAAAATTCAATGATTAGTAAAATCATTTGTATTTCGACGAATTATTTTTAAATGCCCTTTAAAAAAACAAAAGCCTTAGGAAAAAATTGTCAGAAGGAATATTTAAGAAATAAAACGCCATTGTTTATTAATAAATGCTAAAATGCAAATGAAAAATTCCGCCTGCTTTAAAATAAAAATAGAAAGCCCTGTGCCGTTTCAAAGCAAATCATACAAACAATCTAAGAATTATGTCTCTCATTGCGACATATATGATATGACGCCTTTTCAAACGGATTTATGTCGCAAAAATAAATTCCTTTAATTTTTCTTTAATATAAATAAAGTTAGTCATTCGATTGTTGTGAGTTTCAGTAGCTATCAATCTCTAATAAATTATAAAATAAATGACTTCGTTTTTATAATGAATATTAACAAGCTTAAATTTCAGTATAAAAACTTTAAATTCAGTATAATTTTTAAGCTTTACAAGTACCGTTTTCAACAGATATGAGTGTAAATGATAAATTAAAAAGCCAATTTTCTCGTTTTGACCTTTTTGTCACTTAGCACGTTCTTCCACTATCTTCAATTCACCTAATTCTTTTTTTTTCATCTAGGTCTTTATCCACTGGGGTTTTCTTTTAGGTTGGTCTTCTTGTTTGTTCTGTTGGCCTCCATAATCATGGCCTAACCCCTGTAATCTCCTTTTTCTTATCTTTGTATCGATTAAATAAAATAACAAGGAGAGGACGTCTGTTAGCTATAAGGAAGATTTTATTAGAAAAGTAAAAGAAACACAACTAGCATCTATTTATAAACTTGGTTTAAACAAACAACTAATGCGATTAAACATGGAAAGGCAGATGCAATACTGGGTACGATTGCATTGTAAGGATGATATGAAATGAGATATTACATCATAGAGGCTGACGCAACTTGAATATGATATTACAACAGTAGCAATATCCGAATCACTATTTTATATCGCTACTGTTGCAATTGTCCATTCATAGGCTGTAAATTGTCTATTTCATAGACTTCTCTCTTTGTTCTTTTTCTCCACCATCGCATACGGCTCCAATGTTTTGATATGTGAGCATATCAGCGTTCAAAAATATACACTGCTCAAAACAATTAGGGGAGCACTTTTTAATTCCAACTTTAACTTCACTCCCAACTTTTTAATTTTTATCCTATAATTTTGAAATTTGTTAAATAGGTTCACTATGCATTCGAAATGAAATAGTAAAAAACAGGAGAAAAAATCTTAAGTTTTTAATACTTAAATTTAAAGGGGGGGAAATGGAATAATAACTTTTTAATAAATTATAACAATAACTTTTCAAAACTTTTTTTGTTAAAAATAGTTGAAATATATTTTTAAACATCTAAAAAAATGCAAGCATGACAAATTTAGGGTCAATTTATTTTCTGAAACTGTTTTAAAGGGAAATTTATTTTACCATATTTTTCATATTTTCATTAATATTAAAAAATATATATTAAATTCTTCAAAATACGTTATTCTTCCATATAATGATGTATCTAACGATACATAAGTTGCGAATTTAACTTAGTCAGAAAAAATCACAAGCTGATGATTCCCAATGGAATCATTGGGAGCGAAAGGGTTTAAAACATGTGCTCCCCTAATTGTTTTGAGCAGTGTATTATAAATGCAACAATCCAAGAAAGCAAAACCCAAGGCATTTTTAACATTCCCATATCATCTTTCAACTCAACTCTATTACAACACCTTTTGCACTATGCAGATTGGAACGTTTTTGTGGAAGAAAAAAAATCTAAGAAATTGCGAATTTTACGTCACACACAAAAGATGAGGAAACAAAGAGCGAGATACCTTTTTCGAACGAAAAGCGGCGCTAAAAGATGCTGAAGTCCTTCCTTCTTTTCATCGGTGCAAAAAAGCAAATGCCGTAAGAAAAGCGATGAAAAAACAGGCATCGGTGCGTGGATAGCAACGTCGAAAAGGTTTGGGGATCGGTCATTAATTGCATACCGTAAAAAGTAGACATAGATAACAGGCGGTATTCGAGGCTTTCTTTATATTAAAATAATAGGTGAGAGATATATTCATTTGATAGAGAGAGAAAAAAAATCCCACAAAAAATATTTAAAAATATTTGTTACACGAAACTTTTTACCACGCCACTGTTGTGTTTCTAAAACTAAAATCATCATAAAATTAGGTTATAAACACTTTAATTCTTTTCTTTTTAAAAAAATATATTATTGGATAGCAGGGGCCCGAATGGCCGAGTGGTTTGGACCATTATGCTTGCTGTAACGGGCGCGGGTTCGATTCTCGACTTCACCCTGGTGTATTTCTTTTTTTTATGTGACAGTAAAAATTCTTTCTGGTGCCTGTCTTACTTGGCGAAGGCTTATAAATAGAGTCTCTGATCAAGCACACAATCTGGAATATATATGGGTAATTCCACGTCAGAAGAGACCACGACTGCAAAAAAAATATTTTTTTCTATACTTGCAACTTTTATATTTGCTTTAGAAAGGTTTGAATTTTATTATTTTTGTATCAACAACTATTATTGTTTCATCTTTGGCAACACAGCAGCTTCAAAATATCCGCTTTGTTTTGAAAGCATGGTCTCGTGTTTTTTCATCATTTTGAACAAATGAATTTTAAGGTACGAAGCACATTTTATCATATTTTTTGATGAAATTATTAAAATACACTATCAGAACTACCTTAAAAACACACTATTAATTGGTATTTATAACTAAACGATATTTAATTAGGAAGATAAAAATCTATTTTTTGACTGTAGTGTCAGTCACGAAAAGATGGAAAAGCTTCTATAACTTTAAAAAAAAAGGCTTTACTTCAAATTTTTTACGATATTTTCTTACTTTAGTAACCTCTGTGTAATTTCACACCTCTTAATTTTAAAATGAAAAGCATTTTCTGTATTTATAACACATTTTAGCTTTGTAGTGTCAGTCACAAAGTAGTGCGAGTCACAACTTCTTTTGATCTAGATGTTTTAGATTAGCTATAATCTTTGTAGATTTCTTATATTTTGATAATTTTGATTTAAGATGGCTATATGAACAGCTAAAAGAAAAAAAAGAGCAAAGGGGATGTTTTTAGGAGGGGATAAATTACAGAAAATGAAAGCAAGAATAACTTTACGGACAACACTTCAATTAAAAGCATTTCACCTCCATTGCAATCCTCCATCCATTTGACAACCTTGTGTGGTAATTTTTTTTCCAAATATCATGGTCATCTTTGCCTTCAGTCATGGTAAAGGACCAATTGATGGACTTCGTGATACAGTGAGGAGGGGATAAAAGAAGGCACACTTTCTATCAATTTTGACTCAAATTTTGCTAAAGATTTTTTCACTTTGAATAAGAAATCTGCCCAAACATATCACTATTATACATTTCTGACAACTGTGTAAAGGGCAAAATAAGTAGATTAAATGATATATGATCATCAAAGAAGATACTTCCGATTCCCTGACACTCAAAAATTACTCCGTTTTTTTTTTTAAATTCAACAAATACCTACTTACAACAACTTCCAATCATTAAATCCCCCAAAATACTACAAGGCGGATAAAACAAATTTAAATGTTGTAAAAAGAAATATACCTCTCAACAAAATTCTGAAAATGAATTGATGCTATAAAAAGAGCTTTATTTCTTTTTATAGTTAAATTATCGTTACAGTTTTGTTGGTATATGTTTAGTAAGGATGTTGATTCAGTAAAACTGAAACATCTGCAATGGTCGGAAAGTCTTTTTGCGTGGCTTCATGGTCAAGGTTTTTCAGAAAATGCTATTGAATAATGAAGTAAGAAACTACCAGAAACCAACTTTAGAGGACCTTGTGTAACTTTTTGTAACTATATTTTTACCGTGTACGCAATTTTTAACTTACCATGTTCAACACTATTTACATACGTTTTGTTATTATTGCCAAAATTTCCATTTCTGTGATGCAATTCGCATCACACAGTTGAATGTAATGTAAGTCACGCACAAAAGTGTCAATAAATTATTTCCTATGATATTTCAATACTTTTTTGCTATTAAATGATTCAGTTTTAAACCTTATACTTAAAATAAGCACTGGTAGAATGTTGATTTGGTTGATTTGCTGCATTTTGAAGAAGAAATTAGAATTTAACAAAATTACCAGAAACCTACTTTAGGGGACGTTGTGTATCTTTTTCTAACCATAATTTTACCATTTATGCAATTTTTAACTTTCCATGCTCAAAATTATTAACATATGTTGTGTTATTATTGCCTAAAATTCCATATCTGTGATACAATTCACAATGTAGTGTCAGTCACGAATTCGATGTAGTGTCAGTCACGCACAAAAATGCTAATAAATTATTTCCTACGGTATTTCAATACTTTTTTGCAGTTAATATATTTAGCCTGAAACCTTATACTTAAAATAAGCAGTGGTAGAATGCTGAATTACTGCGCAATCGGAAGAAATTCGAATTTTCATGATAGCAAAAAATCTACGAAATTTCGTGTAGTGTCAGTCACATCAGGACATTTTTATTATTTTTCAGTTAAATAATAACTTTTAAAAAAATTTACTGATTGCTAAAAATACTATATGCTAAGGGGTATACTGACATACAATATTTTTTTTTAATAAATATAGAATAATTATGAACTATGCAAACGAAATTGGATAAATCGTTCTGATGTAGTGTCAGTCACGCGTGGAAATGCCCATATGTATCTACCCCCTACCCCTGAATATAATTTTAAAAATAAAAATGCAGTTTCAATTATTGGCATTAAAAGTTTGAGATTATGACTTTATTTGTGTGAATTTCTTTTTACTTTTGAAGTTGGTTGGTTGATATACATATATTTTCTGGCTTGTGTGCTTACTCAGAGAGCCGCTTATAAACCTTCGTCAAGTAAGACAGTCAAAGCACACACACACTCACATGTGCACATATAGGTGACAGATGCTGCCATCTATCACGCGGCCACCTCCACAATTTAGACATGTCCCTGAAGGGGAGGGAAATAGTCTCCAGGAACCTGTACCCGTGGTAAACTGCGCAATGATCGCCCACAGGACTTTCGGACCCAACAGATTTAACGAGCACGTACTCCGCATATACTCAGTGAGTTTTCAGCGACCAGGTTTCGATCGCGGGACCTTCCGATCCGTAGATCGCTACTCTGACCACAGGGCGCCTCACAGCCCTACTTTTGAAGTTTAAACTTGTTCCTCTCCCTCCTCCCTTAGATTCTCCCTCCCTTGTTGCCAATAGCCATTCGCCAAATAAACAACAATTCCACAATTTAGTTTGTTCTACAAAAAAACGCCCTGATGACCTACAATTTAATTATGACAACCCTATATCGTGGCACTGTAAAAATTTGCAGCAACTTTACTCCTTAAACGGTATCCACACTGAGAAAAAAAATACTGTAAACATACAGAAACATGTTTAGTAATGTTACAGAAATAACCAATTTTACAAAAAAAGTTTTTGTACTTCTGAACAGAAATCTTCATTTCTGCAGTTACAAAAAAATTCTAGTATTTGCAATTTTTTACAACCAATCGTGTTCTTCTACATGAAGTTGCGCGCATCGCCTCTAAAGTTTGGCTTCGATCGTGATTCACCTGTAAATCTACATGATATATACGTGTTATGCTAACAAAAATATATTATGTGTTTTTACAGCACTATTTTTAGTAACTATTTACTAGAAATTTTCTAGGAAAAGTTTTTTACAATTTTTTTTTTGTAATGGCTACAGATTTTTTTTCACAGTGCAGGTTTACGATTGCTTCCTCAGCTTTATCGAGTAACGTTACACCACAAAATGAAGCTTAATCCTATTTAGTGCAAGCTTACATTCATTCTGAAGTGCAACGTTTCAGGGTGGTCAAATTAACATTATCTAGCAAAAGACTGTAAATGAAATGTCTTATGAATTATTTTGCTATTTAAATAAGAACCATTTGCAAAACTGTACCCTACACTTTTCTTCAATCAAAAAAATATATAGATGTGTTTTGCTGTCTGTAAAACAATACAATAATTAAAAACAGGGATATCTAATTAACTATTACTGTAGATTTAAGTTTAAACTAAAAAAAATAATTTAGTGTGTCTAAAAATATACCATCCAAAATATATATATTTTTTGAGGATTTTTCTTATTTTAAATATATTTTCTCACTTTTTGTGTAATTTGGTTCTTGTTCTATGTTCTGATGCTCTGTCTGTTTTTGTGATATTTATTTGTCTTTGTGTCTGTATTTTGCACAATTAAGTTGTCCTGTCATATAATATGGATCTTTTGTGCCGGCCCGCTGGCGCAATGGTTAGTGTACTAGCCTTTGGAGCTGCTGGGTTCGGGTACGAATCCCGGTAAATGCATGGATATTTGTGCTTGTCAATAAGTGTTGTTATTTGTCTATGTGTTTGTGTCGTCCTTCTTTGTGTGTCTCTTGTGACTGTCTCTTCTGGCGAGCTGGGTAATGGGCTATAAAGCCTACACTCTTCCTTCTAGATTGTCATTTTTGTCATGGATCTTTTGTATCTGTTTGACAGTGTATATCTAATAAATAAATAAATAAATAAATTTAAACCAAAACTTAAATACTAACAAAAAGGAAATCACCACCACGCAATAAACTCCCGCCCCCTCAATCAACTAAGGAAAAAAACACACACATAAAAGAAAAAAAGGGGGGCGTCGATTTGATGGGATTTTTCCCGGACAGACAACGCCGAAGCGACCCTAGACAAAAGGATGCGACTTTCTCTCGCTCAAACAGAGCCCCCCACAATCAACAGAAGAGAGGGTTGGAGAAGAGCAGCGCGCAGGAGCGGAGCCGTCATCCCCACAAAAGGCCGGCATCAACTCTCGCCAAGGGACCCACGGCGCTCTTTTCAGCGGGGGAAATGGAAAAGAGGAGCGGGAGAAAGTCATCATCCAAGGGATGCTGCGGGGAGGGGTTGCCGGGGATTGGCGGGGAAGCGACGGCTTGGCGAGTTGTACACTCTCAGAAATAACACTTTCATTTTTGACGATTCATGAATACTCAAGCCTCATTTCGTTAATTTTGAGGATTGTTTCGTTAAACTATCACGTGACTTTGAGTAAACGCGAATCCTCACTTTTACGATCGGGATTTGACGATTCTGTATCTTGATTTTGAGGAAACTGAATCTCATTGTTGTACTCACATGCCCAAAAATGACGAAATATTTCTTTAGATTAGACGACATTCAAATCCTCATAAAAATGAGGATTCGAATTTCCTCACTTTGAGGAAACGAAAACTCGGAGCATTTGCCAGTAACGGAATCGTCAAAATTAAGGAAAATTTCTTCGTTTTTGAGCATTCATTTTTTAGAGTGTAGACAGGGCCTACTCAATGTACAAGGCCAGAGAAGCTCTCTCAAACACGTGCGTGGACGGAAAGTTTGACGTCACTGTTCCGAATGCCGAAGATAAAAAAAAAATTCCAAACCACTCGGAACACTAAAAATGTAGTTGACAAGGAGTGAATGATTCTGAACAGGTTTCGAGATTAGGTTTTTCGTCTTCGGAAAACAACACTGACATCAAACTTTCCATCTTCTCGAGTGTTATGCAAAAGCTTCTCTGGCCTTGTAAGCTGAGCAGGCCATGGTCTTATCTAAGAAAACACAGGCTATAGGCACAACACATTTTGGGAGTCTCTTAAATGGAATTATTATATTTTTGTAGGATTGCCCATAATGATGGTGCTAGTTGGCCAATGTATCATATTTTTTGCTACCATTTTATCGGATTTCGTATAACAACGATCAAACCAATCACATAAAGTTATTGTTTGATTCAAAGTCAAGCTAAAATCAAAGTGGAGTTAAGAAAAAAATTAGGTTACAGAAATTTTGGAGTGTCGACAGCATTTAGCATAATAGAAACTGAAATTTAGGGGCCCTTAAAATTTTTAGTGCCCTAGGCCCGGGCCTAACAGGTCTTTTGGTAGATCAGGTCCTAGTTGTAGAGGTCTCTAAATGACGAAGTTCATCATTTTTTTTAAGAAATAAAATCAGAATGTTGAGAAACACACCTAAATCTAAAATATGTTTTCATTCTGCGCAATATTTACTTAATTACACCGCCTCAAAGTCAGCGATGCCAAGAGCCTTCTACAGCAGCTGGTGTGCCTAAGTTCTTCAGCAGCCGTGCTTTTTATTTGCCTCTTACGACTTTACAGCGGTTTTAATTTTTTAAACTTCACTGTGTTCAAGAATACAGGAACATACAGAAATCCAACAGTTTTCCTCGTAGGCATACTGAGCTATAGGCACTCGTGAAGAAAGCTGTGACGTGGGTACTGGGAAACCGTTTGCGATCTTTTAACGTTTCTGTTTGCTTTATAATAAGGTAAATATAAAAAAAAATCTTAATTTCGTTTGCAAATTTGATTTTAGACTATTTTTTTTCTTCTGAACTATAACATAATATCGAAAATCTAAAAAGAGGTGAACTTCCTCATTGTTCGAATTGCAACAGAAATTTCTTTGGTTCGAATTGCAACGGAAATATTTTTTGGTCGTGTCTTTGGCATTGCAGAACCAAAGGCATCCATGAGTTCTGATTGCTGTTTCTATAATTTGCTTCATATTATCGTCATACAGGTCTATCAATGACGGCAAGGAAATGTAATAACAGAAAACAGTCTATTTGTAATTGACTTTTACAGTGTGGTCAATATACTGGTTCATATAGCAGAACTTTGGCGACATTTCCACCGGCACTTGGCGACACCTTTTCAATCGGCAGCTCCTATGCACTATGGGACGAACCTCCAGAGATTGCAAGGTATATATAGTCGAAAAGCGGCGGGGGACGGCGAGGAACGGATCTTATTGAAACAGTTGAAGGGGGAATCCGTTCAGGATTCGGGGACAAAAGCGCACAATCAAACCTCGCGGGATCACCGCTGCTGCCGTTGACGGTCTGTCTGTCCGTCCGTCCTCCCTCTCCCCAGGAGAGGACTCTCTCTTCTATCCCTCTCTCTCTCCATCATAGACTTAGGAAGAGAATGGATGTGCTGCCGGGTGGAAACCAATACAAAAACTGGTTTGCCACGTGAAGCCATTGATCGCTTTGTAGTAGGCCCATACACTCTTGAAACAAACAAGGGATTTTAACTCAGTCTGAGTTAATTTTCACACCTCCAGTCTTGAAAATGCACTTATCCGAAAGGAGTGGATATTTTATGTGTTAAACCTCCGACAGGATCACTCCAAACGAGTGATTTTAACTCAGTCTGAGCTAATATTCACTCTTTTCCAGTGTCGAAAATGCACATCTCCTACTGGAGTGGATTTCACTCTTTGTTTTAAGAGTGTACGAAAGCCCTTGGCTATGTTTGTGCTACTCTACAGTATACTTTCTATAGGCTTGCGACATCAATTTGTCTCTCTCTAAGAAAACCCTATTATTACAACGCATTTTATTACCGGCGAAGGAAATTACTGCACTCATAAAACAAGAGAGTGAAATAAATTCCTATAGGAGAAGTGCATTTTCGACACTCAAAAGGAGTGAAATTAATTCCTAAATCGCTCGTAATCGCCTTAAAATTGCTCGTTTGTTGTTGAGATTGTTGGAGGTTTAACAAAACAAAAGAGTGAAATCCACTCCTATTGGGGAAGTGCATTTTCGACACCAGGAGTGAAAATTAACTCAGACTGAGTCAAAATCGCTCGTTTGTTTTAAGAGTGTACCATCTTTTGTATAAATAACCCAACTACATAACCAGTACTGTACATTTCTTCATTACAAAAAGATTTACACACAATCGTCGGAAATTTTTTCATAGCTCTTCCCATTACAACTATATTCAAAAATTCTGTTTGTGTATAAGTTTTATAATATTTACAATAACTGCTCTCACGACTTAGATATTTTTGATATGTCTTTTAACGATTTTAAAGCTAACTGTTTCCAACTTTTATCTGTGTAATGTGTTTGACTGTTTTATACTCAATTATTACGTGTTGGTTTTATTTTCTAATTGTTTTGTTCAATGCACAAAGTAATAAGATTTTTAAACGTAATTTTCATTTAAAACTGAATAAATAAATTTATTTTATACAGATCTCGTGCTACCGTCTACAAACGTGAAAATAGTCTCAATTATGATTTCTAATTGCCGCTTTTTAAGGACTAAAATGATGCGTTTCAGCATGAACTAACATTGAGTGAGCGATTTGTTTGGGCTTAGTAGGGTTGCTTGGCGACATTCTCACGGCTTCACTCTGTTTCTCGCCAAGCAGTTCCACATCATCTCTATGCTCTCTGTTCTATGTGTATACCTCGCTCTCTTTGAACAGTCATCGATTGAATTCGATACGGGCTTCGGGGACGGTTTCGGACGTCGAGGACTGTAACTGAACATAATGGACGGGAATAGCTGGTAATCTTTTATGCCGATGTTTGACTTGGGAATGGCTGAAACAATAAGGTCTAATGGTTTTAGGGGGCAGTGTAGAGTTAGGTTGATGAATGAATGATGTTTTGTTGGGGTAGATTATCAACAATGTATTTAGTTCATGCTGTACATTTCTATAGTTTTGGTTGTTGTGAAGAGGATAGTATTTAAGTTCAACAATGATGTATTTGAAGAGGGCATCCATAATAGAATATATATATTTAAAAAAATTGGTGGAAAGTCAGATCCCAAATAATCACTGAGAAGTCATGGAATGGTGAGAAACAGAAGAAGTATTGGGGGAGGGCTTGTTCTTCCAAAAGGCTCATTAGGCCCAGGCCTAGGGCCCTCATATTTTAGAGGCCGAAAATTTCAGTTTTTATTGTGCTAAATGCTGTAAATCCCCAAATTATCAATAATTTTTTTAAAAAAATCTTATACTCCATGTTTTTTGCTCAATTTTGACTGAGAAATTGACCTAACGTCGATGTTTATGAGGAAGCCTACAAAATTATAGCACAAATTCGATACATAGGTCACATAGCACCATCATTACTGGAATTCATAATAACATTTTCCACGAAGGGGCCCCCAAAATAAGTTGTGCCGGTAGTCTGAGATTTCCTAGAACAGGTCCTGATTGAGACCACTCATTTTTGTTGCACTTTAAAATTTGTTTTACAGGTTGAACTAGTGCTATAAAAATAAAACTTTTTAAACAAACACTCATTAAGTTTCAAATACTTTAGTTACACCTACTAAATCAATTCAATGAGTATAAGTTATTAAATTGTTATGAACGACAACAGTGTCTTATTTAGTAAATTTACAAAATACATTCTTTAGATATACCAAATCGTCATTTGTGTCCGATACCTAAATATTTGGTAGAATTTACCTAATGTTGTTAACTAAATCTTAATTTTAGCATTTACCAAATATGTATTTGTCACCTATCTCACCAAAAATCTCAGTTGATTTTACCAAAGTTCAGTTTTACCAAATTTTAACAGATTACTAAACATTTTTTTTGCGTGTAATATAATCACAATCAAAGTGCGTTTAAGTAGTTTTTTTGGAGGCTTCATTACCAATAGTTCTCCTCAATTCTCCTCATAAAGTTCGATATATAAATATAACCACTCAATAGTAAACCTTACGTCTGGGTATCGAGGTCTCGTATCTGTACACAATGCGCTGCTCATTCTCGCGCACATAAATTCATCATAATTTGACGGGAAGTTTTTCTTTGAGCTTTCTCCACGATATGATCGAAATGACGATTCGTCGTCACATTCAATCGTCGAAATTTTTGCAAAATTTGAGTATCCATTTTTGAGAGTGTGGACCGCGGATGACAAAGAGAAATCCCCCCAAAAAGCCGAGGCGTACATCTTGGGACCCCCCCCCCCCCAAAAAAAAAATGCCAATTCCAATGACAGGACTCACACTCCACAAAGCGATTAGCAGGGGTCCACGAAGAGTAACTAACTTTTAATAACACTTGGTAATATGAACCTTGATACTTTATTTTGAACATAAATTTTTCTAAGCTTCAATATGTATCACAAATTGAGGGTGCAGTTGAAAAACTCACATATATCCATAGAATAACTAAGCTATAGGGTCCTGTCCATTCATTGGCGACTTTTGACTATTATCAATTCAATTGGACGAAGTAACCTATAAGGACGGACCGGACCCTTTATCTTAGTTATACTTTAGAGAAGATTAGTTTTGGAACTACACGAAATTATCCTGAAATTTGATGCGAAAGTGTGAAAACAGAAAATAAACCTTCCCAACCAACCGCGGCGCACATCTTGGGCGCAATTTTAACCCCCAAACATCACATGTCAATCCCAACGACATGACTCACACTCCACAAAGCGATTAACAACCACAAAAACAGGACAAAAATCCCCCCATAACCCGCAAGTAATGATGTCCAATTCCTTCCCCGTGGCTCGTTTACACCCTGGACAAAAATGTTATCGCATTATTATATTCTTGCGGTGGCAGCACCAGATGACGTCCCCCCCCCCCTTATGATAAGTGGCCCCTCGGCTGCAGATTGGCCGCAACAAAGGGTGGGGGACGGCCCCTTGTTATGGCAGAATGCCTTCTTATTGGCTGGATACCAGAGGGGGGGATGTATGTCCCTCTCCCCCCCAGTTCTTTTATTTCGTTCTTTTATTTCTTTCTGGTTTAGACCAGATGGTGGACATGGGTAAAAACATGGGGTTTTGTTGGGTGGGGGATGTTTAGTGGACTTGGGATTGATGTAGGAGTTAATCATATTTGTTTTCAAATGGAGAAATTAAACTGGGGTTTTATTGTGAATAAGTTAGGTAACTAAGTCATTTGGGAAAATGAAATTTGATATTTTGTTTTGAAATAAAAGTAAATGTTCAAGCTTTTGAGTGTACTATATAAGAAGGATGTACTAGTTACATAAAACGGGACTTTTGTTTAATGCTTTTTAAAAAAATTTCAATTAGACGAAGTTGCCAATGAATTGACCTAACTCTTTATCGTAGTTACACTTTTAAGAAAGTTTTTTTGTGTGTGTGCATTTATACCCATCACAAAATCATTATGTGCATCATACTACTATTTATTCATAATAAATTTAAAAACAAAAACTAGTTGTACTTTATAGTATAGTTTAAGTTCAATTTCGCCTGTCAGCCTTTTTTTGTTCTGAGTGTTATAAGTTATAACTCTGGATGGCATTAACTGTATGCATTAACCTTTTAATTTAGATATAAAATAATGTATGTGTTTTAAAGAGGGGTGTGGGTATCTGTCAGACTCAGCAACTATATATGGCTTAGGCAACTGTTATGCTTTTATATATATATTTTTTATCATGACTTACCTGTAATAAATAAAATTGTTAAATTATGAAGAGTTTCTTGACTTTATCTGATTTAATACACTGCCAAAGGTATGACAAGGGATGAAAACAGATAATGAAAGGGATTAAGAAGATAACGAAAAATATACATATATGGCATATCAAGTTTTCCGTCATCAATTTACTTGAAATTCAAGAAAGGAATATCATAACTTTCAGCAGCTTAATTAAAACATTATGCAAAAACAGGATATATTTCAATGCTGTTTTATAATAAATCATAAAAATTTAACAAGTTCTGATTTCTGAGGTACATCGAAGAAATTTATTTTGGAAATAATTTTAATTAAAAAAAAACTCCTCCAAATTACCAACCAAGTTGATTAGAAAAAAAAGGGGAGGAGGGGGAACGAATCTTTTACAAAGATCTCCCCAAAATGCTCACTTTCATTATTACACAGTATCTCGTCAACGAAACCCTCTCCCAGACCATTCAAATCCCCAACTCCCTCTCTAATAAAAAAACACACAACCAAAATAATAAAGTGTGCTGTATATATACGAGAGTACCGAGAGACAGACAGACAAGCGGGGCAAAAAGAGGGACGTTTGCGCCTCATTGAAATGATGCATCCGAAAAAGGGGCGCCCCAATTTGTCACGATTCTCACTCAAATGGGGGGTTCCGCCCCTTCCCCATTACGCCCTACTTGAGGGCTCAGACCCCCTTTGAAACGCACACAAGTGGCCGGATTGGGGCGCTCGCTGGCCCGGAAAACTGGTGATAATGACGACAAATAGAGGGGGGAGTTTTTTTTAGTGAGGGAGTGAGAGGGGTATTAGATGTTTGGACTGGATGTGTTTAAGAGGCTGCTTACACTCTAAAAAATGAATGCTCAAAAACGACGAAATTTTCCTTAATTCTGACGATTCCGTTACTGGCAAATGCTCCGAGTTTTCGTTTCCTCAAAGTGAGTAAATTTGAATCATCATTTTTATGAGGATTTGAATGTCGTCTAATCTAAAGAAATATTTTGTCATTTTTGAGCATGTGAGTGCAACAATGAGATTCAGTTTCCTCAAAATCAAGATACAGAATCGTCAAATCTCGATCGTAAAAGTGAGGATTCGCGTTTATTTAAAAGTCAAGTGATAGTTTGACGAAACAATCCTCAAAATTGACGAAATGAGGCTTGAGGATTCATGAATCGTCAAAAATGCAAGTGTTATTTCTAAGAGTGTATATATGTTTCGTTGGAAGGGAAGCAGAAGGAACTGCCCAAGAACTTTCGATACTATGATCGTTTCGAGTAGAAATATTATACACTGCAAAAAATTTTGAATTTACTAACATTTGCCTTTCAATTTCTATAGGCAACAGCCTTATTTCTTGGAAAACGGTCTGAGTCACATAATAAACGGTTTTATCCTTTACAATTATCCTTTTTAGTGATGGAGTGAGAGGGGTATTAGGCGTTTGGGTTTGGTGTGTTTAAGAGGCTGCTTAATGTTTTGTAGGAAATGAAGCAGAAAAAAACTGCCGTAGAAATTTTAGAACTTTAGATACTCCGATCGTTTTGTGTAGAAAATATTATACACTGTAAAAAAATTTCAATTTACGAACATTTGCCCTTCAATTTTTATAGGCAACAGCCTTATTTCTTGGAAAACGGTCTGAGTCACATAATAAACGGATTTATCCTTTACACTTGACACTGTTATAGAAAATAAGGGCGATTCTTGTATTTTTACCATTTAGCTCGTCTTTTTACTATAGGAAATAATGGGCATGAGTTTTTTTTAGCGGGGTGTGACTGGAATCCCTGCTGCCACTCCCTGTTTGTTATTTTACAGAAATGTTTTTAACGGTGAATTCGATGTAAAGTGTAGTATGTCGATCCAGGTATAATGTATCATATCTATATTATATATTTTTAATCAAAAAGGTTGTCACTGAATTTTTTTCTCACCAAAACGAACTTTAAGTCATGAATTTGCTATAATTTAATTATCTTTCGGTTAAAATAAAAGGAAGAATTTTGTGCTCCTAGTGCAATCAGTAAATAATGCGCCCTTGTAGGCATCGGCCCCTTTGAACAAATGGCCGATTGGGAGGCTCGCCCGCCCTTTAAATAATGGCGACCAATAGAAAAGAATGTTTTTTTTTTTAAAATTAGAGTGAGAAGGGTATTTGATGTTTGAATTGCAAGTGTTCAAGAGTCTTGATGAGATTCGGAATGGAGGCAAATGAGTCTAACAGTCGTGTATCATGTCCTTCGAATCAAAATCAAAAAACATTATTTCGCCACTGTACACTCTTAAAACAAACGAGTGAATTTAACTCAATCTGAGTTAATTTTCACTCTTTTCAGAGTCGAAAATGCACTTATCCTATTGGAGTGGATTTCACTCGTTTGTTTAGTTAAAACTCCGACAGGATCACTCCAAACGAGTGATTTTAACTCAGTCTGAGATAATTTTCACTCCTTTCCAGTGTCGAAAATGCACTTCTCCTATATGAGTGGATTTCACTATTTTGCTTTAAGAGTGTATAAATAAAGGATTGGTAGGATACAGGCATGCTGTCTAATTTTGGGTCATCTTTCTTTTAAAATACAACAAGGCTTTTTTTTAAAGTATATAATGAATATGAAAATAGTTTAAGAGCACCGATTTTATGAAGTTGGCTCTATATCAAAACAACAAATAGACAAAAACATAAAGAGCGAAAACGATAAACTTTTGGAGACATTAAAAAAAAGCACAAGTTTTTTTTAGGTATATAATAAATATGAAAATAGTTTAAGAGCACTGATTTTATGTAGTCGGCTCTATATCAAAACCAAAAACACAAGGAGCAAAGACGATAAACTTTTGGAGCCATTTAAAAAAAAACATTTTTTCCGTTATAGAATTTGGTTCATTTGTGGTAATTAGACTCATGGTGTATTTTAACTAACTAGAAGACAGTAGAAATAGAGGAGATTTGAAACAATTGTTCAACTTTTTTATAAGCATCGAGTCCCTAAAAACCTAAATTTGAACATAGATACTATAGCAAGATAGCATGAGCTTAATTTAAATCATTTTAACTGATTTAGATCATTATTCATTGCTCTATTGCTGAAAAGGCTTTTATTTTAACATATGTGTACTAAAATAATACAGAAAAACATATTTTTAATAAAAGCAAATTCATACTAAATCTGTACTATACATTTAATGCACTTTGTATATACATCCTTTACTATTCATAAATATATACATTAAAATTTTCAAAGCTTGGTAAGATGCTTTGAAAGTAATTATTTCTTAAATTTCTCACACATATTCTTCAGTTTCTATGCACTATACACACGAAAGTTTTAAATTACAAAGTATTAATAAATTCAACTGTAAAAAGTCTGCATGACATTGCAGTTCCAAAAGATATTGTCTTTGGTAAATAACAGATGGTTTCAATATCTGCTTCTAAATTGCGATTTTTCTAAAATGTTTTTAATACTTTTAATATACACAAGTTTCTGAGGTTTCGTTGATGAATTAGTTAGAATTATATTTTGTTGGTGATTTCCATCGAATTACAATATATAACTTTTTCTAGTACTGAACGCATTAAAAACGCTTGCAATCATCAGAAGGCTTGTACTGAATTTGAAGAATATCGAATGTAGTTTAAATTTTTTTATACTATGTACAGAATTCATAATACAAATTATCAAAACTAATTTGTATTCGAAGGTATAAATAGGGTACTTTAAGGAAAAATATTTCACAAGATGTAGTTTATTTATACTATTCATTGTTAATTAAACATCAAATGATTTTTTAATCCTTATTGTTTAATTAGCAATATAACTCTTAATAGATTAAATATTATTTGTAATTAATAGTAATTCATCTCTTAAATTTACCTAATTTGTATTGCACGGGTAATATTCTAAGAGTATATTTAGTCAAAAGACTAATTTTTAGTAATTAAACTATTTCTGAAAATAAAGTATCACCAGAAAGGTAAACTAACATAGTTTGATGACATATTTAGTTTTAGCTTCGCTTTTATTTATATGCTCGATTGGGCTACTAGTTTTTTTTAGCATTTTAGGAAAAAAGATATTTTTATTTCTTTGTTTTGCAAATAAATGATACTAGTAAACTAAAATAGGAAGAGCGATCTTTCGACCCCGAATTTATTTTATTTTAAGTAGTTTCAGTTTTAGGATCTTCTGCTGACTACCATAAAGCCAATCTAGAAGTTATTTAATTCTTATTCTGATAAATTCTCCATACCTAAATTTCTTTACATTTAGCTTATCTTTGGAACACCGGTACCGTGCATTTTTAGTTTCTTTTAATGATTTAGATTATTATCCTGGTCGGTTGTTCCATGTAAGCACTCGTGCTCGGATTGACGAAGAACGGATTGATGAGACTGACAGTCACGGCCGGCCCCGATGGCCCCCCTTCGTGGTTCGACCCGGCGCTGTCGTGCAGCTTCCTCATGTGCTTCTTGAGGTCGAAGTTCCTGCAGAACCCCTTGCCGCACACCTTGCACGTGTAGGGCTTCTTGTCGTTGTGCGTGTGCATGTGGAAAGTCAGGTTGTACACTTGGTGGAAGGCCTTGTTGCACACGCTGCACTTGTAGGCCTTCTCGCCGCTGTGGGTCAGCTTGTGATTCTTGTAGTTGCCCTTCTGGTGGAAGCCCTTCCCGCAGTACTCGCACACCCAGGGCTTGTACCCGGCGTGGATGCGGATGTGGGTGTTGAGGGTCGAGCTCCGGTTGAAGGCCTTGCCGCACGTGTGGCACTTGTGAGGCTTCTCCTGCGTGTGGATGATCTTGTGGCGGCACAGGGTGCTGGCCTGTCTGAATCCCTTCCCGCACACCTTACACACGAAGGGCCTGGCCCCCGTGTGAACGGGCATGTGCCTGGTTAAGTTGTAGTGGGCGTTGAACACCTTTCCACACTCGGGACACGTGAAAGTTTTCTGCTTCGGGTGCGCGTTGCGCTTGTGCGAGTGCCTCACAGGGCTCGATCCGTCCGCAGAAGATTCTGACGAGTTCTTTGAGGAATCGAATCTGGTGTTCGGTGAGTTCTGCTGCGGGTGGCAGAGGGGATCGGTGTCGACCACCACGTCCTCGACCTGCCTCGAGTGGGTCGCGAACACGGGTTGGGGTCGGATGACCTTGTGAATCGAAGATGGGTCCATGGTGGAAGAGGCGACATCTTCCCAGGAGGAAGGGTCCGCGTTGTTCCTCACCAAATGCTGGGGAGGCAGCGCCGCGTACATGAACCCGTAGTGCCTCAGCAGATCCTGAGATCGCTGCTGCAAGAACCTGGTGGAGGGGCAAGTGGTATTGTTCATGTGACACCTCGCCTCGTTGGAGTTCTCGACCAGACGCTTCAGCGCCATCTCGTACACGTCGGGATATCGTCCCTGATTGTTGAAACCCATCGCCATCTGTCCCAAGTCCTCCATGCCCCTGTTGTTCGAGGGGAAGGCGAGAAGTGGGTTCACCATGAGTGGGTTGATGAGGGACATCCTCTTGTTGAAGTCCTCGAACATCACGTTCAGCAGAGGGGCTATGCCTTTGTCCGAGGAAGGGGGGTTGGCGGGTTTCTTGGGGCCCGGCTCCATGATCTTGGCGATGGAGAAGGCCAGCGAGTGCTGCTGCTTGTCTTTGGTGCTCTTGCTGTCTTCGGCTGTCCTTGTTGAGGGGCTCTTGGTGGGGCTGCTCGCTGGGCTTCTTGAGGGGGACGATGGAGGGTCGTGCACCAGGGAAGCGGGCGAGGCGGCCATCTTGTCCCACTTATAGATGAAACTGGAGTGTTGAGAAGGGTGGTCTGTCCGATCAAATTTCATGAGTTGACCTGGAAGAAAATTAAATAAAGGTTTGAAACAGGAACAAGTTTGTGGTTGATAAAATACTGAGCTAGATATTTTTAAAAAGTTTAAGCAATTTAAATATTCATATGAAATAGGGTCATTTACTTGCAATCAATCAAAATAAGTTTGATCGCAACCTGCCATATACGATTTAAAGAAAATGAAAAAAAAAAAAATCAAGGCTCATACTTTATAACCATTATAAGTTCAAATTTGGTGTTGTATCTTTTAATTTACTAAATATTTTTAATTACATTACATCTAAAAGTAAACTATTTTATTGTCTTACTAAAATTTATGACTTGAATTCGAAATTTCATAATGGGAAGCTGATAAATGTCCTGATATTGGGCTTATATTTATTATATTTTATGTATTTTTTTCTGCAGTTTTTTTCTTGTTTTATGTATGATTTATATAAGGCTTTCTTCGATTTCGCATGGTCAGTATTAAGGTGTTTTCCTCTACGGTTTACATGTTTTATCTGTCCGTCATTTTGTTTCGTTTTTTCATTCATTTTTTGAAATAGTCAACTAAGCAACTAATTATCTCCAATCAAAATTATAACCCTAAACAATGAAATCACTATACTACACAGAACTACCGGACTACACAGAAATTTGCCATTGATCTTTCCTACAATAGCTTAACTACTACTACTAATAATAATAATAATACAGCATTCAGTCTCCGCCCTTTCCTGATGTTAAATACGAGACGACCGGACTGCACATCAGATAGTTGTGATTGATCCCTTTGCGGCATTAATCCAACTATATCTATAACCCACAAACAAGAGAAAAACCTCAAACAGTCCCAAGCCTTACATCTTTGCGAAGTTAAAATCAATTTAAAAAAAAAAAAGTCTTATGATTAATACTTTTTTTTAATAGTCTTATGCTTCTTCTCTTATTATCCACTCACTATACGTTCTTCCTCATGTAAAACCGGGGGCAACCCGACTATACAGACATTTTCTGCAATAACCCAACTATATCTATAACCTTCAAACAAAAGAAAAAACCTCAAACAATCCCAAAATCTTTGATCCGATCCTCCATACCAAAGCCAACTTGTCCTCTGTTTGTCCAACGCTGGCACTCGGGCTGTTTGAACTGCCCCCGTGTTTGCCCAGAAGTGGGGGAAAGACATGGAGTGGCGATGCCTCCCGGGAGGACATAGGGACGGGGTCTTTTCCGATCGCCGCACCGTGAAAAATGGCGGATCGGGATCGCTTTGGAAGAGGTTTTTTACTATTTTAATTTGTCGGTGCTGATCACTTAGACCGTTGAACTGAGATAAGAGGGGGCTCGGATGGCCGAGGGGTTTGGACCATTACGCTGGCAGTATGCGCACTGTGACGGGCGCGGGTTCGGTTCCCGCCTTCACCCTGGGTTTACTTCCTTTCTCTGTGATAGTAAATTTTTTTTCTGTGTCTGTCTTACGTAACGAAGGCTTTGAGTAAGTATGGGTGATGGACATTCAGAACCACAGTCAAGTGACGAGCTTACACCTGAATAGTCACCACCCGTAACTTTAAAGAACGACATCGTACACGTCGTCGTCGAGATTTTGAAGCATATTTATCGAGCAGTACCTCTACATGGAGTATTATTCGTTGGACGTTTTGGGTGCATATATCG